>CM076583.1:1185006673-1185214751 GCA_034641835.2 Pinus albicaulis
ATTGAACATTATTCGGGCAAGGAGGTATTACAGAAATATGTGGTACCCTCTCTTTAATAGTTTTTGTGTATGGGGACTTCAGTTGATTTGAGATGAATGTTTTCGACAACATGCAAGTGAGCTTGTTACTTTTTGACATCTCACACTGTTCTCCGGGTCGAGCTCTCAATGGAATGCGAGATGCTCATATTCGTCGGTGTGAGTGTGTTTCAGGTATATGTATTGATTCATCATCAAGCAAGCCTGAATTATATGCAGAAATAATGTATGTGTAAGCTATATAGAGATTGGCTTCGTATCCTTCATCAAGCGAGCCTGTTGGATGAGCAGTTGGAGATCCGTATATTCAAGCTTCTGCGAGTTGGTGCCTCTCACTGATGCACTTGACTGGCAAGCTAGTTATTTGATTTGACTTTTATATTGCTATCTTCGGGATATGGGGAATGATTTTTGTTATTAGTTACTATCATGTATACTCTCATATGATGGTTGGATACTTTTAGTGTCATACTTGTACCTATGCAAGTTTATTAACTTTCATGTTATCTAGCAAATGGAATGCACGCTCACATATGTATATGAGTTATATTTCTTATTTGGCTGATGTATTTTCATGTACTCTTGCTATCTCAATAGAACAACATTTTTTTCCTTTGAAAAAAAAAAACTTCCAACAAGTGGAAATTGGCATCATGTTTCCAGGATCAGGTGATAATAAAAATTACTTTCATTATTTCTTATATCCCATCACACTCCTCGACTATCCCTTCACTGTCTTCAATAAGATCTTTTCTTAGATATGGTGAATCCACATCACTTGAGTATTATGCGATGATCATGGCATATTTATATAAGGGGCAGTCTCTGCATTCCATGCCACGGTGCATAGTTGGCTTAAGGAAATTCTAGAGAACCGTGGTGGAGCAAGGATCACATCTTCAATGGTAGACTCTCCATCCAGTTTGAAGCACACTAAAAAAAATCTTCTATTGGGAATACTTCTGGAGTCCATTGAAGGGCTCATGACGGTAATACAACAACAAGGTGAGACAGTGGAGTGATAATGACAGTCCTACGAGTTGATAATGGAGACAAGGTATCATAGGAATAGAGAAATTTAGAGCACTTCAAGGTCGAAGCTCAATCAAAGATTACAACATTTGTTATGAAACCAGCTCCGAAAATAGAAGAAAAGAGAGATCAATGCCTTAGAAATCAACCACTTCAAGGGAAAAACCTCCAATACATTACATAAATGAATAATTCTTGGATGATACAAATACCAAATCTCCTTCTATATATAGGAGTCCATGGGACCACAATATAATCCTAGCTGACCTAACAATAATAATGTAAGGGCACAATAATAACAATATTGGGGTTAGAGGGGTACAACAATAACAATAAGGGGGCTACACTAATAACAATAAGGGACTAAACTAGTAATATAGGGACCTAATATGCCCCTCTCCTTCAAAAAAGTGTTGTACTCAATGCTTGAGTAGCTATGGGTGCTTTTGTATAAAATTCTCATCCCCCCATGTAGACTCTTCAGTGGGTAAGTTCCTCCACTTGATGAGATAATCCAAAATTAATCGATTCCGTAGTTGTTGAGTTCTTGTTTTTGTGACCGCTTCAGGTTCCAATATGATTTTTCCTTCCTCATCAAGTTCTGGAAATATTGTTTGAACTTGAATATTTTCACCTATAACCTTCTTTAAGCATGAAACATGGAAAATTGGATGCACTCGTGAAGAAGCAGGAAGCTCCAATTTGTATGCCATAGTACTAATATTTTGCAACACCTTGTAAGGACCATAGTACTTTGGCGATAATTTATTATCCTTCTTAGCTTGCTTGAGGGACATTTGTTTGTATGGTTGTAGTTGTAAAAATACCCAATCTCCTACATCAAAACTTCTCTCGCTGCGATGTTGATCTGCCTGTTGTTTCATTCGATTTTGTGCCAAATTCAGGTTATCCTTTAAGAGTTGGAGAACTTCTCGTTGATGCTCGATGTGATCTTCCACTGCTTGAACCTTAGAATTTTCTCTTAAAGATGATGTGATGGATGGTGGATGATATCCATAAAGTGCCATAAATGGGGTCATTTTTGCTGCAGTATGGAAGGAAGTGTTATATCACCATTCAGCAAGAGGTAACCACTTGACCCATTGTGTTTGTTTATCAGATACAAAACAACGAAGATATCCTTCCAAACATTTATTTACTATCTCAGTTTGACCATCAGATTGAGGATGATAAGATGAGGTATGAGCTAATTGAGTACCCAAACAAGAAAATAACTTCGTCCAAAAATTTCCAGTAAAAATGGGATCTCTGTCGCTCACAATAACCCTTGGGTTTCCATGTAGCTTTTGAATTGTGTCCATAAATGTAGTAGCAAATGTACTTTCTTTAAATGGATGAGATAATGCACAAAAGTGTGCATACTTGGTAAGTCTATCAACTACCACCATGATGACACTCTTTCCTTCGGACTTAGGTAAACCTGTGATAAAATCCATTGAAATATCCTCCCAAAGTTGACTTGGAATGGATAAAGGTTGTAGAAGTCCCGGGGTCTTAATTGTCTCCACTTTATTCTGCTGGAAAACCAAACATTCCACCACAAACTTTTGAATATCAGATTTAAGGCCATCCCAAAAAAATCTTTCTTCACCCTGTGGTAAGTTTTTAAAAATCCCGAGTGTCCTCCTAAAGGAGAAGTGTGCAATTCCAGAAGAATCTTTTGTTTTAGTTGGGAATTCTTACAAAGATATAAGCGATCTTTGTACCATAAGGAATCATTTTTCCAACTAAATGTATCGGATGTACTAGGATCTTGCTGCAACTTTTGAATGAGTGTCCATACATCTTTGTCCTTCTTCCATTCATCTCTTGCTTCGGTTATCCAATCTGGTTGGATAATAGAAATGGCACAAAGCAATGCTTCCACCTCTTCATTCTTTCTGGAGAGTGCATCTGCAACAACATTTAGCTTCCCTTTTTTGTATATTATTTCAAAGTCATAACCCAACATCTTTGTGACCCATTTTTGCTGCTCTTTTGAAGATAATCTTTGTTCCAAAAAGTGTTTAAGACTATCATGATCATTTTTTACCTTGAAGTGTCTTCCCATTAGGTAAGTTCGCCATTTCTTTAGTGCATGCAGTATTGCTAACATTTCCTTCTCATAAATAGGTTTCTGTAAATACTTTCCTTTGATTGGACGACTTTCAAAAGCAATGGGTCTTCCTTCCTGCATTAAAACAACATCAATTCCATTTCCTGAGGCATCACATTCCACAATAAAGGTTTTTGTGAAGTCTGGCGTAGCTAAGACTGGTGCTCGACACATTGCCTCTTTAAGATGTTCAAAGGTCTTAGTTGCTTCAGGAGTCCATGAAAATGCATCTTTCTTCAATAATGTTGTTAGAGGTGCTGCTATTCTCCCATAATTCTTAACAAACTTGCGATAATACCCTGTTAACCTGAGAAATCCTCGCAACTGCTTTATGGTCGTGGGGACTTTCCATTCCTTAATGGCTTTAATTTTGTTAGGGTCTACTTTAACACCCTCGTGAGATATAATATGACCCAGATATTCCACCTCTTGTACTCCAAAGAAACATTTAGATGTTTTTGCATATAATTGTTTCTCCTGCAATAGTTTGAGCACCCTGTCAACATGTTCAACATGATCCTTCCAAGACCTGCTGTAGATTAGTATATCATCAAAAAATACTAGCAAAAATTTTCTAAGGAAGGGTTTGAAAATGGAATTCATCAACCCTTGAAATGTAGAAGGTGCATTGGTAAGGCCAAAAGGCATGACCAAAATTCATAATGACCCTCATGAGTTCAATGTGGTTTTCTTAGCTTGATATTATGGCATTTTCCAGAGAAATTTATAGTTCCTCCTCCTTTTTGCAACCATCACTTGAAATTTTGTGCCGGGTATAGGAAATAATTCAATTCCTCGCTTAATTCCTCGCTACCTTACAATGAATAAAATTATGGGTACTAATTCAATCAATCAACACTATTACCTTTTCTTCTTGATATGTCAATAGATTCTGAGAGTTTGAGGAGTGGTAATTCCCGCCAATGCATTACACAATATGGTCAGACTCATTTCTCTCTTCTAGGGTTGGTTATTAGTGTATATCCTCTTCTATTGGAGTTTTTGGAAGATTCTTGCTCATTTTCTGTTCCTCTTCACAATCTATGTAAATATTTTCTCTCAAAGACACTTATGAACTTTAGTGTATTTTCTATCACAACTCGTAGCAAAGCCCTTTTGCTCTTTTTTCTTCCAATTGTTGTGGTGTCAACCTTGTAGGTTGTGGAAATCTAGGAGTTGCAACACTTCCCTCTTTATAGAAGTGAGTGGTAGGCTTCCTTGTCGCCATAATTTTACATTCAATTTTTCTTGCCAACCCGAATGCCTTCTTCAATGAATCAGGTTCCAAAACATGAACTTCATGTTGGATGTTATCCTTTAAAGTACCTATGAAGAGATCAATCCTGTGTTCCTTTGGAATAACAGTTACCCTTATATTCAATTTTTTGAATTCCTCGATGTGCTCCCCCATTAAACCCTTTTGTTTGATATTTATCAATTGGATAAAGAAGGTGTTGCTCTTTGTATCCTCATAATGTGCTATCATGTCCTCCGTAAAAATTGACCAAGTGACAATTTTTTACGGGAGCAAAGCCATCGATACCATACAAATGTATTTTGTTCTAAATGTAAAGTTGCAATGCGTACCTTTTGTGTGTTTTGCACATTATTGAGATGAAAATATTGCTCCATATATAGTATCCATGTTACAGGATCCTTGCCATCAAAATTCCTCATATCCATCTTTGGAATATGGTGGTTCTTCCATCCAACATTAAAGTTTATGAAATCACGATTAACATTATTTTGTTCTCATCATTAGTTTCCTCTACTATCTTTTCGGCATTAGGAAACATTTCTTGTATCAACTTTGTCAAACCTTCCATGTGTGCATTTAGATCATTCTTCATGTTTTCCATGTTGTCTTTCATGTCATCCATCTTAGCTTCCATGTCAGCTTCCATGCCATCCATCTTAGCTTCCACGTCTTTCTTCAAACCATCCATCTTAGCTTCCACGCCTTTCTTCAAAACTTCCATTTCATTTTTTGTTTCTCTTTGCGAGAGAAAAATTTGGTGCACTTGCTCTTGTAATTTTGATATGTCATGTTGCAATTCTTCGTATTCATGAGTCATAGTAGAGCCTTCTAAAGGCTTAATGGTTGTTGAATTATTTTTAGGGGAAATTTTATAACCGAATACTGATATCGATCCTACAATATGCCCTTGGAATCAATTCAAACTGTTTTTTCACACAAGACTTATGTAATTCGAAGAAAAAAAATACACATCTTTTTATTGATTTTGAGGAGCTCGATATTGAAACTAAATTATATATGTTATTTTTGGATCTTCAATATCTGAAATTTGACCTTGTAGTAGCCCTCTGCAGCTTCTTTAAATTGCCACAGGTCTCACCTGATTTGGATTCTTCAAGGCAAAGTTATGCCCAATCTCCCACAATGACCTAATTATGGACTGGTTCAGTAGAGCGAACTTGTACAACATGCCACGTGTCAATGTTTCCTCCTTCAGCTCTGAAATTGATACAGAGGAAACTACACTCTGTGTACATGCAGGAACTTTTTACAGAATTCCAATCCAATGCTCAGAGAGAGTGTTATGAGTATTTTCCCGTGGTCACCTCTTTAAGATGAAATTCGGGAGCCTGAAAAATCCCTAACTTCCAGAGAGCCTATCTCCGAAAATATTGCGAATCAAGCTCTGAAAGTTTTCCACGACGTTCCTTAGTATTGTGGCTTCGCTCTTTAAAATTTTCAGCTTCTGAACCCTTGTAGAAAATAAGTTATAGCGAAAATGCCATGATGACCCGTTTAGGCTAAATTCAGGAGCCTCCAAAAATCCCTAACTTTCACAAATCATATCTCCGAAAATGTTGCGAACCAAGATCTGAAAATTTTCCACGATGTTCCTTAGGATTTCGGCTTCGCTCTGTAAAAATTTCAGCTTCTGAAGCTTCGTAGAAAAAAGTTATAGCGAAAATGCCTTAGAAGAAAAGAGAGATCAACGCCTTAGAAATCAACTAATTTGAGGGGGGAACCTCCAATACATTACATAAATGAACAATTCTTGGATGATATAAATGACCAAAACCTCCTTCTATATATAGGAGTCCATGGGGCCACAATATAATCCTAGCCAACCTAACAATAATAATGTAAGGGCACAATAATAACAATATTGGGGTTACAGGGGTACAACAATAACAATAAGGGGGCTACACTAATAAGAATAAGGGACTAAAATAGTAATATAGGGACCTAAAAACATTGGACTTAAGATTCTCATAACTAGAAGATCAAAATGTTGGAGATTATTTGTAGAATGTGGTAATGGCTAGTACCAATGCAACACCTAGGAGAAAGCAGCCCCATCAAATTCATGCTAGTGGTAATTCTAGATAGCTGAGTATTTTGTGATATGAAACTATTAAACGGTTGTAGTAACACTACCCTTTTGATATGGCATTATGTTATGTCAATACATCCTAATCTTAGGGGTCTTTTATCGATTTTATAGTAAGCATGTTTTGAGAATAGGAAGGAAAAGTTATCATAAGATCAGACACTCCATTTTTTTTATTAGTGAAAATATGGAATATTTGGTCAATGAAGAATATTACAAGGGGTCTGGCACAAATTCCATCCTTTTTAATATATAAAGATCAATAATTTTTCCCTTTTTAAAAAATATAGCAAAGGAGTTCGTAAAGAATCATGTGCATGAGAATTCGTTGATACATCACCACATAAAGCACAAATACGAGATGACATTTAAATACTTTTTTGCAAAAAAAAATAACAATAAATCCTTGATATGACAAGTTTCAAAATCTCTGAAACTATTAGATAAATCGTACTTAAATTGCATTCACTTTTTACAAGCTAGGGATTGTGTTCCCTTGGACCTAAAATGTCATGAAAGTTTTTAGAAGAATAGAGAAAACATAAAATGACCTAGATAAATCTAGTTGTAGAGAATTAATGAAAAATCCTATTAGCAAGAAATATTAAAAGAAAAGATGAAAGACAAAATCAAGCAAGCTAATTCAAAAAAAAAAAAACTTTGAAAGGAAAAATATCCTTTAGAAAATTTCGAATAAAAAAAAATCCCAGCACTAATATCCCAATAGCCATGATATGAGCCACTTTCAATGTGTTTGGCATATCCTTTATAGTCTTGTCTTTATCTTCTTGGAACTTCTTTACAATTAGGTTTTCTTCCCATTTTTCTTAAAGGGTAAAATTTCTTTAATAAATATGAAATTATCTAGTCATTCTCCAAACTAAGTAGAAATTTAGAAATTCATAAATTCCTTCTAATAAATCATTTTTCAAAGAAAAAATTGTTACCACACTTGAAATAGTTACAATTGTGTTTTAAATTTTTGGGAAAGATATCTATAATTTAAGTCACGGAAACCACTCCCAATGATTTCTTAATTATTCTATATTTCCAATGAGCTTTCATTTTCGCAAATCGAACGTCTGAAACTCAAGTTATGACATCTAGAAGTTCATGACTCAGCCAATAATTGTTGATTTACTCCACATGAACCTTGGAATTTTGATTTATAAATCCGACATACTCACCTTATATGCATTACGGGAAGGTATTTCGAATGGTTTTTAAAGAAATGGAATCCTTATATTATTTTTATATGAAGCAGAAAGCGACAAAGAACCTTTCATAACTATTTTGATAAGAATCTATTGCATCATTGTTGAGTGATTGCATGTGTGTCCAATTAATACATTCCAAGTTTCACTCTAGGATGTGTCCAACTGACTACCATGTGTCATAAGGAGATATGTTGAAGGAGCCTAAGATTAAAATAATATAAGAAATATTAATAATCCAAAGGTGATACACAAGAATTTGGAAACCAAACAAAGTGTGAAGAAGTAAAAGTAAATGATAGTAAAATTGACTAAGTGATAAATCATGGAGTTTGAAGCGTACGAAGAAATAGGATGCGAGGAGAGATATTTGTGTTGAGGAATAGAATATGCGGAAGGATGGTTGTGCAGAAATATAAAAAGTAGGATAATATATTGCACACTTGAAAATGACTAAGAAAAAAGAGTTAAGGTGATTCTATACTAAAGTAACATTTAAGTGTGAAAAAGGAAAATAGATAAATAATATGAATAATGGAAATAAATATAAAAAAGGAAGTAATGGAGATATTTGGGGAAAACAATGACATCATTGGTACATGATCTTTATTTTTAATTTCATAAAATGTTAAATGAAGCTAAGAAATAGGGTTTTCCAATGAGAAGATGAATATAAAAAAGATATTTATTTCTAACATCTTTTATTTTCTTCTCTCTACTCAAAAGAGAAACTTTCCTTGTTGGCCTTGTATTGAAAAGATATGTGACAATAAAATTGACTAAAATCTTTTTTGGTTTTTAAACTCATGTGGTGCTCATTTATTAAAAAGTTTTCCAAATTATCCACATTGCTAGAGAATGAGTGTCGACGTTTCGAATCCCAACAGGGATCCATTATCAGGACTAAAATCTTGTTGTATCGCAATCACTCTATTTGATGTGTGACATGAAAATGTATTAACATTCGGCTCCAATTGTGGGATAGAAACCCCCTATGGGTTATTGAAACCACCAGAATCTGACCAATTACATTCTTGATTGGGTCATCGATTCATCTCAAACCATTATCTCAATCTAGTAGCTATTTATTAGGAAAAAAATATTGAAGAACAATATTATATATGTGAGAAAACAAAATCTTCCTACCCTGACTTACTTGGAGAGAAGGGTTACTCTCAAGTATAAGTAGAATTTCAATGGAGCCATGTACATAACCAACTTATATTCTTGCTCTAACTGTATTTGAGAGTATTGAATTGCAATAATTGTCTAGTTCCCAAAACTTAAAATACAAAAACTTAAATATTATCAGATAGAAGAACTTGCTTCATATTCAACTAATAAAACTTGAACTAGATACATTTTAGTTGTTAAAAAGTACACGATTGTTGGACAGAATTGTGAATTACAGATAAAACACGCTTCCCTAGATAGGTGCTAATCTAGAACAATATATTAAAGACTATACGCCTACTTTTCCTAACTAAGAACATGCACACAGAATGGATTAGAGGCTTAATTGGAATCCAAGCGCTTCCAAATGGTTCCTTCTATCGTTTACGTTGTAGCTTCAAATTCCAACTAGCTGTGAAAAATATTTCCTGCAAGAATGAACACTAAACAACAGAAGATAGCAATAATACAAATGTCTATTCAAGTTAGTTTACTAAATCAGTAAAGCATAAACCATATACATCAACTAAGATCTTACAATATGTAAAACCAAAGCCAATATAGATGCATATAGGGAAAAATAAGCTGTACTCTTTATTAATGATAGAAGGAGAGGTTACAACCTAATGACTAATTTGAAGTGACCATCTCCAACAACATTCCAACCTCATCACATTATACATCTCTCCAGTAGTTGTTACACAAATCTAACTATCAATTGAAAATCCACCAGCATTTCTCTACTCAAATTCTTCCTTACCAAGCACTCAGATCTGTGCTCAATTTATAGAGGAGCTGAAGGTAGTTTTATAATCAATGAATTTCCAATAATAGGCAATACATGTTCCCAATCTTGTAGATGTAAAATGGACACTTGGATTCGAAGCTTGACACATGTGAACTCTTCTATAAGGCATTGACCAAGTGGAGATTCCAGAACAATGAGAATTTCGCTCCCAATGTGACCAACACAACTGTGAATGTCGGGAAGTGCTTTGCAGAGCAGCCTTGCATGGGGCTACTTGCATATGCAACGCACTTAGTCCCTTTGGAGGCAGTGGTTATGAACTCTCATATGATATATTATAAACTTCGAACCTTGGAAACCTTTGCTTGATGAAAGTCATGTATGATTTGTCTTGTTCTTTGTCTTAGGGTATGTAGCAACTTGAAATGATAGGGGATGATAGACCATTAGTCATTGGTCCTGGAGATGATGCCCAATTAACCAGGTCATTGGGAATGATGCCCAAATTGACCTATAACAACGATCATTAAAATAAAGTATTAGATTTATTAAGTATGAATCTCTGCTTCATGGATGTAGGGGCTCCAAATTTTTTGAAGGGCCAGAAATTTTAGAGGGTTGTTGCAGCAACTACAACACAACCATAAACAACTGGAAATACTACCAAAAAACATAATATTGAGTACAAACAAAATAATTTCCCTCCAACAATAAAGACTAGCGCAACTGGCATGGTGGACTTATTAGTCCAAAATGATAACTGGAGAATGAGGGGAAGATTTTGCGTGAGCAATGTCCTGAATTGGAACATTGATGACTGCAACCTCCTCCTGGTGTTTATTAGAGTCAGTCTCTAAATCTAAGACCACATAAAGTTCCACTCGATTCAATCTAACCACTATATCATTCAAATTATACCTGATGTCCCTCAGGATTCTCTTTATATCCTCTTTACCTACAAAGAGATTATATTTTTCCACATGCTTGTCATGAATTACCATTGTAAGGAGTATTTGCAATTTCTGGTGCAATGTGATAGAATGCAGAAAGTGAAATCTTCTCCTTCGAAGCTTCCCTGGATCAGGAATCCACTTAAGGCTACTGCCTACAATCTCTAAATCAAAATCGTATTTTTGATTCCTTAATGCCATGGCTTCCAAGCGTAAAATTTCCTTTCTAACCTCAAGAGGAGCTAAGTTAAAAAAATTAGCCACATATTCCCATCCAAATATATTCCTATGCCACGAAGAGGAAGCCCCAGAAGCTCAACTCCTGCGGCTAGGTAGTCATTGACGAGGAGCCATATAGATGCAAGACCTGTAAAGAAACCAAGAAAAAATGACTCTAGAAGGAAGAACTACCAAATAGTGACTATGAACACCAATATGACATGAACAGTAAACCCAATAAAGAAACCAGAGAGAAGTATAAGTGGTCGGAAGGTGTTAAATTGGGATCCATAACCAACCTAGAATAAAATCTTCCTCAGACTTCCCAAAAACTGAAATTTATATGGACTAGGAGCTACAAGAGCTAGACAAGTTATAAATAATGAGGTTATAGTAAGACCATGGCAAGTTTTATAACCAAATGGAGAAGTTACTATGGTACCACATTCCACAAACCAACATTGGGAAACTAAATAAAATTCTGGCAAGGTCAGAAGTTTGAGGTATCATCAAGGGTAAGCCTACGACCAGCTTGAAGGACAAGCCAGACCCCGAGTTGTGTAACAATATCACAAATAACATTGACACTTACAAATAAAAATATGATGAACTAGAAGAGAGTTGATAACCCGACTAATAAAGATGACGGGACACAATGTTACCAGGATCTTAGAAAGACAACGACACCACCCTGCAATGACTAATTGAAGAAAGATTGAAAACATACCTCTAGAAATTGTGACCCCATCTTCTTCTGGCCACCATGTATAAATTAAAAAATTAGCATTAGATCTCTCATCAATGAAGCCACAAATTCTTTTCCACCCTGAAACTAGGAAGTAACATATATAGGATAACGTGAACATGAGCAATCAGGTACAATAAGTGAGGTGAGAAACATGAATTTTCCACAACAACGACAAGGTGTACAACTTGTTATCGCTCCTCAGTTTCCCAAGGTTGAGAAAGGAGACCGAAGGAGGAAACCTCATAACAAATTTGGATTTGGTAGCTAGCCCTATCAAATCAGAAATGGATCTCTCTACAATCTCACAACCAATGAAGTGCCTAGAGAGAAAAATAGATATTAGGCTAGATATTCAACTCACTAGGGTTTGATTTTATAGTTTTGCTGGATCAGGATCATAGGTCTTTGAATTAGGCCAAGGTTTCAAATTATCAGTTCCAGGGATAATATGGGGCAAGGTAGGTATGATTACTGACACAATTGGGTTGTCATTGTGGTATAGGGTTGATTAAGAAATATCAAAATGAGCATAAGACTATGAATTCATTTATCAAAAGATATGGAACACAAACATGAAAATCTCATCTAAACAAAGCATAAACTATGAATTCTACTTAAAAACTATTAAGATGATAATATGAAAAAATTCTGATGGTATTAAGAAGAATTAAATATTCATTTTGATAATAAAATAGAGGAAAAACACTGTCAAGAAACATACCACGGGAATCCCAAGATAATAGCTGCAATTGCCTATTATATTACTGCAAAAATTGTGTACACTAGCTCCAAACCTCTAACTCTCAAGTATCCAAGACTTGATTTGGCTTAAATTAGGCTAACTATATATGATAAAACACATTCCCCATCTCAGGGGTCGAATCCATCATCATAGGAACTGATTACAACATTCTCTCTAACCATGCCAAAACCTAGGGAGGTTAGAAACCAATTCCCTTTTTACACTAACTGATTGAGTTTGAATTTGAAAGCATTAAATCATGAGAAAATCACTCAAAAAATTACTAGAAAAATTAATTACATCATTTAAAATCATTGAGAGGCAAATTACATAAATAAAATTTGAATTTTATCATAAAAAACTCGAAATCGGGGATTTCTCCATAGAAGCACAGTGAAATCCACAAAAGCGTAGCGTGCTCTCAACAGAAGTGTAGCAAACTTTGAGGGAGTGTTTAGATTACTTTGGTTGATCTTTGAGATTAGATGAAGGTAGGTATAGATAGCTTCGAATGTATACTAGGCCTATGAAGCATCAAATCAGAAAAAACTCACCTCTAAGGCACCTCAAAACCCATTCTCCCTAAAGTACTCTAGAAGTGCAATGTGTGGTCCAAATCAGTGGTAGAAGTGTGAAAAAATGAAGGTTTTTGACCTTTTTCTTTAACATTGGTGAGATGACATGAGACATAAAGTGGCTTTATGTAATTTACTAGTCATATGACACTTGTACATACTTTCCATTTTTCATTTGGAGGCTTTGAGAAAAAGCGCAGCGTGGCCACGTTGTGTTTCTGTAGGGTCAAATTTTTGGGTTTTTTGCAAACATAGGGCTAAAAGATAGAGAAATATTTATCTAACCATAAAAATTTTTAGATACCTAAGAGAGGTTTTAAGTTTTAGTTATTTATGAAAAAAAACCTCCTCCAGGTGTTACAAATACTTTCCCATTTGTTCATAATACAAGTTTTAAGTTGGTCACTAAAAACATAGCGAAAAATTATAGAATTGCAGCAAAAGTGTAGCGAAAGTTTGGAGAGTGATTTTGAGGCCTTCCCAGAGGAGTTTTGGGTTGAAAGTGGTACAGTTAGAAAATTTATGATGTCTACTACATAATAGAGTCATCAAGCACTAAAAACACTTGCTCTAAACCCTTAAAAAATGAACTTGAAGTCAAGTTGTCCAAAAGTGCAGCAACTCTCCTGTAGCAAATGTATTTTGGGAATTTCTCTCGAATCATAACACCTGTGCATAAACTGAAGGAGGTTTTTTTTCTTTGGTGTATGATTGACAAAAAATATTTCACTTTTGTAAAATTCATCTTCATTACTTCAGAAACTGATTTTGAAGTAAGACTATCCCTGTGTGTAGCAAATGACCTCCAACCCTAAAAATCATGCCAATCACCTCTGCTAAGACCAAGAATTCCATCCATTCTATGGTGGTATTTTTACTCTTGAAATGGGTGGAAAATATATTATTCAACTTAGCATGGCAACCCACCTCTTGTATTTTCTCAAAAAACCCTAGGCAACCTACTTGTTCAAATTCCCTCTTGATGAATGGTGAAGAATTGATTTCCTTCATATAAGTTGGTTCATATTTTTTCATGAGTCTCTAAAACCTATAGATTTCTGATGAACCCTATTGTGGCTTCTTGTAAGCTTCAAGCTCAAAACTGAAACATGCTGTCCAGAAGCATAACATGGTTGCTGGCAAGGGTTTGGTGATGAAAAATTCAAGGATTTGATGGCTAAGATGAAGCAAAATGGTGGATAACTACTCTTGGAGGATGGAATGAAGCTTTTGAATGCTTTGATGGTCCTTTTATTGCTTGAAAGTTGATTTTTTTCTTTGGTGATAGTGTGACATCACATGTCCTTTTGAGAAATGACATGATGAGGTAGTGTACTGCAGCTTTTATTGCTCTTTTTGGAAATGTTACATCTCCATGTGGGGTAAATGTACCTTTGAAATATTTTTTGAAAACAATTACCTAATTATTGACTCCCATGATGGCGACTAAGGTGATGGCATGAATCCCTACATGAATTATGATGAACTTACCTAATGATGACACCAAATGCATACGTGAAACCGAGATTTGGAATTTTGAACCTTTACAGTATGCATGATTATAATTTGATGACCAAAATTATGACCAAGACACTATTTTGATGCCCTATCACAAGGAGTGATGACATGACCATGATGGAATTTTATGACCTTCAAAATGGAGGGAGTAGTAATAATACCTAGACATTGATCAATGATCAAATTTTATTTAAAACTATAAAAATTTGACCTAGGACCCTATCAACCATATGAAAAGAATATATTTGATCACTGGTGACTCATAAAAACTAACATTGGCTCCAACTGGGGATGGCAGATCCTTTAAGAGGTGTCAAGAACACCATATACCAGGTAGCCTCATCCATTATGCAATGGAGTCAAACAAAAAAAATTGACACTGAAATGAATGACTAACTAAAATTTAAAGAAACTGAAACTGACTTGACTTGACTGAAAAACTGATTACTAACTGAATTTACTTATGGCAGCAGACCATTGTGATCTTAGGGCCTTCGCTTCGAGCTTCAAATACTGATGATAACTGCGAACATGTTGAAAATATATATAGACAATCATGTGAAATGATCCCTCCAGTGTAACCAATCCAACAAATTGCTACTTACTTGATGGCATGCTCACACTTTCCTTGAGTAGGCAGAAAAAACAAAAGTTAGGAAACTCCAAGTGTTCACTGAAAATGTTCTCATGATCCTTCTTTACAAGAAAATACATCTTCCCTGTTGACTGTAGCAAATTAGTAAAAGGATCCTTAATAATATGAAATGTTACCCTATCTTGAAATCCAACAGAAATACAAAAACTCCTTTCATTTTCCAATGCAAATTTTTTGTCAAGATGAAAAAAGAAAATGTGTTCATCAAGTTTTTTATTTGCATCAGGATAAAGGGAAGTTTGTTCTTGAAAATTTTCATTTGAGACTACCATATTATCAATAGTAAAAATGTGCACATCCATAGGATCTGGGACAAACTGCTCTTCTTCAATAGGCTCTTCAATTTCTGAACCTGGAGGAGGATCATCATGTGTAAGAGGATCTAAAACAACCTCTTATTTATCGCTGCTCTCCTCTTCATAATATTCTTTCAATTTTTGAATTATTCTCTGCCATAATTACATTGTCTAAAACTTCGACACATGTCAATTGAAAATTTTGATTTTCACAAATATGCCCTTGAAATAGCGCTTCAGAAAATGGATGGGCTAGAGATACATATGAGTGGTGAATGTATATAGATCCTTGTTCATGCATTTCATCAGAAACCTCATCTTAGTCTTCACAATCCTAATCTTGAAATAAAAACCAAGAGAAAGAACAATGACCATCTTCATACCTCTCATCCAAAAGACAAGGTTTTGGATGCTCGTGGAAAACTTTAAATGCAACAACCACTTCAAGTGTATTTGATTCCTCATGTGTTTATGTTAGGTCCCTATATTACTAGTATAGTCCCTTATTGTTGCTAGTATAACCCCCTTATTATTATTGTTGTACCCCTATAACCTCCATATTGTTATTATTGTGCCCTTACATTATTATTGCTAGGTTGGTTAGGATTACATTGTGGCCCCATGGACTACTATATATAAAAAGGAGGTTTTGGTCATTTGAATCATCCAAGAATTTTTCATTTATGTAATGTATTGGAGGTTTACCCCTCTAAGTGGATGATTTCTAAGGCGTTGATCTATTTTATTCTATTTTTGGAGCTGGTTTCATAACATTTGGTATTAGAGATTTGGATTCTAGGGTTTCGCTGCTCCAAATAGGTCATCGTGGAATTTTCGCTATAAATTGTTTTCTATGAAGGTTCAGAAGCTAAAATGTTTACAGAGCGAAGCTGAAATCCTGAGGAACGTCGTGGAAAAAATTCAGATCTTGGTTCGCAATATTTTCGGAGATACGAGCTGTGCAAGTTAGGGATTTTTGCAGGCTCTTGAATTTAACCTAAACATGTCATCATGTAATTTTCGCTATAAATTCTTTTATACGAGGGTTTAGAAGCTGAAGTTTTCACAGAGCGAAGCTGCAATCCTGAGGAATGTCGTGGAAAAATTTTAGAGCTTGATTTGCAATATTTGTGGAGAGAGGGTCTGTGTAAGTTAGGGATTTTTCAGGCTCCTGAATTTCATCTCAAAGAGGTGACCATGGGAAAATCGTCATAAATCTCTCTCTGAGCATTGGATTGGAATTCTGTAAAAATTGGCTGTAAGTACACAAAATTTAGTTTCTTCTTTATCAATTTCAATGCTGAAATAGGAAACTGTGATACGTGGAAAGTCGTACAAGTTCACTCTACTAAGCTAGTCCATAATTAGGTCATTGTAGGAGATTGGGCATAGCTTTGTCTTCAGGAATCCAAATCAGGCCAGACCTATGGAATTCAAAAGAATATTAAGAGGGCTACTTCAAGGCCAAATTTCAGATATTGAAGATCCGAATCATAGAGATAATTCAGTTTCAATATTGAGTTCCTCAAAATCAAGAAAAAGGTGTGTATATTTTTTTCAAATTGCATAAGTCTTGTTTGAAAAATCAGTTTTAAGTGATTCCAAAGGCCTACTGAGCATAGATATCAGTATTTGGTTCTAAAATTCCTCCTAAAAATAATTCAACACCCATTAAGCCCTTAGAGTACTCTACTATGATTCATGAAGATGAAGAATTGCAACATGATCTATCAAAATTACAAGGGAAAGTCCACCAAATTTCGCTCTCACAAAGAGAAACAAAAAATGAAATGGAAGTTTTGAAGAAAGGCATGGAAGCGAAGATGAATGGTTTGAAGAATAATATGGATGGTTTTAAGAAAGACGTGGAAGCTAATATGGATGGTATGGAAGATGGCATGGAAGCTAAGATGGATGACATGGAAGAAAAAATGAAAGACAACATGGAAAACATGAAGAATGATCTAAAAGCAGACATAGAAGGTTTGAAAAAGTTGATACAAGAAATGTTTCCTAATGGCGAAAAGATAGTATAGGAAACTCATGATGAGAACAAAATAAATGTTAATCTTGATTTCATAAAATCTAATGTTGGATGGAATAACCGCCATATTCCAAAGATGGATATGAGGAAGTTTGATGGCAAGGATCCCGTAACATGGATACTACAAATGGAGCAATATTTTGATTTCAATAATGTACAAAACACACAAAAGGTACACATTGCAACTTTACATTTAGAACAAAATACATTTCTATGGTATCGATGGCTTTGTTCTCGTAAAAAAATTGTCACTTGGTCAATTTTTATGGAGGAAATGATAGCACATTATGAGGATACAAAGAGAAACGCCTTCTTTAGCCAATTGATAAATCTCAAACAAAAGGGTTCAGTGGGGGAGCACATTGAGGACTTCCAAAAATTGAATATAAGGGTAACTGATATTCTAGAGGAACACATGATTGATGTCTTCATAGGGACTTTAAAGGATAACATCCAACATGAAGTTCGCGTTTGGGAACTCGGATCATTGGAGAAGGCATTCAGGTTGGAAAGAAAAATTGAATGTAAAATTATGGTGACAAGGAAGCCTACCACTCACATCTATAAAGATGGAAGTGTTTCTACTACTAGACTTCCACAGCCTACAAGGTTGACACCACAACAATTGGAAGAAAAAAGAGCAAAAGGGATTTGCTACAATTGTGATAGAAAATACACTAAAGGTCATAAGTGTGCTGAGAAGAAATTATTTTACATAGATTGTGAAGAGGAAGAAGAAAATGAACAAGAAAATTCAAAAGAAGAGGATATACACTAGGAACCAACCCTAGAAGAAGAAGAAATGAGTCTGGCCATATGGCAGGAATTACCACTCCTCAAACTCTCAAGATAGAAGGACATATCTTGAAGAAAAAGGTATTAGTGTTGATTGATTCGGGTAGTACCCATAATTTTATTCATTGTAAGGTAGCCAAGGAATTGAATTGTTTCCTATACCCAACACCAGAATGTCAAGTGATGGTTGCAAATGGAGGAACTATAAATATATCTAGAAAATGCCATAATATCAAGCTAGCCATGGGGGAATATGTATTGAATAGTCCAATGCTTTTCATTCCAATGGGAGGTGCTGATGTTGTACTAGGATTACAATGGTTACAATCTTTGGGGATGATAGCTTTTAATTTTCGGTGGAGCCTTTTTTTTTCTTTTTTTCAGAAGGAAGGAAATCGAATTACAGGGTATTGCAGGGAAGCCAGGAATGATAATAAGCTCTAATGTCATGAAAAAGATTCTGAATGAAGAACAACGAGGCGTAATTGCACAATTGTGCTCACTAGAAGTTCCAACATCAAAATAATCTATTTCTCCAGATCTCTAAAACGTCTTGGACAATCATTCCAAGGTTTTTGAAACTCCCAAAAGACTCCCACCTATTCGTGATCATGATCATGCTATTCATTTGATTCCAGGAAGTGTTCCTCCAAAGATCAGGCCTTACATATATCCTTATGTCCAAAAGAGAGAAATTGAACGTATGATTGCAGAAATGTTAGAGGCTGGTATAATTCAACCTAGTCAAAGTTCTTTCTCTGCTCCAGTAGTATTGGTGCACAAGAAGGATGGATCATGGCACATGTGTCCTGATTATAGGGAGCTCAATAAGCTCACTATTAAAGATAAATTTCCCATTCCTGTGATTGATGAATTATTGGATGAATTACATGGAGAAATTTATTTTACCAAGTTGGATCTTCACTCAGGATATCATCAAATTAGAATGAAGACTGAAGATATTCTGAAAACATCATTTCGAACTCATGAAGGTCATTATGAATTTTTGGTCATGCTTTTTAGCCTTACCAATGCACTTTCTACATTTCAAGGGTTGATGAATTCCATTTTCAAACCCTTCCTTAGAAAATTTGTGCTATTATTTTTTGATGATATACTAATCTACAGCAGGTCTTGGAAGGATCATGTTCAACATGTTGACAGGGTGCTCAAACTATTGGAGGAGAAACAATTATATGCAAAAACATTGAAATGTTTCTTTGGAGTACAAGAGGTGGAATATCTGGGTCATATTGTATCTCACGAGGGTGTTAAGGTAGACCCTAACAAAATTAAAGCCATTAAGGAATGGAAAGTCCCCATAACCATAAGGAAGTTGCGAGGATTTCTTGGGTTAACAGGGTATTATCACAAGTTTGTTAAGGATTATGGGAGAATAGCAACACCTCTAACAAAATTATTGAAGAAAGATGCATTTTCATGGACTCATGAAGCAACTAAGGCCTTTGAACATCTTAAAGGGGCAATGTGCCTAGCACCGGTCTTAACTATGCCAGACTTCACAAAAACCTTTATTGTGGAATGTGATGCCTCGGAACTGGAATTAGTGTTGTTTTAATGCAAGAAGGAAGGCCTATTTCTTTTGAAAGTTTCCCAATCAAAGGAAAGTATTTATAGAAAGCTATTTCTGAGAAGGAACTGTTAGAAATACAGCATGCACTAAAGAAATGGTGACCTTACCTAATGGGAAGACACTTCAAGGTAAAACTAATCATGATAGTCTTAAACACTTTTTGGAACAAAGACTATCTTCAGAAGAGCAGCAAAAATGAGTCACAAAGATGTTGGGTTATGACTTTGAAATAATTTACAAAAAATGGAAGCTAAATGTTGTTGCAGATGCACTCTCAAGAAAGAATGAAGAGGTGGAAGCATTGCTTTGTGCCATTTCTATTATCCAACTAGATTGGATAACTGAAGCAAGAGATGAATGGAAGAAGGGCGAAGAAGTGTGGACACATTCAAAATTTGTAGCAAGATCCTAGTACATCTGATACATTTAGTTGGAAAAATGATTCCTTATGGTACAAATATCGCTTATATCTTTGTAAGAATTCCCAACTAAAAAAAAATATTATTTTGGAATTGCACACTTCTCCTTTAGGAGGACACTCGTGGATTTTTAAAACTGACCACAGGGTGAAGAAAGTTTTTTTTTGGGATGGACTTAAATCTGATATTCAAAAGTTTGTGGCAAAATGTTTGGTTTGCTAGAAAAATAAAGTTGAGACAATTAAGACCCCGGGTCTTCTACAACCTTTATCCATTCCAAGACAAAGTTGGGAGGATATTTCAATGGATTTTATCGCAGGTTTACCTAAGCCCGAAGGAAAGAATATCATCATGGTGGTAGTTGATAGAATTACCAAGTATGCACACTTTTGTGCATTATCTCATCCATTTAAAGCAAGTACAGTTGCTACTACATTTATGGACAGAATTCAAAAGCTACATGGAAACCCAAATATTATTGTGAGCGAAAGAGATCCCATTTTTAATAGAAATTTTTGGACGAAGTCATTTTTGTTGTTTTGGTACTCAATTAGCTCATAGCTCATCTTATCATCCTCAATCTGATGGTCAAACTGAGATTGTGAATAAATATTTGGAAGGATATATTCGTTGTTTTGTATCTGATAAACAAACACAATGGGTCAAGTGGTCACCTCCTCGCTAAATGGTGGTGTAACAATTGCTCCATACTACATCAAAAATTACCCCATTTATGGCACTTTATGGATATCATCCACCGTCCATGACATCTTCTTTTTAAGGGGAAAATTTTAAGGTTCAAGCAAGAAGATCAAATCGAGCATCAACAAGAAGTTCTCCAACTCTTAAAGGATAACCTAAAATTGGCACAAAATCGAATGAAGCAACAAAGTGCATCAACATCGCAAACAGAGAGAAGTTTTTGATGTAGGAGACTGGCATTTTTACCAAGCAACCATACAAACAAATGTCCCTCAAGCAAGCTAAGAAGGATAATAAATTATCGCCAAAGTATTATGGTCCTTACAAGGTGTTGCAAAAGATTGGTACTATGGAATACAAATTGGAGCTTCCTGCTTCTTCGCGAGTGCATCCAGTTTTCCATGTTTCATGCTTAAAGAAGGTTATAGGGGAAAAAATTTCAGTTCAAACAATATTTCCATAAATTTATGAGGAAGGAAAAATCATATTGGAACCTGAAGCAGTCACAGAAACAAGAACTCGAAAGCCATGAAATCAATAAATTTCAGAATATCTCATCAAATGGAAGAACTTACCCACCGAAGATTCTACATGGGAGGATGAGAATTTTATACAGAAGCATCCAGAGCTACTCAAGCATTGAGGAAAACACTTTTTTGAAGGAGAGGGGCATGTTAGGTCCCTATATTACTAGTATAGTCCCTTATTGTTGTTAGTGTAACCCACTTATTGTTATTGTTGTACCCCTGTAACCCCCATATTATTATTATTGTGTCGTTACATTATTATTGTTAGGTCGGCTAGGATTAGATTTTGGCCTCATGGACTCTTATATATAGAAAGGAGGTTTTGGTCATTTGAATCATCCAATAATTATTCATTTATGTATTGTATTGGAGGTTTCCCCCTTGAAATGGTTGATTTCTAAGGCATTGATCTCTATTTTCTTCCATTTTTGGAGCTGGTTTCATAACAGTTTCCTCAAGAAGAATATAAACTTGATTTTGATTGCATAAAGGCTAAAAAGGTTGTAAATATTTATTAACTTCATGGGATATAATATGATAGTTAGGATGCAGATATGTTTCATCTTCAAGAAAAGGAGTTGATGTGTGTTGTGAACGATCTTTTGTATCAAGGCAACTAATATTTGTTATTTTTTGTTGGGAAGAAATTCATAAAGGGTCTCTATGATCTCATCATCTAGACACTCTTCATCACCAAAAGCCTCTTAAAAGTATTTAATGAAATCTTCATAGGATTCACAACAATCTTTGAACAACAAAAATGAATGATGAGATTTTCCATAAAACTCAAAGAATGTTGTGTGGAAATCTTTAAGAGAGAATAAGCTACTTGGCTTCAACCATTGATACCATGATCTTGCTTTCCCTTCTAGGGTATCCATAAGCATTTTCATCAAACAATCCTCATGAAACCTAATCCCAAGCTTATGTATATGCCAATGAAATTTTATTAGATGTAGATAAACCTCATCTTCGTTTGGGACAAATTTTTCCAATATATACAAAGTATTCAATTTGGAAAACCAAGAATATGAGCATGATTCATAGGAGCATACATTCTAGAAATTACATCCATCTTGAGAACGTTAGATGAACTAAGGCATCCTTTAGGCTACTGATTCTTCTACTAGTGGAATAAAAAATAAAACCCCGATTTCTGGATCCTTCATCCAGTGGAGTCTTTGAATCAAGTTGGAGTCACCTGGTGAATGATTTAACCTTCCTTGTGTATGAACGTTGTAAACCATCATCAAATCAGCTATAAATTTTGATGATATTTCCTGGGGAATATAAAACTATTCTCTCCCTAGTAATGGCATCAAAATGTTATCGCTCCTTAGTTTCCCAAGGCTAAGAAAGGATACTGAAGGAGGAAACCTCAGATAAAATTTGGATTTGGTAGCTAGCCCTACCAAATCAGAGAAGGATATCTCTACGATCTCACAGCCAATGAAGTGACTAGAGAGAAAAATAGATCTTAGGCTAGATATTAAGCTCATTAGGGTTTTGCTGGATCAGGATCATAGGTCTTGGAACTAGGTTAGGGTTTCAAATTATCAGTTGCAGGGATAAGATGGGGCAAGGTAGGTATTATTAGTGAAACAATTGGGTTTTCATTGTGTTATAGGTTTGAGTAAGAAAGATCAAATTGAGCATAAGGCTATGAATTCATTTATCAGAAGATATGGAACACAAACATGAAAACCTCATCTAAACAAAGCATAAACTATGAATTCTGCTTAAAAACTAATGATATGATCATATAAAAGAATGATGATGGTAGTAATAAGAATTAAATATTCAATTTTATAACAAAATAGAGGAAAAACACTGTCAATAAACATACCACAGGAATGCCAAGATAATAGCTGCAATTTCCTGTTATATTATCGCAAAAATGGTGTACACTAGCTCCAAACCTCTGACTCTCAAATATCCTACCCTTGATTTGACTTCAATTAGGCTAAATATAGATGAGAAAACACATTCCCCTCTCAGTGGTCGAATCCTTCATCATAGGAACTAATTACAAGATTCTCTCTAACCATGCCAAAACCTAGGGAGGTTAGAAACCAATTCCCTTTTTACACTAACTGATTGAGTTTGACTTTGAAAGCATTAAATTACAAGTAAATCACTCTAACCATTACTAGAACACTTAATTACATCATTTAAAATCATTGAGAGACAAATTACATCCATAAAATTTTACTTTGACCATAAAAAACTCGAAATCATGGTTTTCTCCACACAAGCGCAATGAAATCCACAGAAGCATAGCGTGCTCTTAGAAGAAGCGTAGCGAACTTTGAGGGAGTGTTTGGATGACTTTGGTTAATCTTTGAGCTTAGCTGAAGGTAGGTATAGATATATTAGGATGTCTACTAGGCCTCTAAAGCATCAAATCAGAAAAATCTCACCTCCAAGGCACCTCAAAACCCATTCTCCCAAAAGTACTCCAAAAGCGCAACGTGTGGTCAAAAACAATGGTAGAAGTGTGAAAAAATGATGGTTTTTTAACTTTTATTTAAAATTGGTTAGCTGACTTGAGACATAAAGTGGTTTTGTGTAATTTAATAGTCATATGACATATGTTCATACTTTCCATTTTTCATTTAGAGGCTCTGAGAAAAAGCACAGTGTGGCCAAATTGCATTTCTATAGGGTCAAATTTCTGGGTTTTCTGCAAACATAGGGCTCAAAGGTAGAGAAATATATCTATAACCATAAAACGTTGTACAATACTGAGAGATGTTTTTGTTTTTACGTATGTTATGAACAAAAACCTCCTCCAGTTCCTAAACATACTTTTCTATTTGTTTAGAATCAAAGTTTTAAGTTGGTCACATACAATGCAATGAGAAATTGCTGAATTGAGGTAGAAGCCTAGCAAAAGTTTGGAGAGTGATTTGGAAGCCTTCCTAGAGAATTTTTGGGCTAAAACTAGTATGGTTGGAAATTTTATGACGTATAACACACAATAGAGTCATCAAGCACTACAAACACCCGCTCTAAACCCTTGAAAAAAGGACTTGAAGTCAAGCTTTCCAAAAGTGCAAAAAATATCATATAACAACTGTATTTTGGCTACTTATCTCAAATAATAACACATGTGCATAAAATTAAGGAGGTTTTTTTTCTTTGGTCTATGATTGAAAAAAATTTCTTTCACTTTTGTAAAATTCATCTTCATTGGTTTAGAAACTGATTTTGAAGTAAGACTATCCCTGTGTGCAGCAAATGACCTCCAACCCTAAAAATAATGCCAATCACCTTTACTGATATGAAGAAGTCCATCCCTGTTATGGTAGTCTTGTTCCTCTTAAAATGGGTGGAAAAAATACTAGTCAACTTAGCATGGCAACCCACCTCTTGTATTTTCTCACAAAACCTTAGGAAACCTACTTGTTCAAATGCCCTCTTGATGAATGATGAAGGATTGATTTCCATCATACGAGTTCACTCATACTTGCTCATGAGTCTCTGAAACCTGTAGATTGTTGAATGAACCCTATTATGGCTTTCTCTAAGCTCCAAACTAAGAAACATAGTGTCCTATCTAGAAGCACAATGTGTTTGCTGACAAGGGTTTGGTGATGAAAATTTCAAGGTTCTGATGGATGAGATGAAGCACAATGGTCGAGAAGTGCTCTTCGAGTATGGAATGAATCTTTTGAATGCTTGGATGGTCATTTTATTGCATGAAAGTAAATTTTTTTCTTTGGTGATAGCGTGACATCACATTTCCTTTTGAGAAATGACAAGATGAGGTAGTGTACTGCAACTTTTATTGCTCTTTTTGGAAAGGTTACATATCCATGTGGGGTAAATGTAAACTTGAAATATTTTTTGAAAACTTTTCCCTAATTAATAACTCCCATGATGGTGACTAAGGTGATGCCATGACTCCCTACATTACTTATGATGACCTGGCCTAATGATGACACCAAATGCATATGTGAAACCATGATTTGGAATTTTGAACCTTTGCATTATGAATGATTATAATTTGATGACCAAAATGATGAACAAGTCACTCTTTTGATGCCCTACCACAAGGAGTGATGACATGACCATGATGCAATTTTATGACCTTGAAAATGGAGGGAGCAGTAATAATACCTAGACACTAACCAATGATCAAATTTTATTTGAAACTATAACAATTTGACCTAGGACCCTATCAACCATATGGAAATAGTACATTTGATCAATGGTGACTCATAAACACTAACAAAACGTGAACAAGTGCTTAGCCATCCCAAGGCACTTCCGCATCACAAGATCATAAATGGGATTTCCCTTACTATCATAGAAATCCCCTTCCAAAACCAATCCACCATGGGAGGGATGCTCCATTTCACAAAAGACATAAATAATTTCCTTTCTAAAACCACGTTGGAATACATAACAGAAAAATCCCACCTGTTGGAATTTAATTTGATTTAACTTTTGTATGTGGAGTGAGGTGTGTGAGCTGGAGAAATGCCACGTGCAGGCCACGTGGACCTAGGTGTATAGCTAGGCTCTATCACCGAGGGCATGCACCTTATTGTCCAAACATAAAACCCACATGCAAATAATAACTTCTTCTGGAAAAGAAATGTCGAGAGAAGATCGCATTCAAGTTAATATTCCTACCGGGAATACATTGTCGTGAAAACACCCCCATCAGGGAAATTTACTTCTGCTAATAATTTCTCCTATTAGATCCAGTTCTTGAATTCTTGTAGGTATTCTATACGTTCCACCACTGACCAGGACTCTTCAAAGGTGACATGTCTCTCTGAGCCACCCTAGTTTTCCAATTAGTCAGACACCTTATTACCTTCCCACCATGTGTGAATGGGGTAGCAGTTTTTATTATTACTAACCACCTCTTGGAGGTGACAAATATGTATCAATTTGTTTGTCGGGAGATCATGTAACAATTTTATTGCACAATGGATGATTATCTGGGAATAACCATGAATCTGAATCAAGTGATGCCCTTATTTAGAAGCCAATTGTAGACCCTTCACTAATGCCAAAAATTCCGCAAGATTTTTGTTTCCATCCTGCAAGAAAAGGCGAAAGCATGAATGGGGTCAGAATTCTTGCCCCTAAAAATAAATCCATAACTTGCACACCTTGGATTACCCTTTGAAGCTTTTTCAAAGCTAAATTTGATGAAAGATTTTGAGGGTGGTGAAAACAAGGTCTCACTAGAGAAATTTCGACTTTGAACCAGTGAAGGAGTAGCAACGATAATGTTAGATTGGATGTTAAGTCCCTTTAAAATGAGAGCCTAATCATCATTAAATTTCCCTTCCTCCAAAAAAAGAGGCGAAACTAACACCACTTCTCTGATATTTTTGAGAATCACTTCTTGTAAGACCAACTGAGACCTATATTTCCCTTCTAAGATTCACAAATTTCTCTCCTTCCACATGTTCCATAAAGTAAAGCCTAGAGCTAGATGCCATGTTCTTAAAACCATTTGATGTTTAAACTATCACCTGACCCATTCAACTAACCATGTATTTATTTTTGTTGAACTAGGAAGAGTAAACTTGAAGATTTGTTATAAGAAATCCCACATTTTTATGGTAGTAGAACAAGTGATTAGAAGGTGCTATCTTGATTATTCTTCTTCATAATACAACTTACAAACCGACGGGCCCTCGAATCCTTTCCGCCAAATACAATCCAAAGTTAACGAACGCCCCCAAGCTGTCAACCATAAAAAAGTAAAAAAAATTGGCCAACCAAATTCACTCCACATAATGTTCCACAGAGTAGTTTTGTCGTTACGCTAACATCTTGATATCAAGAAATAAGCTTATATTAAGGTAAAAGTTCCCACTAATAGTCGACCCCAACGAAGTGTATCCTGTTTTTGGGA
This sequence comes from Pinus albicaulis, assembly GCA_034641835.2. Lineage (NCBI taxonomy): Eukaryota > Viridiplantae > Streptophyta > Pinopsida > Pinales > Pinaceae > Pinus > Pinus albicaulis. The sequence goes on from CM076583.1 coordinate 1,185,034,029, forward strand.
AACCCATACCATTCTATTGTCAAGATTTTTTTGGAATTTCTCCCAAGGATGAGAGTCACTTGAACATTCCCAATCCCCTTTAGTTTTCCACTATCTCCAAGCATGATCTTCATCTAGAGTCTTCCATAAGTATGCTACCTTGAAAGCTCCTTGTGCCTGCAATAATATTTGTATAGGTTGTAAATTATCATTCCCCTCTAGTGGTGGATGCCGTTTCCAAGAATCGTCTGAAAATGATGTCATCGCCCCCCTTTTAATCTCCCAAACTACTTATTGTCTCACCTGATCCTTAGCCTCCCGCACCATATTCCAAATACCAAAGTCTCTTATTCTTCCTTCAAAATGTAATCTCTCCTCCTAAGTGTGTAGAGGGAAATATTTTTGTGAGAAAATTTGTTTCCAGACTTGAGGGCCTCCCTAAACCCATAGCCACCACAACTTCATAGCATAAGCATTACTGATAATTAAAGGGTCCCAAAGGCCCATCCCCCCAACTAGTTTTGGTGTAACTATTTTTTCCAATCAACCAATTCCCACTTATGTGTTTTATCCAAGCCTCTCCAATTAAAGCTACTCCAGATTGATCTCAGTTTCTGACACACTGATTTTGGAATCAACATTACCGATAACTGGTAATTTGGAAAATACTGTAAATTTGCTTAATAAATTCTAGACGAATTGGGAAGTTGAGTGCCCTGAAAGCTCAGTTGCTAAATTTGCATCGAGTCCTTTCTACAAGGTATTCCCTTCTAGTGACCCTATTGTGATATAATACAAGTGGTACTCCCAAATAATTGGAGGGGAGGTGACCTCTGCTGAAACCTAGGGATCTACTTAATCTGAGTTGTATCACCTCCAGACAGTTGGAGAAGAAAATGTTTGTTTTATCATTATTTACTACTATTATTGAGGCTTCCATAAAATTTTGCAAAAGTATACCCATTATTTTCACCTCTTTCCAGGTAGGTAACTCAAATACTATAACGTCATAAAAAAAAGTTGATGAGAGATAGGAAGATCAACTCCATACAAATGAAGCCATATATGTGTTCAGATTCACCTTCTTTTTGAAACATTTGACCAAGTCCTGCCATAGCTAAGATAAAGAGAAATGGTGATAGAGGATCACCCTTCTTCAAGACTCTTGAAGGATAAAAGGTATGAGAAGGTGAAGCATTAATCGAGATGGATAAGAAATTGATGAGATAAGAGATGACACCCATGCTAACAAGTTAATTGGTCTCATTAACGCATAATTTTTCTCACTATTGATAATTATTGGTATATGTTGAAGAACTGAATTTATGGCTAATTTTCTTCCTGAGAATTTCTCATACAAGAGATCATTAAAATAATTGAGTAATTCACTTTCTATTTCCTTATGTTATAGTTTTCTTTCCCCATCCTGGCCTATAAGAAAATAAAAAATATTATTATGTCGTCATTGAATCCTAATGATTGTGGAAGAAATTTGAATTACGATCTCCATCCTTAAGCCATCATATCCTCAACTTTTGTTTCCATAGTGTCTCTTCTTGTTACGTTTTGTGCTCTAAATTTTTTAGAATCATCACCTTAGCTACTGCCAATTATGTAGATCCGTCTTCAAGAATATTTCGTTGTTGAATGCTTGACATTTTCTTTTCCAAAGATTTCTTGTCTTAAAAAATGTTTCCAAAGGCATTCTTATTCCAATGTTTGATCCTATACTTCAGCGCTTTAGTTGATTTGGAATGAGTGCATTTTATTGGCACCTCGAATTTCCAACTCATTCGACCATTTGTCTAACAATTCTGTAAAACCCTTAGTTTGGACCAAAAGTTCTCAAAATAGAATGGTCGATTTAATGGGGCTTCTTTCATATCTAATTCCAATCTAATGGGCCATTGGTTTGACCCCATATAAGGAAAAAATGAAGCTTCTAAAAATATATCCTTTTGTAACACTTCCTCTAATAATAAAAAGTGATCCAATCGACAGGATATCTGGTTCTCGCCTCCACGATAGTTATTCCAGGTGAAAGGCCCATTATTTGTTGGAATATATACCAAGTGAAAAATTTCAATATACCTATAAAAATCCATTGATACTTGGTATAACCTATGAACACCTCCTTTTTAATTCATTAACGATATTATGAGATTAAAATATCCTCCAACCACCGATAGGGAATTCCCTGTGAAATTTTTGATCACCTGTAGTTGCTGCAAAAAAAACCTTTTATCCCTTGCATCGAAAGGGCCATAGATTTTCGATAAGAAAATGTTGTCTTCCATCCCAAAATATCTGAATATGCCTATAATAATTTTAGCGGTTGCCAAGCAGTCTTGGAAAATCACTTCATTTGGATTCCACCAGACAACAAAGCCACCTGCATTACCCTTCCCATCTAGGGTTATGGTATTGCATCCTTTGCAACAGTTACCTACAATTTGGAAGATTTTTTCCCCTGTTACTTTTGTTTCTTGCAATATAACAATAGCTAGGGTTTCCTTTCTAATAAATTCTCTGAGATGTATTTGTTTCCCCCTATTATTAAGCCCTCGTATATTCCATGAAATTATTCTTATTATGAGAGGTTGGGTTGAGATGATTAAATTTTCGTTAAATCTATTGCTTGATCCTAAATGACCTGATTTTCTATGATGTTTTACCTTGCATACTTATTCGATTTATTCATATTCTTATTTTATTCTTTGGTAATGTCCTTTAGGAGAATTTGTTTCCCCTTTTCCTTAAATCCTTGGAATGATTAACTTACTGAGTCCCCTATTAAGGTTTGTCGGTTTGTTTTCCATCGAAGATAAGAATTTGCATAGAGCTCTATATTTTCCTTGTTTAATTCTCCATGAGCTTGTTGAGCCCATTCATTTACCAGGGTAACTAAAATCCTCTCCTCTTCTGAGAAGTTTGGAGTATTTTCTTTAACAAAAGGTTTACTTCCTCAAAACCTAGTAATGAATTAAAGTCAAAACGCCTTGGTGTATTCTCCTCCTCCTTTAATTTGCATTTTAATTTGTTCTTGTCCAGACATAGAGAAATTTTGGGGTCTAAAATGGGCCTGCTAAGGAATATTATAAAAAAAATAAATAAAAAAATAGTATTAGATTACGCCATCAAATTTTATAGGGAATAAATAAAAACCTACTTTTTCGAACTCATATTTTCAACTTATCTCCCTACGGTTTTACTCAAATTTTGAGTTGAAGCAATTGTTTGATGCATAATTTAATTTCTAATCCAAGTGGTACCCATGTTGCATACTTTCGATGGACCCTACTACACGAAACATGAGGAATACATGCAAAAACATTATTACAAACACATTTTTCATGTATTTCTAATTTTTCATGTAGCAGGGTCCATCGAAAGTATGCAACATGGGTACTCTTTAGATGAGGAATTAAATTTTTCATCAAATGAGTGCTCCCACTTGAAATTTGTGTAAAACCATAGGGAGATAAGTTGAAAATATGGGTTGAAAAGTAGTTTTTTTTTTTTTAATCCTTTTACTTTAATACTCCAAAAATAGTGAATCTCGCCCCATGGTTGACATCATCATATTGAATCCTATTAGTTCTTATAAAATTGATTTTGGTTGTACATTTTTGTTTTGAGGCCCATTTTAGACTTCAAAATTTCTCTAATGGTTAATTTTGTAGGTGTCACCTCCATTTGGGTGTCCTCCATGTTTTTAGAATCTTCCTCTATGGCCTCCAGTATCGAAAAGTTTTTTTTTTCCTCTATCACATTAGAGTTAGGAGAGCTTTGGTTCTTATGGTTACATCTCTTTGTTGTGACCTTGGTGAAGTCGTCATTTGACAATTGATCTCCTATTACTTGTTCCTTTCATCTCAACACAAATGCTCTTATCAGGTTACCATGCTCGTGACAGAGCCTACATGTAAATGGAACATGATCATAGTCCAAGAGTTGTTTCTATACATCTCCCTGATAATCTAGCTCGATGGAGTCAAGTAATAGCTGAGAAATATTCATATACACACACAACTTGGCATATGCCATGTTTTCCCCTCTTTTAGTAACATATGAAACTTTGACGAAACATCCTAACACTTGCCCTATCCCTTCTAGAATTTCTGCTATTGAAAAATCAACCAGAAGTGAATACAGTCTTACCGAGACCAACATTGCTTTGAATTTATCCTTTTTAGGGTTAAAGAAAGCTTCCCAATGTTTGATATAGAGGGCCAAATTGTTGTAGAAATAGGCTCTCTATCAAAGGTTCAATATTTTTCTTCAAGATTGGAGAAAATAACTATGAAAAATCCTTTTAGCCCCAGTCTCAAATACACCTCTCCCTTTAGTTTCCAATTCATCTATATCCAACGTTCCAATTCCTTCTCCATAGGCCAGATTCCTATAAATTTGCAAATAAAAGCATGATCTATCATGTGCTTCACGTGATCATCTAGTCATCTCGTTTGGATGATAAATCTAGGGTTTTTAGATGCCTTAGGGATACATTATCCTTACAAACCCATTTGCCTCTTGTCACCCAAAACATGCAACTGTGAAAGAACCGAGGATCCCCCTTCAGGACCCAATTTCCCTTCACCATGAAAATGCCTACAAGTAAGAGAATTTCAGAAGGAGGTGTGGCCCCCTCCTGCTTTTGGATTCATGCTATAGGACTCTCTAACCTAAAACCTCTTGTATGTATAATCCAAACTAGGATTGAAAAAGAAAATAAAACCATAACCCTAATACCAGAATCTCAGATATTTAGAATCGATACCCATTGCATCGTCGTAGAGAAACTTATCCATTACCCCCAAAGAGAGCAGAACAATCATCTAGAATGCACTCTCAACCTAATAAATCTTATTAAACATTATCTCGCCATAATCCTTCGCACAACCATCCTTCTGCATATGATACTCCTCCACATAATTATCTCTCTATACATCCTATTCCAATCCATACTTTTTTACTTAGTCAAATTTTACCCTTATTTACTTTTATTTTTTCACACTTAGCTTATTTTTCAAATTCTCATAGCTCACATTTGGATTATCAATATTTATCATATCATTTTTATCCTAATATATTTTGGTATATCCCCTTAATATACATATAAATCAATTTGAAATATCTCAGGGTGACACTTGTAAGGTATTATTTGGACCCAAATTAGTAGGCAGTGACTTAGAACATAGTAACCAAAACCTACATTATGCATATTCTATGCAAAGTTCCATGTCTCTTTCTACTTCAAATACATATAATATAAGAATTCTATTTCTTTATAAATCATCACAAATGAACTCCCATAATGCATGTAGGATGAGTAGGACATATTTATAAATCAAATGGCCTAGAATCCCGTGGAGTAGATTAATGATTGTTGAGTCACTTCATGTATATCAATGGTAGCTAGGTCATGAAATTTTGATAGGCCATAACATGAGTTCTTGATGTCTAGTTTAGGAAAACAATATCTCATTGGAAACATAGAGGAATGAAAAACACATTGGGAATGGTCTCCATGACTTATGTTATAGATATCATGCTAAGAAAATTAAAACATAGTTGTAACTATTTCAATATTGGCAATGGTTTATTTTTTGAAAAATGATTATTAAAAGGAATTTCTGAACTTCTAAAGTTCCGCCCAATTTGGACGATGAATATATAATTTAATATTTACTAAATTAATTTTACATTTTATACAAGTAGGCGGAAAATATAACCATAAAGTAGTTCCAAGAAGATAAAGAGATACTAAAAAGGATATGCCAAGAACATTGGAAGTGGATCTTCTCTTGGCTACTGTGATTTTAATGTTTGGGTTTTTTTCTATTGGGTTTTTTGCTAAAGAAGATTTTTTCCTTTCAAAGAATTTTGTGAATTAGCCTGCTTGACTTTCTCTTTCATATTTTCTTCTCATATTTATTTTTAGTAGGTTTTTCCATGTATGCTCAACAACTGAATTAATCTAAGTATGATTATGTTTTCTCTATTCTTATAAAACCTTTAATGGCATTTTAGGTCCAAGGGAAAAAAATCCCTAGCTTGTAAAGAGTGAATGAAGTATAATTACAATTTATATAATAATATCAAACATTGTTAAACTCATTATATTAGGATTCTATTGTTAATTTTCCCCCAAAGAACTATTCAAGTGTCATATTAAATTTGTGAATTTATGTACACGGTGATGCATTAATGGATTCTCATGGAGATGATACTTTACAATCTTGTTTGATATTAATGCAAAAATATTTTGAAGTTCTTTGAAGACTTGTACATTATATTTTTATTTAATCTTGAAAATCCCCAATAGATAAAATCTCTTTGCATTCACATGTATCTATTTTTTCACATGTTTAATAAGAAATATGTTATATGAGAGATTTGTTGTGGTCTAATATTTAGCACTTACCCATTGAATTAATCAAAATAAATATAGAATAAGGTTCCATATATCAAAAGAGGAGTACCACCTCTATAAAATTAAGGAGGGTATTTCTCATTCCTCACGATATTTCTCTCAATGTTGGTCATTTTCCCTTAATAGGAAAAGAGATCAACATTTTTTGGCGACTCCATTAGGGAGAGATTCATACTTAATAAATATAATACTTTCTTTTAAGGATCATGTATTGTTTAAAGACTAAAATGTATCTAGTTCAAGTTCTATTAGTTGAAGATGAAGCAAGTTCTTCTATTTGAAAATATTTAGGATTTTGCATTTTGAGTTTTGGGGACAAGTCAATTATTGCAATTCAAGACTCTCAAATGTGATTAGAGCAATAATATGAGTTGGTTATGCACATGGCTCCATTGGAAGTCTACTTATACTTGAGAGTAACTCTTCTCTCCAAGTAAGTCATGGTAGGAATATTTTTTTTTCTCATATATATAATATTGTTCTTCAATAAAACTTTCCCAATAAATAGCTGCTAGATTGAGATAATGGTTTTGGATGACTCGATAACCCAATCGAGAATGAAATTGGTCATATTTTGGTGTTTTCAAGAGCCCATGGGGGGTTTATATCCCACAATTGGAGCCAAATGTTAATATGTTTTCATGTCACACATCAAATAGAGTTATGGTGACACAACAATATTCTAGTCAATTTTATTGTCACAAATATTTTCCATACAAGGCTAGCAAGGGTGGTTTCTCTTTTGAATAGAGAGAAGGAAAGAAAAAATATCATACATAAAGAAATTTATTATGTTCATCTTCTCAATGGACAATTCTATTTCTTAGCTTCATTTATAATTTTATGAAATTAAAAATAAAGGTCATATGCCAATGATGTCTTTATTTTCCCCACATATCTCCATTACTTCCTTTTTATATTTAATTCAAGTATACATATTATTTATCTATTTTCCATTTTCACAATTAAGTGTTATTTTAGTGTATAATTATCTTCTCTCTTTTTACTTGGTCATTTTCAAGTGTGCAATATATTATCCTACATTGTATTCCTACGCACAACCATCTCTCCACACATCCTATTTATTGACACGCTTCAAACTCCATGCTTTATCACTTAGTTGATTTTACCCTTATTTACTTTTACTTCTTCACACTTAATTTATTTTCCAAATTTTTGCATCTCACCTTTGCATTATTAATATTTCTTATATTATTTTAATCTTAGGTTCTTTTGACATATCTCCTTATGACACATGGTAGCCAGTTGGACACATCCTAGAGTGACACATGGAAGGTATTAATTAGACACATATGCAATGACTCAACAATAATGAAATAGCCAAAAACCACATTATTTGTAAGCTATGTAAGGTTCTTTGTCTCTTTATACTTCATATACAAATAATATAAGGAGTCAATTTATTTAAAAACCATCCTAAATACCTTCCCATAATGCATGTAAGGTGAGTAGGTTGGATTTATAAATCGAAATTCCAAGGTTCATGTGGAGTAAATCAACAATTATTGGGTCACTTCATGTAGATCAACAATGGTCGAGTCATGAACTTCTAGAGGTCAAAACTTGAGATTTGGATGTTCGATTTAGGAAAATGAAAGCTCATTGGAAATATAGAAAAATTAAGAAATCATTGGGAGTGGTTTCCATGACTTAAATTATATATATATTTTCCCAAAAATTTAAGACACAATTTTAACTATTTCAAGTGTGGCAACAATAATTTCTTTGAAAAATGATTTATTAAAATAAATTTATGTATTTCTAAATTTCTACTTAGTTTGGTGTATGACTATATAATTTCATATTTACTAATTAAATTTTATCCTTTTAGACAAATGGGAAGAAAACCTAACTATAAATCAGTTCTAGGAAGATAAATTGAAGGCTCTAAAGGAGATGTCAAACACATTGAAAGTGGCTCTTATCTTGGCTATTAGGATATTAATGCTGGATTTTTTTGTTGCTGGGATTTTTCTAAAGGATATTTTTTCCTTTCATTTTTTTTTTTGAATTATATTTCTTGATTTTATCTTTCATATTTTCTTCTCATATTTCTTTCTGATAGTGTTATATGAAATCTATGACTACAGACATAAGTGTCTTCCCTAGGTTGGGTGGCTTAGCCTAGACCAACAGAAAGACAAAGTATCTATTGTTTCCCTTAAAGTAAATAGATAATGGGATTATGCCTACCTATAATTTGACATATGCTTCACTCTTTTCTTGACTTGAATGCTTCAACCCTAGATCTTGTCGCCAAAATTATAAACTGCACAATCAGAGAACACAAGCCAATGATCTATGATATCTATGTAGCATCATCTAAATACCTCATTCAATGTATCAACATGGCATTGAAATACATGAAATCATAACATCACATATAGGAAAACAAAGAACTATTTTATTTAATATAAATGGAAGGAGTTACAACCAGAATTAGGAGTTGATCTTGTATAAGAGCTCCTCCAAGTTGACTCGTTCCTTCTTTGTCACAAAGTGCACCTCTAATCACCCTAATGAATGGAATGCTAAATATTTATTACAACAACATGAGGGTAAAATTATGTTTCCAAAATCCAATGTCTAGCTTGTGGATGGCCACAAATATATAGAATAGGAGGGTAATATGGGAGTTCTTATCCATTTACCAATCTAGGGCTTGAGATCCCCTCTTGATGGGAGGATGGGATCAAAGGATAAGGGATGGAAAATTTGAGGTAGGATAGGAAAAGATACGAATGTTTTATCTGAATTAAATGGTTATAAAAAATTATGGAAGCTTCTGGAAAAAGAGGCTTATGGAATTTCTCTATTTTTCTAGAATTTATAGAACCAACGTAGGTGAATAGTGGAGAAAAATTTAGGTGATCAACGCAAGCCCCAATGGAGCAAGCTGTAGGTGAACATTGTCCAGTAGGAGTCCAAGGAGCATTGGTCCTTAAAATGACTGAAACAAGGTGTTTTCAGTTAGAAAATATGGGACATGAGAGTGTCATGCATAGGGCTTTGTTCCATGATGATGTCAAGGGGTAAAATGATGGTGATTGATCTAGTTGTTAGGTTTACGGAATAGATGTGACAAAATGGCCTATAACAAATATGATTTCCATTAATGCTCCACAACTAGATTTATCTAGGTCTTTTTATGCTTTTTGTATTCTTCTAAAAACTTTCATGACATTTTAGGTCCAAGGGAGAAAAATCCCTAGCTTGTAAAAAGTGAATGAAATTTAAGTATGGTTTATATAATAGTTCCATACATTGTTAAACTTGTCACATCAAGTATTTATTGTTAATTATTCCTGGAATAAAGTATTCAAATGACATCTCGTATACGTCATTTATGTGGTGATGTATCAATGAATTATCATGCACATGATGCTTTACAACCTCCTTTAATATATTTTTTTAAAAAGGAACAAGTACTGAGATTTATATATTAAAAAGGATGGATTTTGGGCCAAAACCCTTATGATATTCTTCATTAACGAGATATTCAATATTTTCACTAATCTACAAAATGGAGAGTTTGATATGATGACAACTTTTCCTTCCTATTCTCGAAACATGATTACTATAAAATCATTAAAATACTCCCTAAGATCAGGATGTATTTACATAACATAATGCTATATCAAAAGGGTATTGTTACTACAATTGGTTAATAGCTTCAGGAAAAAAATACTAGGCTTAGGAATCATCTATCTAGAATTACCACTAGCATGAGTTTGATGTGGCCTCTTTATCCTAGGTTATGTGTTGGTCCTAGCCGTTGCCACATTCTACAAATCATATCCATCATTTATTTCTTTTATTTTTGAGACTCTTAAGTCCAATGTTGCAATATTTGATTGATATTTGGCCTTGAAGTGCTCCAAATTTCTCTGTTACAATGATACCTTTGTCTTCGTTAGCAATTGGTAGGACTGTCATTGTCACTCCACTATCTCACCCTATTATAGTATCACCATCTTTCCAGAAGAATATTTGTTTTAGTGTGCTATGAAATAGATGGAGAGTTTACCATGGAATATGTGATCCTTGCTCCACCACAAATATCCAAGAGAATAATTCACTGTGCTTCTCCATAATTTTCTTAAGCCAACTATGCACCATGGCATGGAATGGAGAGACTGTACCTTATATAAATATGCCATGGGCCATCTCATAATACTCAAGTGATGTGAATTCACCATATCCAAGACAAGATTTTGTTGACGACAGTGAAGGGATAGTCGAGGAGTATGATGGGATATCAAAATTAACTCCATTAGCCTACAAAGAGAATATAATTTCATTTTCAAGTTCCTATGTATTATCACCTGACCTTGACAACATTATGCCAATTTCCACTTGTTAGAAGTGTTAGCTGCATGATATTTCCATCTATTCCAATGTGTAGACCTATGCATTAACTCTCGGAGTATTCGTAGCTGATGATTAAATGCACACTTCATACCAACATGAATGTGCTCCAATTTGTGAGTTGAATTCCAAGAGAGAAGTGGAGTGCGATCTAGGTCTACCATATCATTTTGGTCATTCTCTTTTTTTCATAGGCCAACAAAGGCCATATTAAAATACTTATGATTCTCCTTCATGGCTAAGATATGAATGTATGGCCAATCGTCCAAGAATCAAGTTCTATTTCCCCTTGTGAGAGAATAATAATCCTTTGGATAATAGATGGTTGATCTGAGCTTGGATTTAGCTTATCCCTTACTAATTGATTAATGACTAACATTGATTCTCCAAACATAGTAAGTTTAAAATGTTCTTAGCAAGTGCTAATTCCATACCCTTCCAAAGCGCTAAATATGCAACTTCATTGTTGGTTGCAATTCCCAATAACTAAGCATATCGAGACTCAATTTTTTCATTAGGGAAAATAATAACCCATCCTACTCCCGTCTCCCCTACAACCACATTTTACATTAACGCAGTAATATAATGAAGTTCTTTGATTCCCTAGATGTTAAGCATTGGACAATATATGTTGGGAGAAAACTGAATAGATAAAATCCATTTTAATCATATTTATTTATATGTACACTTCATGTGTTCAATAAGAAAATATACTATCCAAGAGTTTTGTTGGGGTTTTTGTTATTTATCACTCATCCATTGCATTCATTAGAAGACATATAGAATAACCTTACATATATCAAAAGAGGAGTACCACCGCTATAAAAATGAGGAGAGTTGTTCTTGTTCCCCACAAGGTTTTATATCAATGTTGGGTCATTTTCCTTTAATATAGAAAAAGATAGATAAGTACAAGAAAAAAAATTCAACCTTCAAATATTTTATTGAACTTGATAAAAATATAGAAGCATCAATTCTAGATTTTTTTCAACTCTCGGGTTTTCAATCCTTCTTTAAACCTCAATAGAAATATACAAATTCTAATTTCATGTTTTCAAACACATAGGTCATAAATATTATATTAAAACTAATAAATATTCAAGCATGATTACAAAATTTTCAACCTCCCACAACATATAATAAGTAGTCTTTAATTTATAGTTAATCTTTATTTTCTTCTTTTACTACAATAACTTCCCTCTTAGTATCAATCCTTCAATATTTTTTCCTAAAAAATGTTCTTAAATTATATATAATATCTTTCTAAGCCATTGTATGGTTAGATGTTTCTTCATTTGCCATTTTTTTTTACACTTTCCACCTACACAACTATTTAAATATAATTATTGATGTTTACATCTTAAAAAAACGTTAATATTACCATTAAAAGGAAAGGTTTATCGAAATAATAAAATAGAAATAAATTAATAAGATGAATATTAATTAAAATATTTTCTAACTCATTATTGTATTCACTATTATAGCTTCTATTGTCCTAAAATAATTAAAAATTCATTAAAATAATCACTATGATATCAATAAAAATAATTATTTTTATAATATAATTCTATCACCGTGAGCTTACCAATACATTAATTAAATAACATAATAAATAAATCTAACACACCTTATCAACCAAACATTAAAACAAAATAACTATGAAAAAAACCAATAAGGTGTAGACTAGTTGGTTTGAGTAGTGTTTAGTCCACACCAAGTCTCAGGTTCAACCTCATGGGGAGGGATTGAGGATGGAAGCCACTTTTGGGGGAGGTAAACTGTTATGAAGCTAGCTCCAAAAATAGAAGAAAAGAGAGATCAACGCCTTAGAAATAAGCCACTTCGAGGGGGGAACCTCCTTTACATTCAATTCTTGGATGATACAAATGAGAAAACCTCCTTCTATATATAGGAGTCCATGGGGTCACAATATAATCGTAGCCGACCTAGCAATAATAATGTAAGGGCACAATAATAACAATATGGGGGTTACAGGGGTACAACAATAACAATAAGAGGGCTACACTAATAAAAATAAGGGACTACACTAGTAATATAGGGACCTAACATGCCCCTCTCCTTCAAAAAAGTGTTGTCCTCAATGCTTGAGTAGCTATGGATGATTCTATATAAAATTCTCATCCTCACATGTAGAATATTATGTGGGTAAGTTATTCCACTTGATGAGATACTCTTAAATTGATCGATTTCGTAGCTTTCGAGTTCTTGTTTTCGTGACTGCTTCAGGTTCCAATATTATTTTTCCTTCTTCTTCAAGTTCTGGCAATATTGTTTGAACTAGAATTTTGTCATCTATAACCTTCTTTAAGCATGAAACATGGAAAACTGGATGCACTCGCGAAGAAGCAAGAAGCTCCAATTTGTATGCCATAGTACCAATATTTTGCAATACCTTGTAAGGACCATAGTAATTTGGCGATAAATAGAAATTTGTTTGTATGGTTGTAGCCGTAAAATTTCCTAGTCCCCTACATCAAAAATTCTCTCGCTACGATGTTGATCGGCCTGATGTTTCATTCGATTTTGTGCCAATTGGGTTATCCTTTAAGAGTTAGAGAACTTGTTGTTGATTCTCTATGTGATCTTCCACTGCTTGAACCTTAGAATTTTCTCTCAAAGGTGATGTGATGGATGGTGGATGATGTCCATAAAGTGCCATAAATGGGGTAATTTTTGCTGCAGTATGGAAGGAAGTGTTACCACCATTTAGCTAGAGGTAACCAATTGACCCATTGTGTTTGTTTATCAGATACAAAACACCGGAGATATCCTTCCAAACATTTGTTCACTATCTCAGTTTGACCATCGGATTGAGGATGATCAGATGAGCTATGAGCTAGTTGAGTACCCAAACAAGACAATAATTCCATCCAAAAATTTCCAGTAAAAATGGGATCTCTTTCGCTTACCATAATCTTTGGGTTTCCTTGTAGCTTTTGAATTGTTTCCATAAATGTAGTAGCAATTGTACTTGCTTTAAATGGATGAGATAATGCACAAAAGTGTGCATAATTGGTAATTATATCAACTACAACCATGATGACACTCTTTCCTTCGAACTTATGTAAACCTGTGATAAAATCCATTGAAATCTCCTCCCAACGTTGAATTGGAATGGATAAATTTTGTAGAAGACCCAGGGTCTTAATTGTCTCAACTTTATTTTGCTGGCAAACCAAACATTCCGCCACAAAATTTTGAATATCATATTTAAGGCCATCCCAAAAAAATTCTTTCTTCACCCTATGGTAAGTTTTAAAAAATCCTGAGTGTCCTCCTAAAGGAGAAGTGTGCAATTCCAAAAGAATCTTTTTTTTTAGTTGATAATTATTACAAAGATATAAGCGATCTTTGTACCATAAGGAATCCTTTTTCCAACTAAATGTATCATATGTGCTAGGATCTTGTTGCAACTTTTGAATTAGTGTCCAAACTTCTTTGTCCTTCTTCCATTCATCCCTTGCTTCGGTTATCCAATTTGGTTGGATAATAGAAATGGCACAAAGAAATGCTTCCACCTCTTCATCCTTTCTTGAAGACATCAATCATGTGTTCCTTTGGAATTTCATTTACCCTTATTGAAACTGAATTATCTCTGTGATATTGGATCTTAAATATCTAAAATTTGGTTACGTAGTAGCCCTATGAAGTTTCTTTCGAATGCCACAGGTATGACCTGATTTAGATGCTTCAATAGAAAGTAATGCCCAATCTCCCACAATGACCTAATTATGGACTGGTTTCATAGAGCGAACTTGTACAACGTGCCACATGTCACTGTTTCCTCCTTTGGCTCTAAAATTGATATACAAGAAACTTCAATTCGTGTAATTTCAGCCACATTTTATAGAATTCAAATCCGATGCTCAAAGAGAGAGTGATGACGATTTTCCCAAGGTCACCTCTTTTAGATGAAATTTAGGAGCCTGCAAAAACCCTAAATTCCACATATCATATATACGACAATATTGCAAACCAAGATCTGAAATTTTTACATGACGTTCCACAGGATTTAGGCTTCGCGTGGTAAAATTTTTAGCTTTTGAAACTTCGTAGAAACAAAGTTATAGCGAAAATTACACGATGGCCTGTTTGGAGCAGCGAAACCCTAGAATCCAAAGCTCTGATACCAAATGTTATGAAACCAGCTCCAAAAATAGAAGAAAAGAGAGATAAACACCTTAGAAATAAGCCACTTCGAGGGGGTAACCTCCTTTACATTACATAAATGAACAGTTCTTGGATGATACAAATGACAAAACCTCATTCTATATATAGGAGTCCATGGGGTCACAATATAATCCTAGCCAACCTAACAATAATAATGTAAGGGCACAATAATAACAACATGTGGGTTACTTGGCTGAAAGTGGGAGACAAAAACAAATCCTTTTTCCAAAAACAAACCCAAGCGAGAAAAAGCTTCAACTCTAGCTCAGAAATCAAGGAAGGCTCCATAACACACAATGAATTCATAAGTATTAAAAGGGCAGTTTTCACTCATTTTAAATATCTCTACAGTGAAGAAGAAGCCCTGGGACATAATTCCAAGTTTTTGGACATGATCCCATCCATGATAACCCCCAGGGTGAACCAGAAATTGGAAGGAAAGGTTACTAGAAAGGAAATAAGTATTGCTTTCTTTGCTATGGAGCCGGAAAAAGCCCCCGACCTAGATGGCTTCACAGCTAGATTTATCCAAGTTTGTTGGTAGATAGTGAAAAAGGATCTACATAAAATGGACTTGAAGTCCCAAGTCTGTCAAAAAATTGGGGGCAGCAAAAACTCAACCTTTCTTGCTCTTATTTCGAAGGAAAAGGGAGCTAGTGCATTTAACTGATTCCGACCTATCTCTCTATGTAACATAGGTTACAAGCTGATAACTAAGGTGATAGCCAACGGATTGAAAGGTATTCTTCCATCTATCATTGCGGAAAACCAAGGGGGTTCTTTTCATGGGAGGAATATTGTGGATAAGATAATCCTTGTGCAAGAGGCGATACATTCAAGCATGCAATGAAAATAAAAAGGAATGGTTGTTAAACTAGATCTTGCTAATGCTTTTGATCATGTTCGACACAACTTCCTTTTTGATGTGTTGCTCAAGTTTGGGTTTGGGCCTGAGTTCATTGGATGGATTCAAGCCTGCATATCTGAGCCTTGGATCACCCCTGTGGTGAATGGGTGAGCAGCGGACTTCTTTAAAGCCACAAGAGGGCTTCACCAGGGGTGTCCCTGTCCCCTCTACTCTTTGTAATGCAAGCCTCTACCTTAAGCTTCTACCTGGAAAAAAAACAATTGGACCAAGAGATTCTGGGCATAAACATTGCTAGAGGAGTCAGGAATATAAAACATGCCTTGTTTTTCGATGATTCCATATTGTTGGGCGCAACCTTTATTATTTCCACTACAAGGTTTAAAGAAGTTCTTGATGATTACTGCGAAGCTACGGGCAACATGCTAAATGAGGGGAAATGCCATATTTATGGCTGGAATGTTTCTATCAGTGCTGTCAACACTATCTCCAGGTGCTTGGTTTTTGTTGGCTCCACAATTTGGAATTCATTCAATTATCTGGGCCTTCATATCTTCCAAAAAAAGTGCACTAGCATAGATTAGCTACCACTGTTATAAAAATTTAAGATCATAATTTAGGCATGGGGATTCTCGTGGCTCAATCTTGTAGGGAAGACAATGCTGATCAAGTTTGTCCTAAATAGCTTGCCAATATTTCAGTTCTCTATCTTGTTAGCTCCTATTGGCATCCTCAGAAAAATGGAAGAGATAGTTAGAAGGTTCTTCTGGAAAGGAGGTAAGCATAATGATAAGAGAATGCCTCTAGTCAACTGGGAAAAAGTATCCAAGCTGTTGCTGGAAGGGGGTCTAAATTTCAAATAGTTGCGCACCCAAAACATTACACTAGGGGTAAAGATGATATGGAGGAAAATTGTTCCAAAGCCAGGATGGGATCAAAAGGCTCTGTGGAAGAAATACTTCAGTGGGAAAAGGAAACGAAGTTTGGACATATCTCCTTCCACAAAAATTGGATAGAAATTACATAAAATCTATGTGCAAGATATCCCCTTGATTCAACAACATGATTTCTGGATTTTGGGGAATGGTAAACAGATAAGAATGTTGGAAGAAAGTATCATGAATGATGCCCTGCTTGCTGATATTCAAGAACTAGATGAGCTGCGAATTTGGATGTCGAATTCAGGCTTGAACACATTGTGGGACATTTCGTGCTAGGAGGGTAGAAAATGGTTGAATTGGAAGCAACTGGAGGTACCGCCAGGGCTGATGCATGCCTGGAATGATTTGATTTCAAAGTTGAAAGAAAAGGCCCCGATCCACACAAGGAGACAGGACAAGCGAGGGTGGGGATCTCACTCTGGGAGCTACATGGTGGTGCAAGGGTATGCCAAGCTGAAGGAAATTCTGCACGTCTCAACCTGTCCAATGATTTGGAAGGGAATGTGGAGACATAACACCATTCCAAAAATCTATTTCTTCAATTGGATCTTGTGCCATAACAAAATTTTGACTGAGGACAGACTTAATAGAAGGGGATTCCAAGGACCCTCTATGTTAAGTCCCTATATTAATAGTGTAGCCCCTTATTATGTTAGTGTATCCCCCCTTATTGTTATTATTGTACCCCTGTAACCCCCATATTGTTATTATTGTGCCCTTACATTATTATTGTTAGATCGGCTAGGATTACATTGTGGCCCACTAGGATTACATTATGGACACAACACTCTAGGTGTTCGATGTGCCTTGAAAATGAGGATAAAACTCACCATCTGATACTGGACTATAATTTCGCTAAAGAAATTTTGGGAGAGGCGCTGAGACCTTGGGGAAATAAAATTGAGATCCCCTCCTCCATCACAAGTATTTTTACTAATTGGTTGCATTTCTATCTGGGAGACCTCCCAAAAAATGATGGCTTCAGGGATGCCTAGCTTTCCTTGCCAAAGATGGTTTGTTGGCAAATATGGTTGGAAAGAAATCAAAGAATCTTCCAAGATAAAGTGAAGAATGCTAAGTTATCATGGCCAAGATCAAGAGCTTTCTGAAAGAATATTTGGGTGATCATCTTGAGGAAAAAAAATTAAGCCCTCAGGATTTGGAGTGGGGCGGCATGATGGGCCTTCAATTTTCTGTGGCAGAAAGGCAAAGTAGGATCAATAAAGTCTGGAAAATCAGATTGAACGAGAAAGATTTCTCCACTTGGATAAAAAATCAAACAAGTTATATTTTATTCTTCGACAGGGCAGCCAAAGGCAATCCAGGAAAAGCTGGGGCTGGAGGTGTCATCAAGAATCTGGAAGGCAACATTGAGCACAGATATGCCTGAGGCTTGGGCCATAATACCAACACCCAAGCATAAGCGCTAGCACTGTTGCAAGGCCTCAAGCAGTTAAAGAAATTAAGCATCAAAGAAGAAAATATTATTGGCGACTCCCAGTCTTTAATAAACATTCTTGTGGACAACACTATTCCTCAGGACCTCACGCTAGCAAGATTGGTAACAAGAATTAAAAATCTTGTAAAATCTATTCAAAGTCTTAACTTCCTCCATGTTTTGTGGGAAAATAACAAGGACGCGGATTTGGAAGCCAATAAAGCTACTCTCCTCTCTGCTGGCACTCTTCTAAGAGATGGGAATGAAGAGTGGGATCTGATCCCTCAGTTTCTTGTCTTCATGTTTTATTGTATTTTGCTGCAACAATTTGTATGTATTCATAAGCTAGGGAAAATCTCAGAGATCGACTCGATTACCAAATGTAACATATTAGTATCCGAGTAATAGAGTTTCTGATAGACGAGGAAAACTGGAATTTGGTTCTAAATTTTGTAATCCGATCTAAGGCATTCAAGCCAAGGTTTTGATATAAAACTATAACCATTTCTGTAAAAAAAAAAAAAACAATAGGGGGGTTACAGGGGTACAAAAATAACAATTAGGGGGCTACACTAACAACAATATGGGACTACAATAGTAATATAGTTACCTAACATAAACTATCCCAAGGGGTATCCAAGTTACAAAAAAGAAAAAAGAAAAAACTATGAAATAAAAGTATAACAATTAAAACTTAAAAATATTCCTTTAATATTAACATAATAAATTCATGAGTAGAATTGGAAAACGTCCTGAAAATGAAGTGTTATGTACCAAGTAATTTGAGGTTTAAATCCCCCTAATTACCTGTTTATGAAGTTTTATGTACCAAGAGATTTGAGGTTTAAATACCTCAACTTACCCATTTGTATGGAAGGGGTATATCCAGACACTTGGGTATATCCATACACTTGTGTCACATGATTATGAAGCCCTGCTCAATGTTGTTGATTCCTCTAGTTATGATATATCCAGACACTTGGGCATATCCAAACACTCATGTCACATGAGTATGAATCCCCGCTCAGTGTTGTTGATTCCTCTAGTCATGATATCCAGACACTCATTTCACATGAGTATGAAGCTCCTCTCAGTGTTGTTAATTCCTCTAGTCATGAAAAAAAAGATTAAAAAATTAGTAATAACAAAAAAAAACCAGTAGCCCCCCAAGGTTAGTTCAATTGGAAATCACCATGATATGAAGTATTATGTAAACAATGGGGCCTTGGTTCAAGCAAAAAAATAAAAATAAAAACTCTTCAAATTCATGACCTTTTTTCTTTTTCTAAGCATTTTTATTCTTGATTTCGTAAAAAATAATTTACTCAAAATGTTCCTCATAGTCTTATATTTCCAAAGAGAAATTTCTTTCTTAATTTGACCTTTTAAAACTCAAGACATGGAAAAAAATAATAAATTAAATCAAATAAATAAATAAAATGTTAACAATTAAAACTTAAAAATATTCCATTAATCCTAAAATGGTAAATCCATGGCCTTTTTTCTTTCAATTTTTCTAAACATTTTATTCCATATTTGAAAAAATAATTTACTCAAAATGTTTCTCATGGTCTTATCTTTCCAAAGAGTAATTTCTTGCAAGATTTGGCCTTTTAAAACTCAGGATATGGCTCTTGGAAGTTAGCACTCAACAATCATTGATTTTGTTTTCAACTTAAATTTAAGCCACATATTTGTGGGTTTAATCTTGATTCAACATGCATTGCAAGAAGGAATTTCATGGTGTTTATATTATTTTTTCCATCCATTAATTTTTTTGTGAAGTTATAGGAAGAATGAAATGTGGAGACCATGCTTATATCTTGATCTCACACACATACATATCTCAAAAAATGCAGGGACATCCAACATTTAAAAGAATAAAATGTCACAAGTGTGAAACCTTTAAATGCCTAGATATTCACATACTAAATAAATAAATATTAAAAATAATAAAAGAATGAAATAAATAAAAATAATAAATGAAATTGAAATAATAAAATAAAATAAAAACGACCCATATTAACCAAGCATTTAGGACCTCCAGAAAAATGTAGATATCTGGCCCATTTGGGGGCATTTGGATCCGAATATATTTGAATATGTGCCATCTGGGGGCATTTGGATATGGATATATTTAAATCTAGAACACCCAAGGCACACACACACATCAAATTTCATCTAGGATTTAAGACAATCATTTAATTCTCCAACAGACTATTCTTCAAATTTGGATGCAGTGGCATGAATATTTTGCGTGCTATATCACTTCTTTTTTTAGCATGCCATGTGGATTTAGGGGGCATTCCATGTACCATATCATTAGAACAAAATGGTAGTACAAAAAATTTCAGGGCCATAACTTTTTGTCTGGAACTGAGAATGAAAACAAAATATATTTCCAGAAAGCTCTCAACGAGTATGATCTGAATGGGAAAATTAGTGTTTGCGGTTCTAAATTCCAATTCAGAATATAAACAAAGTGCTTGAGGATTATTAGGTAAATTGCAAGTTAACCATGAGAATTTATGTGATTTTCTTGAGCAAATTAACATAAACGAAACATAGACATGAACATCACCATAAAAGGTAACACAACAACACATGATGAAGGAGTTCAACCCGCCTGGTCTACGTTTCCTTGGTCCAGCTTCCAATGGCTTGGCCCTCTTCAATTATGATAAAAAATGTTATTACATGTGTTTACAATGCTCAAAGAGATCTGAAACCTATTTCAATGGCTCCAGAATGCCCAAAAATGCCTGTGTAGCCTCTTTCTGCCTCGGATTTTGTCAAAACATGACTTAGCTATGACTTCCCCAAGTTTTGGCACTAACCGCTCCACAAAGTCCCCAAAATCTGGACTGGTCCTACAATTTTGCCCCATTTTCGGCTAACAGAGTGACAATTTTCCGGAATTCTGGATGAAATTGTTGGATCATTAATTTTTCCACTAACGCCTAAATTTTGAATTTCAAACCGTAACATATAATGCCAAAAAACATTTTTTTAAAAATAAAAAATACAACGGTGGTTATCCTAACCGTCAGAGGTTAGTGGTGGATGGTCACAATAGTGATGACTATGAAATTTACACTATCGGCTAGCCACCTGATGGTTACAGTGGCGGTCTCGTGGCAGTTACTTGAAAGTGAAAACATGGCATGGTTTTGGCGGATGATTTATAAACTGCGGTCTGGTAGGTCACCGTGGTCCCATTCACATGTCCCCACAGGAAATTTATGTTACGGTTATGGACCATTGGGGGGCACGAGGCTAGCCTCCCACCCATAGTCCCGCCCCTAGGTGGTGACTAGGGCTAGAGCTAGACCCCGATCCCCACCCCCAAACTCAATACCATTAAACTTTGAATTTAACTTGCAACATCATAGGTTAAGAAACAAATGCGTAGCGTGGTCGTTAAGGCTTGTGCTTGTTGCTTGGAGGTCGTGGGTTCGACCCCCGCCCGCTCCAATCAGAACTTGACCCAATTTTTGTGGCCCTCAGGCTTCCATGTGGCGACCCTTGGCTGGGCCACATGGAAAATTATGGTTGGCCACTAAAAAACCAATTAAAATTTGTCATTTCAAACCAACCAGGCAGTGCCACTTGGCACAATTTCATTCGCTGGAGGAAATCCATTGACCAAGTCAACCTGCCACATGGGCATGTCCAGTCAACAATACGGACTGCTGATTGGAATGTCCTTGTACTTTAAAAAAAAAAATGTCGGTTTGACGAAGTGGAAAAAATGTGTTTCCTAGGAGCAAACGGTGTCGATTTTCCGTGAAATAAGTTGCAGGATTCAGAACGACGAGATCTATGCGGTTGTTCAGTTTCCACACCATTCCGAAAAATTTCATTTTTGAGCATAATTTTGAGCACCTGATCACTCCTCCCCACTGGAAGCTTTGGGACCCCAAAATCTCTTTCATTACTGAACATGTGGATGAGGGTACAACCCCCTCACCCTTCCAATCTCAATCCACTGGAATTTGCTTGAATTCAACAAATTGAGCTTTTCCTGAAAACTGATTTTTTTCCTTGATTCTGGAGACACTGTCTGGCTATTGTAGATACCATCTTGCTGCAATTTCCTAGAATCTGTAGAAAAAAAAAATATCCTTGAAGAAACAAACATGTTCCTTCCTTGGCAATCAATCAAAGGCAACTTGAATACTTGAAAAATTTCTCACCTCAAACACTGTCGACATGGTGATTTTTAGCTTGTCTTGCCTTGTACTTGCGTCGACCTTTAACCAAGTGTTTTTGCCATTTCCATGTACCATTTTGAAACCCAAAAGAAGTACTTGTGGAACATATTCCTTCTTTGTCATCTTTCTTTGGCGCTTGTTCTTTTATTTTTGTATCATTCATCACCAACATCTTGTTCCCATCACTGTTCAACAATGATGTGGACTCCTGCAAATCTTTCACATCTTGTTTACCTCTTTTCAAAGGAAACATGTTAGAGCCCTGGAACATCTTATTAAAACCATTATCAACTTTATTGAAATCATCTTGTTCATTTTATGCATCTTCTTGAAAGGTCTCATTCAAAACATCATTATGCTTGAACACTAACAAACCAAAATTTTGGCTTGCATTCACTATTCTCTTCATTTGTCATGCATGCATAAGAGAAAAAATTATCTTCTTATTATGCACTCTAACTATGTACTCAATTCCATTCTTGAACAAGTGGTACTTATTCTCATGGTGATGAAATACTTCCCTCCTTCATACTCAAGGGAACTATCACTTTTCTCATCTTCACTATGTTTCCCTCTTGCTTCAAGATGTGTGGCTTGAACACAAACCTCATATAAGTTTGTGGGATTGAACATGAGAATAGTATGTCTAATATAGTTTTGCAAATCCCCAATATACTTTAACAAAATGTCTTGAGAAGATAAATTGATACCCAAAACTAGTGCCCTTCTCCTAAAGTCTTGAGTATAATTTTGAACACTTTGTCCCTTTAGTTGTCTAAAATTTTGCCAGTCCATAATAGCTTTCTATATATAAGCTAGAAGGTAAAATTGTCTTTTACTTGCAAAAATAAATGAGACCAAGAGATTGAAATCTTACCATGGTTTTTCATCTCATTTTGTGTCTTGGATTCCCACCATACTAGTGTTGCACTCTCCAGTCTCAAGGAAGCTAGTTGAATATTTGTGTCATTGTCTTAAAGGTTTTCAATCCTGCAGTAAACCTCCAACTGATGAACCGAATTTCAATCTTCTCTGCATTCACTTCACCATTATACATAGTCAGCTCAAATTTAATATCAAGTTTTAACAGGGGTTGTTTACCAATTCCTTTTGAGATATGTTGATGAGTACGAGTAAGGGTTGTAGCAGTGGAAGAGGATGAAGATGAAGATGAAGATGTTGGTGAGAATGATGGTGGAGTAGATGGTGGCTTATCACCATTTCCATTACCTCCTCCTCCTAGAGAACCCTCTCTTCTTGGAGGCCTGGAGCTTTCACCCTGCAACCTTGTATTCGTCTCTTCATAGAGGACTTTCACCATCTCTATCAAGTCAAAGAAAGCCTTCCTAAAAGCCTTCTCATCCTTTGTCATGTTATCATTTCCTCCTCCATGAGACATGCTTACTGAAGCTTCTACTGCAACTCGAGGTGAATCTTGTGGTGGAGATTATGGCAACTATGCCCTCCTTCTCTTTGCTCCAAATTCATAACCAACACCCACAAGCTTGACTTCTCCTCTCTTGAGCTTCAACCTTGTAAGGATTTAAACACATGCAAAAAAATTAAATCCTCCTTGCACAAGTAAAACTAGTGCTCTGATACCAACTTGATCTGAATGGGAAAATTAGTGTTTTATTTTCTAAATTCCAATTCAGAATATAAAATAAGTGTTTTAGGATTATGAGGTAAATTGCAAGTTAACCATGAGTTTTTATGTGAATTTCTTGAGAAAATTAACATAAACAAAACACTGCATAGCATTATCTAACAGATATGAACATCACCATAAAAAATAACACAACAACACATGATGAAGTAGTTCACCCTGCCTGGGCTATGTCTCCTTGGTCCAACTTCCAACAGCTTCGACCTCTTCTATTATTCTCAAAAGTGTGATTACATATATTTAAAATTCTCAAACAACTCTGAAACATGTTCCAGTGGCTCCATAATGCCCAAAAATTCCTATGTAGCCTCTTTCTGCCTCAAATTTGGTAAAAAAATGACTTATTTATGACTTCCCCAAGTTTTGGCACTAACCACTCCACAAATTCCCCAAAATCCGAACCGGTCCTACAATTTTGCCCCATTTTCGGTTAATGGAGTGACGATTTTCTGGAATTCCGAGCGAAATTGTTAGATCGTTAATTTGTCCACTAACACCTAAATTCCGAATTTCAAACCATAACACAACGCAAAAAAATATTTAAAAAAAAATACAATGGCAGTTATCCTAACTGTCGGAGGTTAGTGGTGGATGGTCACATAGGATGGTTATCCACCACTAAGTCAATTGTCATGTCATAAGGTTGCCATGTCTATGAGGGTGTTCACGTTTTTTTGATGAAATTCAGATGTGAGATCCATTAATCTAAAAATATGGCTTTTTGAAAAAAAATCACTTTCATATTTTCATATCTAGATGTGGCTAAATTCAATGTGAGCTCCATTAATCTAAAAATATGGCTTTTTGATTTTTTTTTTTTTTAATATTTTCATATTTGGATGTGGCTTGTTAACATTCCTATCCTACATAGGTGACATAATAGTGATGGTGACTTGTGGGAAATGACACCACATGTTAGTCAGGTGTTAGATGGCATGGCATAATGGAATACTAACACATGGAAACAAGGTTTGTAGATATCAATTTTATCATTTTCTAAGAAAACGTCATCATTCAAACTATAATCAAATGAGAATGTATGAATTTTTTCAAAACTAGAAGAAGAAGATAAAACATTAATCATCATTAAAATTTTGATCACTTAGGTTTTCCTTTATGATGTGATGAATTGACAACCTTAGGCTTTGTAAAAGAAATGTACAATCAATTATAAGTTCCTCACACAAAATTTTCTTTTTAGGTGTAAAGAAGATTATTAAAATTTGCAATAAAAAAGATTCAACAATATGCCCAACTCTGTTAAAACAAATTAGTTGAAAAGACCCAAAAAAAAAAAAAAAATTGTTAATCTCACGCAAAATATTAAATTAGAACATCATAAAAAAGAACTCATAATAAAAGATATTAAGAGAAAAAAGATAATGAACAAATAAAAATCTCGCTCAAAGATATATAATCGATAAATATATAATATTTGACCTGCCAAGTAGGCAAAGAATAATTAATAAACTCATAGTAGTAGTGAATTAAGCATTAGAGATGAAAATGAAGATGAAATTTTGGTAGGTGGGCATTTTCTTTAATTTAACTAATCAAACCAAAAGAGGTAACTATTATGGTTTCAATATGCACCAAAATATTTTATGTTTTGGTATACCATTTACTTAATAATTCTTGATAATTAAAATAGAATTCTAGAAATCGTATTCCAAATAAACACATCTATTGACCTATCTATTGACCTATTAATGTAAATTTAATAATCATAATTTACCTATTTCTAAAAAAATAGATAAAACTAGATCTCACTTTGCAATGATTTTTTTTTCTCTATTTACAATAATACTTTGCACATCACCATTTCATAACTTTACATTTATGCTTAGGAACTATACTAGTTTATTATTGGAATTTTAAAAATATATATAAAAAATCCCCACAATTTTTCAAAACATAGAATTTTTATTTTTTTAATAAAAAAATTACATCCAAATATAAGATTTAATTTTTCAACATCTTCCCACATAATAAAAATTAATCTTAATTTTGGTATTTGATCACTTTTTCATTTACTATTTTTTTATAAAAAAAATAACATTAAAAGGAAGATAAAAATAAATAAAATTAAAGTAAAAAAAATTAGAGAGCACAAAATTAAATAAAATTTAATTAATTATAATAAAATGCAATTTAACTTTAATGATAATAAACTTATACATTTTATCTACTTTCTATAAAGTTATATATATATATATATATATATATATATATATATATATATATATATATATATATAATTTTACATGTTAATTTACAATATTATTATGTAAACTACATTTCATTACTTCAACATTCACATTACTTACTTAATACTAAATATATTACTCTAATTTAATTCACATTACTTACTTAATACTAAATATTACCCTAATTTAAAATATATTTACAATAGATATGAATAAAAAAAATGTCTTCAAAATTTTTCTACTTAAAATATATATACATCTTTAAAATTGTGATATATTTTTTATTTCAAACAAGAGCATGTGAATATCAATCACTATTTTTTGGTAAAAATAAAATCTATTTAAATATAAAAAAATGCATGTAATGTTCTTCAAAATAGTTTTAAACATTTTTAAGTATTTGAATATATATAATTTTAGTCATGTAATTGATGATACCATTTAAAATCTTGAAGTATGATAATTATAATTTAGATTTCAAAAAAAAAAAAATCAGTTTTGAACGAGTTATGATGTAGATTATGAGTTTAGTCAACAAATTAATTTTGAAATAGAATGAGCTAATACATGGAGTTATCAATTCACCGCGTGGTCCTTCTTCCCTTCCCACAACAACATCGTGGTCACATTAGCATTTTGGTTTATCTGTTATCTGTTATTATCATCGCAATTACTCCTCTTTCTCTCTCTTTTTTTTTTTTTTTTTTTTTTTTTTTTTTTTTTTTTTTTTTTTTTTTTCAGAAAAACAGTACGTAAGATAGACATTACATTCTCAGTTGAAAGCAACGAAAAAATCTTGATGAAAACATAGTCACAGTATGATAGAGACTCTTTTCTAAGGAAGATGAGAGCCCAATAATAACTATGGCATGTGCGAGAATTACTAGCGGGCACAAAGCTGCACCATACAAAATTTCAGCTATTTTTATCTAGCTTCCAAGATTCCTTATAGCCTTGTCCATATAAACCTACAGTGAAAGAGAAATAACTGTGTGTGCGGGGGTTACAAAGCTTAAGGATGTAGAAAAACGCCCAGAAAAGGATATATATAAACCAGAAAAACAGGTTCGTCTGATAATGATGCGCGTCTGACATGTGCATTGAAACAAAAACTTCAGGCACGCTTGTAATAAACAACATTGTGCGCACATGAAAAATGTAGAATTAGGCTCGCTTGTTAAGTAATCCGGCTCGATTGAACAATAAAAGAACAAGCCTGCTCGAATAAATAGAATTTAATAATTTGGCCATCTTTTATATGCAAAAAAGATACAGGCTCGCTTGAAAAGAAATACATCCACACAGCAAAAAAGATCTTCAAGCAGCTGTGAGAATTGTAAATGTGAAGAGAAACTGGTTCGCTTGAAGAGATAATAGATAAAACTAAGAGAATGGGATTAAGTTACTCCAAACAAGATCCCCATCTCTATAGTGTTGTACTTGCAAAAAACCAAAGTTAGCAGCCAAATTTTTTTTTGATAACCTGTCAGCTCTTTTGTTGTTTTCACGATAGATATGGACAATAGGAGGATGATTCAATTTCTTCCATAATGATATAGTTCTCTTTATCTATCCTTGCAAATCTGGTAAATTGAGATTGATATGGCCAGCAATACAATCAACAACCAACTTGGAATCACCATAGATACTAAGATTGAGCAATTTTAAATTAACAGATGCTAGTAGACCACCCCATAAAGCAATAATTTTTGCTTTGTTGTTAGATCCAGAGGCCCTGTTCCAAAATATGTGAATTATCTCCCTATGAGATAATTTAATCCAAGCGCCACATCCAATCTTGTCCTCCACTCGTGCCCCATCAAAGAAGAGTGCAGGTAAGGAAATCTCATGAGGTCTGCACCGATGAGAGCAATCAATCAATTTCACCTTAGGAAGTATGCGGAGATCAATCCATCTCATTATAGCAGCATAAATGAAAGGAACATGGAAAGGCTTGCTATCAAATACAAGCTGGTTACGGGTTAGCCATACCTCCCAAATGAAGAAAAATGGAAGAGATCTGAATTTACGGAAAGGAAATTTTATGTGAAATATTATGTGAAAATGAAAATAATACTCATGCCACGAGAGAAAATACAAATAATACTCATCAACCACTTGACAAAAAATCCCTCCATAGCTAAACCATCGTCCACAAAATGTATGCAAAATAACCATTGAACATATGGATAACCAAACAAGAAATATTGGATTCCTATGCCTAAGAAACTAAGTTTGTATTAAGATATTGTGTGAATATAAGTAAAATAAGAACATCACACATTATATATTTTACTTATATTCACACAATATCTTAATACAAACTTAGTTTCTTAGGCATAGGAATCCAATATTTCTTGTTTGGTTATCCATACGTTCAATGGTTATTTTGCATACATTTTGTGGACGGTGGTTTAGTTATGGAGGGGATTTTTGTCAAGTGGTTGATGAGTATTATTTGTTTTTTCTCTTGTCAAGTGGTTGATGAGTATTATTTGTATTTTCTCTTGTGGCATGCATGTGACATGCCTTGTAGTGGAGACTAAAAGTGTCATGGAATTTCCTTTCTAAGAGATGAAAATAAGCTAGTGCTACTAACATCAATATTATGTGTTCTAGGAAAGGAAATGTTGGTCCATTATAAGTTGGTACAAAATTCCAAGCTTAGCTTGCAAACCTTCCTATGGAGATCCTATATAAATTGAGTTTATATTTACCCTCCTCTTGCATAGTGATAATAGTTCCCATTATGATAGGGATCTTCTCTCCAATGTTAGAAGTGTGTCATTACTGTATGCTATTGTGAGATGCAAGCATGGTGCCTCATAGTAAAGACAAAAAAAAACTATTGGTATAAGAGCGTAAATTCCTTTCTAATAGAAAACTCACCTTTCGGTATAAAAGAATCAAGTTGGAAATGAATGTACATTAGGTTATTTTGTTAGTGGGTCATCCAAATTCTACAAATATATATTTCATTCATGTTATGGTTACATTTAATTTCACTTCTAAGTTATGTTGAATGATTCCTATATATTTTAAGCATTTAAATTTCCAAAAGGATAGTGCATGCGTGCATTACACAAAACTACATGGCAATTGGAGCTTATATGTTAAGTGTCATTATGTGAATTATAACACAAAAGTTAAAGGTCAATTTGCAAAGTTTCTTATGGAGACAGTGGAATTTTTTTTTTTTATCCTCCTTATGCTTAGTGATAATGAAACTCAATATGATAGAAAATAGGGATATTTTCTACATTGGTTGATAAGTGTTATTGAGTATTATATGTTATTGATCATATGCTAGTGGACATCAATTTTTTTTTTAATATTACAAAGGCCCTTGGATTTCTAACACATTATACGTTGGATGTATAGTGGTTTCATTGGATATGGTTTCCTTCTGTCATATTTCCATTGCATATTCGTCAGACATCTCTCATGAAATGTACAATGGTGTGATCGGATATGGTTTCCCTCCAAATTTCTGATGCATATTGGTTAGATGACTCTCGTCGGATTTTGTACTTGTCCATCGAAGCTTTGGCACAACATCATTGGATAACCCCTACCATAAACTGTAACTATCTGTCAGAGTTCTGAAGCCTACTCGTCGGAAAACTCTCATCGTATTTTTCACTCTCCAATAACCCATCATCAGAGAACATCCATTAGATTAGTCCAAAAAACCTATAGAATAACCCATAAATTCTGGTAAGATTATGAAAAATTTCGGCAAAGATTTTTGAAAATCTGGGTTACAGTCATTAAACTTCAGTATATTGGGTGCCCTAAGGGTTTTTGATGGTGCTGAATCCATTTCCACCATAAAAAATGCAATTCAAACACTCCAACTACCTGATTTTTTGAATTTTTTTTTTACCAGATTCCGACAAAAAACTGTCGTCCGGGCTATTCTGTTGCATCGGTAGACAACTCCTTAGATTTTGTACTTTCCCCTCAATTCTATGACACGACTTCATCAAGGAAATATCATCGGATTTTCTAATTATCTAAAAAATCTTCAACATCATATCATTTGGCAACCAGGGAAAATTTTAGGGGCTAATATTCGCAAGTGGGCAAATTTTCCATGCTTTTTCCAAAAAAAAGATTCGTTAATTCCCATTTTTTTCTAAAACTTATTCGCCCAAATTTTATAGTATAAATTTTTTTACCTTAAAAATTGCCAAATTTTTTTATAGAGTCTATCTAAAATTATTAGAAATTTGAATATTTTTACAAAAACATTGCCAAACATTTTACAAATTGCATATTATGTAATAGTGAGATTCACCAAGGTTTCTAAACTTTAAAATAAATTTCCATCCTTAAAATTTTCCATGTTGGCGACATGTCGATTGTCTGACATCATTTTTATCATATTATATTGTAAATACTGAAGATATGGAATCGAAAATCCGACCGCATTTATTCGACAATGGAGGCATATGAATGTTAATCAATGCTTTGTTCCCTTACTGTTGGTTATCCAATGACGTACGTATGTCGGATATCTGATGGTTTTTTTTCTCATCAGAATGTTTGATTGGGTTTCACCAACAAGCCTAAGAAACAAGGTATGTTGGAGTAACGACATAAGGTCGTCTAATAACTGATGAAAGGTTGTCAGATTTTAGTGCACTATGAAGTAGTGATGGGGTCCATCAGTGGTGGCTCTCTATGCCATAGATTGTATTGGAATTCCCTTATGTGTGGATGGATTTCTAGGTGGATTTGAATATATCTCTACCACTAGGAAAGAGATGGGAGCCCTTAGGTATGTGTTGTGCTTTTATCTACATTTCATTTTTTCATATTGATTGCAATATATATATATATATATATATATATGATGATGATGATGATGATGATATTGAGATTGGGTTTCTTTTTGTATGTTCATATTGGTCCTCATGGAAAGGAGATTTCGGTCATCCATGATCATCCTTAATGGGGGAACCATGTGTACCAACAAGTGGTTGACGAGTGTGCCCAATGGAGGGTGATCTAGAGGGACCATAGAGGCCATGACAATGGGCTTGGTTTGATGTAGGGGTTGATGCCCCTTCTGTGTGGGCGAGGGTTGAGGCAGATCCATGAAATGGGGAGACATGGTCGCTTCAAGAGCGCGTGGTGTCACTCAAGGACAGGGGACAGGATGTTCACGAGCGTATGGTAATGATTTTTCTTAGCGCCCCCAAGGTAGGTTGAGTGATGCTCAGAAAGGACATTGTAAATGTCATTGTGATGCCATAATTATTGACAACCAAAATTGCATAATGAAATGGTGGCAACAATAACAATGATATCCATTTTGGCTCTTAACTAAGGGGTGGGAGAGGAGCCACCTATGTTTAGTATAGGGAAACAAGGTGGTACTTTGGCGCTACCTCCTCCATAGATATTGTAAATGTATGAGGGGAAGCACCCATTATGAAGATGCTCCCCTAATTTTTTTTCTCCAAGTCATTTTTTATGTCTAATATCCTTTCAATGCACACACACACACACACACACACACACACACGTATCGTGAAATTCATTTTTCTCTTTGATGTATGGATTTATAACATTTTATTTATTTGACATGGATTATTTATTGTGTTTCATGTATTTTATGCGACATGTATCTTAATGGTTTCTATAGTTAGTGTGACGCTTTCCATCCTAGGATATGTTTTGCTATTATGTCAACAACTTGGTTCTGACTTTGTGGTATATGTGAGAAGATAACATGGTAAGAAATTCATACTAACAACTTAGCATGCAAGTACTTCCCAAACATATGAGCATCACAATCTTGGAAGGTGCAATTAAACTATGTGATAACAAGATGGGAATTAAGGGACACACATGTGATGAATGCCAAGGTTAATGGCATCAACCAAGAAGCATATGATTGTGTCATATTCATCTTGATTCTTGGTGTTTTGATTGATACAAACTCCACTTGTGTGAATTAGGGATTGATAAAGGGAGTATATGGTATAGGATGTCAATTCTAAGTTTTGTGTCCATTGAGAAGTTCCATCAACAAATCGAGGAAGTATATTATTGGGCGATCCATTTGTGAAGCAATGACAAGGTAAAGATAAGAGAGAGATTATGAAAGGTTGTCAACATATAATAAGCGCAATAGAAATTATATAATAGTATCAAAGGACAACATGTATTTCATTCATGGATGAAATTTCTTAAGATAGAGATCATTGACGAGATCGTTGAGACATGTTCCATCAAGATCTATGAGAATGTATTCTCCTTTTAGGAGACAATTTGTGACTATGTAGGGTCCTTTCCTTAACATTTCAAATTTCCCAGGACTTGATGCTTCATTGGTGACATAATATCATAGGACTAACTCCCTTTCGTTAAAGGTGTGAAGGGTCATGTTGTGGTCATATGATTCTTTGGATCATTTTTTTGTATCTTCATTATGTTGGGGAGAGGCTTGTTGATTTTTTTCAACACGTTCCAGTTGAATAAGGAATTTCTCGAGGGGAGTAGTGTTTGGGAGAATATTTATGGTAGTGCATACAGTAGGGATATCACATTATATTTGTAGAACTGCTTCTAACCCATGAACAAGATGGAATGGTGTGAAGCCTATGGAAATTTTTGGTGATGTTCGATATGCCCTCAAGGTTGTGAAAGCATGTGGTGGTAATTTTCTTTATATTTGTTCATTATTCATTGTAACATGGCCTTAAGGGATTTTTTTATAACTTATACCTAACCATTATACTAGGGGGATTATAGTGAATCAAATTCACGAGTAAGGATTTGAGAGGATTCTTGGAATATCTCATTTTCTAAGTGCTTTTCATGGTCAAACACTAATATTTTGGGAACCCAAAACCATGTGATGACGTGGTTGAAGAAGAAAGTGTGTTGCAACATTGGTAGTGTTATTGAATGCAGGCATAACTTCATCCCATGTGGTGACTATTGTAAATCCCACATGGGACTTGATGTGGCATGTTGTTAATATTCGGGGGTGGAAGGATCTCCTACCTAGGTCCAATTGGTGGGGTAGTTTGGCTTTCTAATGGTTGCACTGGTGTTGTGGGAATCATGCTAGGGGTGGGTTTTTCCCTTGAAATGGTGAAGGTGCTTTAATCTGAAGTGTGGTGGACTCTTCAGGAGGGGAAGGTGTCATAGGAATACTATAGGTACATCAATAGGTGATGAGTAAAAAATGCATGAAAATGAGGTGGGCATCCTTAACTCAAAGTGCATAAGGGAATTTAATTCATTGGTTGACCAAGGTAGTGATATAATAAATGGTTGAAGATGCGTCACTAGCATCTCAGGTTGTTGAAAATGGTGGTGTGATTGTCGAGGTATGACATAGGGGAACCAACAAATCCTTATATCATGGAATATTAGGGCAATGATGCAGATAATTTCCTTTTTTCACATAAATGGCACACAGGTGGTTGGTTCATATGCCTTTATTACGTGATGAGGTAGCTCTATCACCTAATAGGGTGGGGAGAAATAGAGATGCCTAAGGGGAATGAAAAAGGACCTTCAACTCATTCAACATATGGCATTGATTGGTAGGATGGGGAAACCTGTTACAAAGAGAACATGGGGGGCTTACCCTAGGATTAGTTGTGACTAGAGGGTCTTCCTTGTTTTGTTTCCTCCTTACTAATTTTTTGGTGCCCTCTAGTGTCCTTGTGTTGGTTGGTGTTTATGCAGTAGTAGGGTCTTTTGAAGGTGAGTTTGATGTAATATATCAATTGGAAATGGCCATTGATATAGCCAATGTGGAAGGAGGTGAAAAATACTAGAGGGTCATTGTAAAGCCATGCTCAATAAAACAAGTGTTGCCATCACTTGGTGTGATAAAAAACTAGGTCCAGGTATAGAATGGGATTTTGACTAATAGTATATGGAAAAAAATGTTATATCGATCATCAAAGTGATTTCTAATTCAATTCTTGTTTATGTAGTTTCATGAGATTATTTTCCAAAAGAGGTGGTTAACATGCATACAAGGGTTGAAGCAAGGATAGGCATGACAAGGGGGTCTCCTCGGTATGTACCAAGGAGAGTGTAATATTTAAATATTTTGAGCTTAATTCTATAAAAAAGGGTACCAATTCTTGTTGGAATATCAAAAAAGGCAACATAAAATTAGGGGATGGGGAATCCCTTGACTTATAGTGTGTTTATTAGTCTATGGTTATGATATTTCCATGGTGCGAAAGACTGAGGAAGCAAGGTATATGGTTATGATATTTCCATGGTGCGAAAGACTGAGGATGCAAAAACCTTCATTTCATACATGTAGCTTCAACCAAACAAAATTTTGTAGTTGAGGGGGGCATCCAAGAATTCTATATCAATGCAAACTATTTTACCGATGAGTTATACCGAGACATTTTTAAAAAGTCCTACGGATTTTGAAGGGTAGTTGTCATATGCCCTTAGGGAAATAAATTAATTTACAAGCTCAAGGGATCTTACATTTTACCATATTTTCTTAGGCATGATGCAGAAAGTGATCCCCTCATCAATTATGCATTTGGGTAATGTGACATTACATATGGTGATAGGAATCTAAAAAGAAACTAATGATGGGAGTTGTGGTTCTAATTTGTCTAAGTCAAATATGATCAAGCGTGAATTGGAATGTGTCATGATAATGCTAAAAGAAAGGCATTCCTTTGAGTTGGACATGTTTTTATCACTTCTAGTGTTAACATGGTCGCAAGGGATTGTGCAAGGTTATCGCCAATGTTGTAACTACGTGTTTCCTTCACATTGTGAGAGGCATGTCTTAAGGGTCCTTTAGTCAACCTAGCAATTTGAATTGGGTCTATGGGAGGTCATGAGATTGTTAAGTGGGGGGTTGAATTAATTTAAATTTCCTCTGTGGATGATGGGTTAGGCTCAGGAGGTGAGCCATTGTCTCAACAATGTATTTATAGTAGTATATCTACTATGTTCATGTAAATTCCATGGTTGGCCATATATTAGTTGTCACCAACTATGGCGTTGTTGTACTACGGAGCAATAGCTTCCCATTTTGTGGCAACTACCCCTTGTTGAGGGGAAGGTGTTTGTAGTAATGCAATTTTTGATTACTTCATGATTGGTAATTATGGTTTCCCATGGCCTCCTTCACATGTTTGAATTCCGCGAGTTGGGAGTGATGATGGGTGTAATGTACATACTCACCACAGAGATCACAAGGATAATTAGTTCACATACCACTATTATTTCCATATTTATATTGTTTATAGGGCCCTTGGTTTATATTTTGTTGCTAATAGGGGTTTTACCCTTCACTGCATGTTTTTTTTTGTGGGTACTGCCTTGTGCCTAGTTTCCATTTTGTTTGTTCTTTCCTTTTTTATTCAGTTTATTGGATGGGTTGGAAATAATGAGATTTTCAAATGATTATTTTTGTTAAGGGAAAGAAGTTTGAACAAATTTAACTCTTGCATTATTTGAGGATGTGGAGGTTAGTTTTTTTTTTTTTTTACCTTGGAAAGGAAAATATGGTTTTCCTGGTGTTATATTTCCATAGAAGGGTTTGGATGTTGACGAACTGTCAAAATTATGCATGGGGTAATTTTCCCCTGCATATTGTGGCGAGTGACTTGAGTAAGAGCACTATGATAGTGCCTCATCATTATGGTTGAGGGGACTAATGATGTCCTATTGAGCTGGAAATTGATGGATTTTATCCATATGAATTTCCGTAATAGACAATTTTTTTCCCTTGCTAGTATTGCTATTGGGTAATGGATCCAATGATTCCATAAACAACCTTCAATACCCCCAAATTTTCTTCATTGAAAGGTTGAGGTCATGGAGCATCTAGGATTATAGTATAAAGTTACCCTGGTTGTGTATAAATGACCTCAAATTGTTGAGTTGTGGTTATTGATTCTTCCTAATTCTATGACATGGTGGTGGAAACATCCCTTTTTATTAAAAACAAGAGGGATTTGAGGAAAAATCTAATATTTTTTCTTTAGGAAATCAAATTTTGCAAATATTGCAGTGTCTACACCACCGGTGGATATGGTCTGTGATGTGAGTGGAATATGTCTATCGAAATCCTAACAATAATTCCTTGTATGATGATGAATAGGGAATTAGAAAAATGTGAGAAATGACTTGGCTATGGGTTTGAATATGTTGTGTGAAACCACATTCTCATTACCTACCATTTAGATGAAGGATGATGTAGGGGCATCCATAATTCTCATTGACCGAGAGGTCAAAATCATTTATTAGAGAAGTTGGTTCATCAATGAGTGGTTTGTTAGGCTAGGATTTTTTTAAAATTTTCCATGTAAATTATTAAAATTAGACAATTTATTATAGTTTTTTTAATTTTCCCAAATTGGTCCTCAAATCCTATCTTCAAGGATATGAACCGAACTGATGTAATTTTAAATATTTATTTGATTAATGAGAAAAATTAGCCTGAGTGTGTGAGAGTGGAATTTTTCCTACGAGAGATTTGTATTCGCATACCATTCCTTCTACAATTTATTTTCTCACAGACTCTGTAAACCCCATGTTTTCGATTATAGAGCCCAATATTTTTAATCACCAATATTAACATCAGAGTGATTGCAGAAAGGTGGAGAAGGGAGAGGAGTTTCCTTAGAAGTGTCATAGAGCCAAGAAGAGAGACACTATACTAACATATTTTATACTAATAAAGAGTCGGGAGGAGCCGAAGTATTGAAACTGAGATTAACACTGAAAAGGCCAATGCTTAGCCATTTTTTCCTTTGAGAATATTTTTTTAAATGTCAGAGGCCAAGACCGCTTTTTGATAGAATCCCGTAACATAATCTTAGCCAATAAATCCTAGATATCGTAACTTTATTTTAATATCATTGAGGACCATGGACCGTCAAGTGACAATGACAGAAATTTATTTCTGTCTCCTGGATCTGTCAAGTACCAGAGGAGTTACCCAGAGGTGGTTTAGCCTAGAGGCCCGGAAAACCCGAAGTCCCATAAGTTAATTTAATTGAATGCCAGGGACCAGGGGACTAGGGACCGTCAAGTATTGGTGACGAAAATACTTTCCCTTCCCCATATATGTTAAGTGACGAGGTTGTGGGGTCTGTAAGGAAGCAAGCACATGGAGAGGTTTTCCTTTGTTAAAGGTTACATGGGCCAACCCGGAAGGTCGAAAGCCTGTAACTATTTCTAATTAAATTTTAAAGAAAATATTTAGGGTCACGGGGACACAAGATTTGTACGAAACTGTAAAGGATTCTGCGAGGTTGTTTTGTGCCTATTTCCTTTGTAAATTCTCCCACTGTATTTAAGCTTCCTGCTACGGATTTTAATATGGATTTGCTCTTGTTCGGTTGAAGGAAGTGCCGAATTAAAGGAACCAACTCCTAGAGGGGTTGATTTAAGCAAATATTTGTTGAGTTTTGTATCAAGTGGTATCAGAACAGACTTTGCATGTGCTTCAGGAATAGGAGAAGGAATCATGCCCCCAATAGTTGATATAGGAGATGGATGAGGCACAAGAGGATAAGGACAGAGGCCAGTTGCTAATAGAGAGGTACTACAAGAAATGCAATGGCTGGAGGAGAGAATAGAAGAAATGTAGACTAGCCGACACAAAGAACCAGAAGCTGTAGATGAGATTTCTGAGGAGGAAGAAAATTCAGAAGAGGAAGATACAAAAGAACCAGTAGAGGCTAAGTTTCTAAGGGTAGTTTTGGGTTATGTCATGAAACCAAAACGATGTCTATCTTCCTACACAGGCAATATGAATATGGAGGAGTTGATTGATTGGATCATAGAGTTCGAAAATTTCTTTGAATATGAGGAAATGAATGAAGATAATAAGGTTAATTTTGCAGTGAAAATATTGAAGGTACATGTAACTTTTTGGTGGGATAGTGTTAAGATAGAGAGAAGAAGAAAGAACAAGTAGAATATCAAGAGATGGTATAGGATGGTTACAAAACTTAGAGGTAATTTTCTACCCAAATATTACCAACTAACTTTGTTTAGAAGTATGAAAAACCTTAGACAAAGAGGCATAACAGTCAGGGAATACACAAAGGAGTTCTACAAAGTGAACATTAGATATGGATATGTGGAAGAGTATGCAGAGAAGATTGAAAGGTACATTAATGGGCTCATATTGGACATTCGAGATGAAATAAGTGTATTGTCACCAAGGATAGTAGAGGAGGCATACCAATTGGCTCTGAAAGAATAAGAGAAGCTTGCAACAAGTAGTCAGAGGCAAAGGTGCTGCTACAACTAGAGGACAACAACAAAGAAAAGTGAGGTATTTTGCACCTAAATATGGGGCTAGTTTCTCTAGTCGACATCGATAGTGAGGAGGTGATTCTAGAGGTCGAAGATCCTTTTTCATAGGACGAGGAATAGGTAGGAGAGAGGTTTGTTTCTATAGGTGTGGAAATCTTGGACACATGGAGTATAATTGTTGAATTAATAGAGAACCAGGTCAAAGGAATGTTGTTGCACCTCTAGTAGAAGAGGTGGAGCCAGGGGTGCAAGAAGCAGAAAATGTGTCAGAGATAGGAGTACCCTAATGATTAAGAATGTGTTGATCATGTAGGAGAAGGAATTTTTTGAGTCAACTCAGAGGTGAGCCTTGTTCCGAACTATTTTCAACGTTTAAGGTAAGTGTTGTAAATTTGTAATTGATAGTGGTAGTACAAACAAACTAGTGTCCATAGAGGTTGTATAGAAGTTGAAATTGAAGAAACAAAAGCATCCAAAAATTTTCAAGGTGTGTTGGCTAATGAATGAATAAATTAATGTATTTCATGAATTCATAATCCTTACTTATAGGAAAAGGATAGGTTGAAAAAATCAACCTCGATCATTAGATGAGGGACTGTTGGATATAGTCAAACATGATCCCTCTTTCTATGTTAATTTAACTGAAGTTACATTCATTTAAAGTCAAGTGGGTTTTATATACCCAACACTCAATATGGACTAGTGTGGACTACATTGTAAGCATGTTAGTAGAAGTCAATAGGTTCAAAAAAACAACAATTTTAGTAGAAATAATGGGATCACCATATCCACATACACTATAACCCAATAATGTGCTAAAACGAATCCAAAATATGCACTCAAATTGAAATAAATGTGACAATGAATATTGCTAAAAAAAAGCCCCAATGGTCTTTTATATAATATATTTTTATATACAATATGTATTTTATATTATATATATGGTATAATGTCGTGGAGTAATTTTTTGTTATAGAATTAATAGAAAAGGGTTCTTATAGCTAATCGAGCATAGCAGAGAAGGGGCATTCAAGCAGGGCACGAGGGAATTCGAGAAGGTGGTGGTAGGTGGTGGCAGGTGTGGGAAGTGGTGGCAGGTGTGGGTAGGTGGTGGCTCTACAAGGAAAATACCTTCTAGAGGAGGTTATAACAGAGGTTTTTAGTGTTATGAAATTTTCAAAATTGATCAAAACAACATTCGCTAAAACATCTGTTTGGGATAACGAAGTTTTTAACGGAACTTCATTACAACTGAAAAAATTTGGGCAGGCGTAAGTTCTAGCAGATGTTTTTTGTGTGTGTTCATATAATGGAACAATTAGCACTAGTGCGCTACATACACAAAAGCAGCAGGAAAAATACATAACTAAAAGCACCGAGGCGTTGAATGCAAAGAATAACAGTGTGAAATATATATCACACTAGTGCTAAGAGATAAAAAATCCTCGGGACGTTCTTCTAAGGAATGACACGGGGGCACGTAAAAAATAATTATTGCCTGAGTGCTTTTTTCTTAAACTTGTGATGTTGATGTGCATCGTTAGTACAAAGGCCCTAATGCGTTAGTTATACAAAAGGAAAAGTGTTGTTCATTCTCTTAAAGCACCAGACTATAAATAATATTTTGTAGAACCGAGAAGTTAGTTATATGAAAACATTGGTGTGTTAAGAATTACAATGCACTAGGGTGTTGATCTCAAACATGATCGGTGCTTGAAGGGATAAACACATTGGTGCTCTCATTTTCTTAAAAGGAGCTGGACATGCAAAATGATGTCATCACGATGCTTTTATATCGCACAATTCACCAGTTATTTTATATGTTATAAACACACTGATTTTTTGAAGGATATTTTCTCATTTTAGGAAAGATTGACCTATAGAAGTGCAATTATTGTAATTTTTAAAATCCATTATTCATCGAAAAATCGACATATATCTTATAAAAATATTCATATAAATTAAAATTTGATTAGTGCATTTGTATATGATTATTGGATTAATTTGTTATATTATCATATTTCACATCTCTTCATTATAATATTTAATCATCCATATATTTAATAAGTGGTGTAATATTTCACGACGACATTGGATAACACAATAAAATAAATTAAAATGTATTTTATTATATATCAATAAGAGGCTATTTTCCATACAAAATTTGATTGTTGTTGGTAACCCCTTATGTTTCAATTGGGACATTATGCCCATTACATTAAACAAAATGTCTTATTTTCACAGACAATAATTTCAAAAAATACAATAGGTTGCATTGATATCCAAATCGATCATCATTCTTCACTGGAACTATTGTCAATGCTCAAGCTACTTACATGACTTGGGTTATTTGGAGGGATTTTTTGTTGGTTGCATCAATTGTTTTTGTCTTATTGATCTTGTAGTTCCATTTGCAAACTTAAAAATAAAGTGTAATGAGTGTATCTACATTGGTGAGAATAATGAAAATTGAAATAAATAATATATATCAATGTAAAATGTACCAAGCAATAAGTGACTCGTGAATTATACACATTCTTTCAAAACCCAATCACATTCCTTCTTTCAACAATTCTTATGTTGGCGCAGTTCCATACTTTGTTTCCTGCAAGTTTTACACCCCATAATAAATCATATATTTAATATAAAGTATTTTTTTTTGTTTTATTAATTATAAACTCAGATAAGTAAAAAAACATATATATTTACAAATTCCACAATTTATTTTTGATATGCCAACATATACTCACAACCTTTATTTAACCCAATGTCATTCAATTCTTCTGATGACTCTTCTTTTTTATGTTAGCACCTATTTGAAGAAATTCAAGGATGGTTGTTGTAAAACAACTTAAAATATACAAAAATAAAACCTTGAGTTGTTATAAGGAAATATTAACAATTATTCACAAACTTTGAAATCAACCCCTTTCTTCCTTGTCGTCATGTTTTATGTGTTGAATGAGTTCCATCTTGTTTTATTTTCTATAGGAAAATACTTGAAAATGAATATTTAATGCTAAATTGTTTTTAGGCCTTAAGGCGTTCTTATTTGAAAACAACTCCCCTAGCTGCCAATGTGTCCATGTTTGAGCCATTGGATCAAATGTTAGACGATTGAAACGTTTTAGGCCATTAGATCCACAAGTAAATAGTTTTATATATGTTTTTAATAATGTTAGTTTTTTTTTCTTTTTTAATAAGTATTAAGTATGATGGAAATATTGCTATGTTATGTTTAACATTTTGACTATGTCAAATTACACAAAAATAAAAATAAAAGTAAATTAAATAAAAATAATGACATAATGTAATGAACATTTTAACTTGGTCAAAATACAATAAAAAATAAAAATAATAAAAGAAAATAACAATAAACTAATAGCCCATGGTATCGACCT
The DNA here is from genome assembly GCA_034641835.2 of Pinus albicaulis. Classification (NCBI taxonomy): domain Eukaryota; kingdom Viridiplantae; phylum Streptophyta; class Pinopsida; order Pinales; family Pinaceae; genus Pinus; species Pinus albicaulis. The sequence goes on from CM076583.1 coordinate 1,185,076,044, forward strand.
ATGGTATTCATGTGGAATGAAGTTTATTTAAAGGGGGAAATTAAGATAACTATTTAGGTTTTGGTGACTTTTAAGTTAAAACGATGTTATTAAAAATTTGTTAGATTTAAATAAATTTTATATCATAAAATTAAACTCCACACAAGCCAATTAATTTAAATTAAATGGATAAAAAAACACTATGAAAAAGGAAAATAACTATTTAAAATAAAAATAATAATAAACTATAAAAATAGCCCATGGTATTTATGGGGAATGTAGTTTTTTTAAAGGGGGAAATTAAGATAAGTATTTAGGTTTTGGTGACTTTTAAGCTAAAACGATGTTATTAAAAATTTGTTAGATTTAAATAAAATTTATATCATAAAATTAAACTCCACAAAAGCCAATTAATTTAAATCAAATGGATAAAAAACACTATTAAAAAGGAAAATAACTATTTATGTATTTAAATATTACATTTTTGTGTCAAGATGCTCTCCAACAAAGTATGATATAAATGTTGTTATGTCATGTTTAACATTTTGACTATGTCAAATTACACAAAAATAAAAATAAAACTAAATTAAATAAAAAGAATGAAAAATAAAAGTAAATTAAATAAAAAGAATGACATAATGTAATGTACACTTTAACTAGGTCAAAACACAATAAAAAAGAAAAATAATAAAATAAAACCCATGGTATTCATGTGGAATGTGGTTTATTTAAATGGGGAAATTAAGATAACCATTTAGGTTTTGGCGAATTTTAAGTTAAAAAGATGCTATTAATTTTTTTTAGATTTAAATAAAATTTATATCATAAAATTAAACTCCACACAAGCCAATTAATTTAAATTAAATGGATAAAAAACACTATTAAAAAAGAAAATAACTATTTATGTATTTAAATATTACATTTTTGTGTCACGATGCTCTCCAACAAAGTATGAAGAAATGTTGTTATGTCATGTTTCATTTTGACTATGTCAAATTACACAAAAATAAAAATAAAAGTAAACTAAAAAAAAAGAATGACATAATGTAATGAACACTTTAACTAGGTCAAAATACAATAAAAATAATAAAATAAAATAATAATAAAATATAAAAACAACCCATGGTATTCATGTGGAATGTAGTTTATTTAAAGGGGGAAATTAAGATAACTATTTAGGTTTTGGTGACTTTTAAGTTAAAAAGATGTTATTAAAAATTTGTTAGATTTAAATAAAATTTATATCATAAAATTAAACTCCACAAAAACCAATTATTTTAAATTGCATGGATAAAAAACACTATAAAAAGGGAAAAATGAAATTAAGATGACCTAGATAAATCTTAACTTTGGATCTACCAAGAGCCAAGAGGGATCAAATGTCTTGGTATGCAAACCTCTTTTCGAGTGAAAAGAGAATTGATCTCTCATAAATAATATAAACCTAAACTAATTATTTAAGGAGTTGCCTTTAGTGCGAATTTTTGGAGTTTCAGGTGCCGGAATCCAGTGAAAAAAATTGAGGTAAAATCTTGATTTATGTTATTTAAACTAGTTTTCTGAGTGCATATATGGATTCAGCACCCTAACAAACCTCTAGGGCACTTCCATTGTGCAATGTTACCTATCAAACTTCTATTTCCAATAAATTCCTGCCGGATTTTAAATAAATTAGACTGGAAAAAACCACCGTAAAACCCTTCAAAAAGTCGCACTAAAGACTACTCGATTATTTAATAAAATTATTTTTATAAGTTTATAACCATTATTCTTTTAAATTTTTACTTAATAAAATGTATCTTAGCAATAATGGTGAGTGTTCATAATTCTTATTTCTAAAATAACACTAAATTTACCTTTAATTAATTAATTGTAATAGTTTGTAACTATATACATACTCTTTAGGATTTTTTTGTTAATGAATATCAAATTTCTTTGATTCAAAAAATAGATATACTCCTTAATTACCTAATTTTAGCTAAAAAATCTTAATTTTTTTTTACTTTACAATCATAAACAATTTTCATATTATATGATGTCAAACTTACTCAACTTTTTAGTCTCAAATTTTAAACGAGTTTTTCACTACATAATTTTTGATTTTGTAATTTATTTATTTATTTTTCAATTCCAAACAAAACTTACAAAAGAAAAAACCCATTAGTCCTTACTGTAGATTATAGTTTTACAAAATTGACACTATGTGATTAACAATAGAGTAAGTTGAGACAACCCCAAGGGGTTTTTTGTACAAGTTTTATCATAACCTTTATTCTACTTTATAACCTGATCCACAATCAAAGAAAATGGCTACGGATTTCACAAGTTATTAGTTTATAACTTGATCCACAATCAAAGAAAATGGCTAGCGATGTCACAAGTTATCATTCACATAGTGATGAATTGAGTTCTCAGTTGAAATGGTGGCACACTAAAAAATTCAAAATAGATATATGCTATGGCATCCATATTGTCTATAAACCATCCAAATTTTCCATCTTATACAACAATTTCTAGCAATAAACGCTCAATTTACTCTCCAATTTTTTAAACCCCAACCCATGCTGGGGAGATCACATCATAAACAAAATAGAAAATGAGAAAGTCAATCATGTGGTATGATAATTTTTAAATCATTGTGACAAAAAAAACATCACTTTAACTCATATAATATATCTAATGCTATAAGGATTTGAGATGATAACACAGTTTTGAATCATGATAACTAGGTGACAACTAAAACTAAGTTGTAGCCACAAACAAACAATCACAACAACTCATAGAATACATCCAAGGTTGCAATGAATCACATACATAGTGATGAACCTCATGGGAATTTTAGTGCACATAAAACACCACCCTAAAAATTCTATACTCTTGATCAATTTTGAATAACCTAAGATTTCTAGATTGGAAGTCGAGGTGGGTGGTACAGTAATTGAGGATGCTTCTTAAAGGGTAAGGGAATTTAGATACTCTATCCTTCCACCAAATCTATAAAAAGTGAGACTTTATATTATAGTTTTAATAAATTGACACTATGTGATTAAGAATAAGTTACAAACATAAGTAATAAGAGGAATGTACACTAAGGCCATGGTAATTAATGTTATTCTTTGTACTATTTTTATTTAGAATAGTTTTGTTTAAAATAGTAATTTGTATTTGTATTTTTTTAAATGAATATTGTTAAATGTGTAATTGAGTAAAATGTATTAAATTGATATTCTCTTTTGTTTTATTAAGCTTTACTCTAGATGTTTAGAGAATGAATCTATCTCAAGTCCCAAACAAGATTCTTCTTTATCTTCTTATTTTAGCTTGCACCTTAACACTCCTCCTCTCCTCCTCCTTGCACAAATTTAAAATATGAGGCACAAGGTGGTTGTTGCATATAGGAAATTTTAGATATGATAAGAAAAATGTGATACTCTATTTTAATTTTCTCTACAAATGTGATGGAAAGTGTGCCCTAAATGTTGAAAATTTCATGGTTAATGTAGTATAAGCTACATGAAAATTTACACTATTGTATACAATATCAAGAAATCTATGCCCAATATCCAACACCATAGAGCAAGACATGTTCATTAATTGAACAGTTGCTTCCAAATCTCTCTTAGTGCTAGAGTTGTTTTCTCAATAAACTTGTTTGTTCTGCTCTTGATGAAAGCCATCATTGTTGCATATAGGAGCATTTATCTCTCATAAGAAAAGTGTGATAATGTGTTATAATTTTCTCTATAAATTTGTTGGAGTTTTTTTTCTCAATAAACTTGTTTTTACTGCTCTTAAGTGATGAAATCCATTGTTGTTTCATATAGGAGAATTTAGCTCTGATGCGAAAAGTGTGATACTATATTATAATTTTATATACAAATGCGTTGGAGTTTTTTTCGCAATAAACTTGTTTTTACTACTCTTAAGTGATGAAATCCATCGTTGAGTCATAAGGAGCATTTAGCTCTGATAAGAAAAGTGTGATACTGCGTTATAATTTTCTCTACAAATGTGATGGAAAGCCTGCCATGAATTTTGGCAATTTCATTGTTAATGTAATATAAGCTAAATACAAATTCAATTATTCTACAAAATATCAAGAAAGTTATATTGAGTAGCCAACACCAGAGAACAAGCCATGTTCGCCAATTCCATAAATGCTACCGAATCTCTCTTGGTGTTGGAGTTATTTTCTCAATAGCCTTATTTTTACTTCTCTTGAAGTGATGAAAGCCACCTCTCCATACCTTTTTTACTATATTCACAAAGAACAAAAGAAACCAAATTCATATCAGTGATACTAAAAATACAAGAACATGGTAGACACCACGGAGATCACTGGTAAAGAACAATGTGATCTTTTAAATATTTTCAAAGATCATGAAGAAACTAATACATAGATGACTCAATAGGAAGTGATCAATATTAAATATGGAGGAAATGCACCAAAAATACCTTTGATTTTGAAGGTAGAAAATCACAATCTATTTCTTTATTCATGAGGAATTCATGTTGGCATGATCAAACAAGGTCTTTAACTTAACTTCAACTTAATTTTTTATTTTTAAATTAAATTAAAACACACACACACACACACACACATATTCTCTTCAGCTATATCTTATGAGTTTAATATGTTTTCAATCAAGAAGAGGCTTCAGAGTTTAAGAAATATATCTTAGATCCGAGCACATGATTCTATTAATATTTATGAAACAAATTCAATTTTTACAACTTGTATGTTTAAATATGTGATTTTGGAAGTGATGATGGCTTCTTTAGACACTTGATTAGTATTGTGAAATAAATTTAAGTATATCATTAAGGATTATGAATAGTTCGTGTAGCAGTTGCATTACTTATAATAGAATTTAATATCCTTTCTTGTTGATACATACCACCTGATCCATGAAAAACTGTAACCATGTATGCAATGATATATGCTAATCATTTCATTTTTATGTTAATGCCAATAGGCATGAAGATGCTTCTAATTTTCAATGAAGTAGTCTTCAAAAGTTCCTAGCTCTATTTTAATTACATAAATGCTTTGAAAACCATCTGATAGTATTAACTTTAGTTGTTTTATTTGGACGTGTTGCAAGCTAACATATTGTGCCAAGAAGAGGCTTTGGAGTTTAAGAACTGAATATTTCTGGTTGATAACTCTTATCATCAATATATTTGAAACCTTCAAGACGTGCTCCCATGGATGCAAAATTTTCCTTTCATTCCTTCACAATGGCTCCTTCTCTGCAACATCTTATTTCTTTTAGGCTACTCTTTCCTATTCTATTGCCTTCAGGCGTTTCTTTTGCAACATGTGGTGCAATTTCTAGTTTTACATGTACAAATTCAATCATGATTACATACATTTGAAGCACATTGTTGTTGAGGTGGCTCCTCTTGTGATGCAATTATGTCCATTTCTTTGACTATCTCCTTATACACTTTTTTGGACATTCCTACTGGCATGTTTCACATATAAACATGTTGATCATTTGGGATTTTCATAATCTTCCTGCAAAAAGTAATACACTATTTTTATAATGATATATGAAAAATAAATATAACAAAATCGATATTAATAAATTAATGGTCAGTAGTAATATATATATCTATATATATAGAAAATTTTTTTATACAATTAGGAATATTACCTTTTGAATGATTCTTTTTTGTTGTTGTATGTTTTTTCTATTGCATGTCTGACATGTCTCGTTAATCATTGCTTTGGAAACGTTTCTTGTAGTTTAGATATAATTTTGTTTTTGGAATCACTGGATTGATTTTTTTATAGTGGAAAGTATGCCTATACGTTTGTTCCACGCTATTCCTCATAGTTCTATAAAATTTCGCCCCCTTTCATTAACCTCTAGCACCACTCCAAATGAGCTGAGGACTAATTCATCGTCATTTACATGTTCTATAATTTTTCTTTTCTTAGAAGGACATTAATCTTTTCCTTCGTTGTTGCTCCCTGTAGAACATTAAACATATATGAGTTAATATATTGTTTGAAACAAGTTATCTAATATTCTTAAGTATATTATTAATGAAAATAAAAATTAAAAAAAAATCATATTGAATAGTATTTTTTCATTCACCTAATTCAACATTTTGCAATTTTTCTATCAGGCTTTTACACTCTTGTGCACTTAGATTGCAAATAATGTTATCAATTTTTTTCCTTTTTTAGCTCTACATGACACACACCAACCAATACATATTAGTTAAAATGAAATATAGCTCAAACATATTAATTTTGTAAAGTAATTACAAAGAACTTTCCTTCTCTGTTTTTCTTGATTTGATATCACTGTGTCGATCAATGTTTTTGTTACTTGACCTTCTAAGACATTTTTTTATCAATATATAACCTGTAATATTCAATATAAAATTCATTAAATATATTTTACAAATAAATCCAATAATTTTCATCCAAAAAAGCTCTGGTAACCGTGGTGTTTATCTAAATAAACACACTGTGCGTTTATCTAAATAAATGCATGGTGCGTTTATCTAAATAAATGCATTGGTGCGTTTAGAACATTAAAAAAATTGAACATTTAATTGTTCTAGCACATCGTCATGGAAAATTAATTTTAAATTATTACAGTGCGATTTGTAAGGATAAATGCATCGAAATGATTTAACGATGCTATTTCTAAAAGGCATGTTAGTGTGTTGTATTACACTAGGAGAAATGATTAACAGACTAGACATAGTCAAGAGTGTTCTAACATGTCGATGTGTTGTATTACAAAGAGAGAATCAGTGCATCATATTATAGAGGGCCCATCATAGAACATATAGTCGTTTTTAAAAACAATGGAGATGACCGATAGGGTTTGGGGCTAATTCAATAATTGATTCCCCCACTTTACATGTCAAACGCCCTATATATAGTAAGTACACAAACCCATTAAATCTAAAATCCATAAATTAAAAAGCTCTAATTGTGAAGTAGTAGAGGAAGTTAAACCCTAAGGTAAAATTTTGCAGGAAGAAGAAAGGATTTAAGGTAAATATTGATTTTTATTTATTTATTTATTTTTCTGAATTTTAATTAAATTTAAATAGGAAAGCAAATTGTAAAAAAAATTACTAGAAAAATCTATATTAAATTTTTCATTATATAGGGTTTTTATTTTTATTTTTTTTCGAATAAATCTAACAGAAATTGTAAAATATTTTAACGGTAAAATTTAAGATTTTTTGCTATCTAGGGTTTTGAGTGAATCGCCATACCTTTCAACTTCTGATCTTTCGGCGGATCCAAAATATTTTTCATCTCCATAGTGCTTTGAGTATGTCTCTCTTGCAAATGATCTCTCTTTTAATTAAACCCTAGCATAAATTATAAAAAAAATTATTAGTAAAATAATCAATAAAATTTAAATTTTTTATTACGCAGGTTTTTGATTGAATCACCATACCTTTCAGTTTCTGATCTTTTGAATAGTTCTGTTGCTCCAAAGTATTTTTTTTTTGTATAGTGCTTCTGATATGTCTCTCTTGCAAATCACTCATTTGAAATTTTGGTTAAAATAATGAAATGGTGAATAAATTTATACTATTTAAAACACTTTATGAAATCAGATTTCGAAAAGCAATTACCGTTCATTTTCGAATTTCTAAAAAGAAAAAAATCACGTTTTTTTTTTCAATTTCTTCGCACATCAGTGCATTTGATAGTCAACTGCACCGATGCGTTTATTAAAAAAAGTGTACCGACATTGTCGAAGCGGGAAATTTTTTCAACGCACTGACATAATACAATTTTTATTATTTTCGAAATCCCAAAGTGGTGTAATTAATTTTTTTAATGTAATGATGCAGTTTCTATTTAAAAGCATCGGTGCTCTAATTGTTATAAGAGCACCAAGTTGGTTGAATTCGTTTTTATTTTTTGAAATTGGGAAATAGGTGCATAGTGGTGTTATTTTTTTTTAAACGTATCGATACGTTTTTGTAGAAGAGCATTGATATGATAATGTATTTTTTCAGAATGCCGCAAACCAGTGCAGGTATTATTTAAACACCCCAGTGCTGGTAAACAGATTAGTCCACTTTTTTCTTATAAGTGCACCGGTTTGGTTTAAAAACTATCTGAAATTTTATTTTCACATAAAATGATATATTAATCTCAAATTATCCTTTAGGATGCATCCACATGAATTATAGTAGTTCATAGTATACATTTTTCACTTAAAGTCACCTTATTCTTGAAAAATGTTTGAAAACTATATTAAAATTCAGATTGTGGTTAAATGGTTCTCGAGATTAATTTTAGATATACACACAAATTTTTATTTCTGATTTTTCTCAAATGTAGGGACACAATCTAGATAATATCTACAAATGGCCAATTATTCAAATTTCGTGTCGTTCCATATTGTTGATCAAATTCCTTCACGAAGTTCTCCCTTTCCATATCCATTAAGTTTATATTTTATTTATATTTTGATTATCTACTTGATTTTTTTTTAAATCCATGTTAATTTGATTAAAAATGTATCCAAATTTGTAGGAACTTGATTCAGAATTGAGTCCAGATACATAAAATGTTACTCCATATTATTTTCAAAAATGTTGGAAGCTCTTATCAGGAGCAACATATCGCAAGCAGTTGGTATATGAAAATGGATAGCCTCTTCACCTTGTCAATTAGAATATGACATCTTCTAGCTGCAATCCTAGATAAATGATGGTAATAATTGTTTGGTATAATGTAATTTCAAAAAACCAATTGCATTGGCGTGCTTACTAATATCATTGATATTGTACTAATGACGTTCAATATTTTTTTAAATTAGGATTCAAGTGATGATGAGAAACCCACCTACCATATTCTAGAGCACACCACTACAATGTTAACTTGAGAGAAGGTTGCATTAAGAACAATAATCAGATAGGAAGCATACAAAGAATGGTTGAATCAACCACCTATTAAATTCCCACTATGTCCATATTTGCCAATTAGGAATGACTACAACAATAGCAGTCCTTCATCACAAGTTGGCAATGTAGGAGGCAATCGAATGGAGGTTGGTATAGATGATTAATTATGGGATGCGAGTGCCATGAAGGCAATTTTGCTAGATTCATTCCAAAATCATGAGCTAGGGGATGATGCTCATATCACTGATACCTTATTCAAAAGCCATAAATATGCCTCCACCAACCCTCTCTTTGGACCTGATGCAAAGTAAAAGTCTGCTCAACTAGGGACAACGATGTTGTTGTACAATGTGAAAGAAAAGTTTGGAATGTCAAATGCATGTTTCTTGGCAATATTGATGTAATTAAATTGCATGATCAATCAAGTTCCTTGTATTTTGTCACACAATAAAATTTAAAAATGGTTGATTTTATGAATGTTAAATATTGACATTGTACAATTATATTCCCTACCAACTATAGGATATTCAAAGACAAACGTTCTTTCAACTGATAATGTCTTGTCGGGTAGCTGCGAAGAGGAAAAGTGGTTGTTGAAAATGTTGGGTTTTGAGTACATATAATATCATGCATTTCCAAATGATTGTATTCTATATAGAGGAGAATATGCAGACAAAGAGGTATGTTTGAAATGTGGGCATGATAGGTACCATAATTAAAAAAAGGGTAAATCACATGGTCGTCCTCATAAAATTTTTAAGCACATGTTTATAATTTCAAGGATTCAAAGTCTCTTTCGTTGCAAATAATTAGCTATGTTGCAGGGATGACATGCCTCATACAAAAGTGAGTCTAGAGTTATGTGAATCCAAATAGATTCAATAGACATGAAGCATATAGAGGATGCATGGTCTGAAAATTTCAAGGATGAAATATGAAGTATACAACTCAGCAGAGCCATGGATGGCGTCAACCCATATTCCCTCCAAAAAACCAACTATTATGTTTGGCCTGTAGTAGTGATCAATAAAAATATCCCCCCATGGTTTTCCGTGAAGAATGACATCTTATGTTGGCTCTCATAGTCCCTAATAAAAGACAAGTGAAGAATGTGGAAGTCTACTTACAACCATTGGTAGATGAATTGAAGGAAATATGGGAAGGGATACATGTGTACAATGTATCAATACCCATCACAGTAAAGAGGAGTTTTACGTTGTATGGAATATATGATTACACCATACATGATTATCTAGGCTTAGGAGTTTTCTATAGTAAATTACATTCGTATTGATATGTTTATTAGCAATATTTTTTTGCATATTAATTTAATTTGCTGCAATTGTTCAAGTCTTCATGGTCGCTAATGTTTCGGCTTGCATACAATAATTTCATGGGTCTTGGAAAAAAAGGGTATCATGTATGTAAATGTTGTGGACCTTCTCTGAAGGCTAGGTGGTCTGACCACCTACGAAATCTAGTGTATGACTGTGACAGGGTATTCCTCCCAGAAGAACAACCTTATCGAAGAGAAACATCTGCTTTCAATGGTAAACCAGAGAGGACCCAAAGGCCTGCAATAATGACACCAACTGAATGCCTTAGAGCATATGAGAGAGAGAAGGAGAAGGAGTTTGCAGAAATATTTGATTCAAATGGGGAGCCTATGTTCGATGATCTAGAATTCTTTGACACCTATGTTGAGAAATTTTCCATTGGGATGAAAAGGAAATATATCTTTTATGAGCTCCCATATTGGGAGAAATTTAATATTTCCCACTTACTATATCCCATGCATATATTTAAAAATGTTTCATATTCTTTATGGAGGCACATATCATCAAAATAAAGTGGCACATTGGTTGTTAGGAGAGATCTTATTTCTTCAAAAACTAAAAAGAAACATTGGCCAAGACAAGAAACTAGAGGAGAGGTTGGTCCCTCTTGGTATTTCAAAGAAGGTGATGTCCCATGGATTTTAAAGAAACACTATCTTTATTTTGAAAAGGAAGTTATAATGAGTGTGAGGTTCCTTCTTTATATGGGTCTTCACTATGACGTCGCTTCATTGTGAAATATCGTTTGTCAAGGTTGAAATCACATAACCATTTGAAACGTCTAAGAGTATATATTTCAAAATTATTATTATTATTATTATTTATTATTATTTTTTAATGTAATGCGATATTTTATAATTACTTTATGTATAATGTATTATTTAATATGCAATGTCATTATCCTTTGCTCATGCGTGGGTGTGTGAACCATGACTTCCCCCAAGACCTATGATGTTCCATATCTAAATTATATGCACTTGTATTCTAGATCACATCAAAGGAGATTCATATGGCTACCATTCCATGGTGATGTCAAAAGATAGCCGAGATTGATTATATGTTTGAGAAGGAGTTGTTGACGAGTTGCATGGACTTGCAGGTTCATATTCTAATTCACGTAGTAGATGAGGTTGAATTTTTTGGGGTCGTTTCTTGTCATTGGATGTTCTTCTTAGAAAGGTACATGAAGAAATTGAAAGGTTTTGTTCGAAAAAGGGAAAAACCTGAGGAGTCTATGAAATAGGGGTATATATCATATGAGTCTTTCTATCATGTCAGTGAGTACATCAAGTAGATCAACAACACACCAGGCGCAACAATTTGGGACGAAAAAATGAATGAAGAGAAAAGATAAATGGAGCTTCTTGAAACGAATGGAAATATGCACATGATAAAGAGTAAGTGCAGGCTTATCATTTATCAAATTACTACAAAATAACTATTCACACTGAACTTCATATTAATTCATATTTGATGTCATTCGTACTATATGTGTGTGTGTTGGTTTGATTTTATCATCAGCGAATTCAGAAATTGAAGCCATCAACAAATGAATTCCTTACAATATGGCAACGACACAAAATGGGTCGCATTGTACAAAGAGAAGAGGAGGAAATGGGAGAGTGACAGGAAAGAATTCAAATGGTTGAATGTTAGAAGAGTGCCTTATCCTGATAATTTAAAAGAAAATACTCCAATGACATGCCCTAATAGTTGGGTTGTTGATCAAGTTAGAGAGAAATATGGTGCATTTGGTCATTACTCGCGTGCTGAAGAGGATGCACTGAACACAGTGATTGGGTGCAACAACTCGGTAATTAGTCTCTTTTTGTACAATTTTCACTTAATATTGAACCTTTGAATTGTAACATATTAACATATATATATATATATATATATATATATATATATATATATATTAATTATGTTTGGGTTATTAGACACATGACACTGTGATTTTTTAATTTTTTATAGGTGCATTTTTTCCCATCGATGTGGAAATATCGACATTGCATCAAAGATGTTGATGATGGATGCATGAAACAAGACTGTGGTGTGGAAGTCAAGTTTGACCTGTTATCACACCCTCGGATCTTCGAGGCTGAGAAGAGACTAGCAAAGGTAACCACAGACCAATATTTTTCCAAGTAGCTAGCCCTATTAGGCAGGAGATGACCCTCTCCATGAGATCACAACCAAGATGATTGGATAAAGAGGTTTTTATGCTAGGTATAATATCACTAGGGTTTGGTTGATTGATTTTGGGTGTTGGATGGTGAATAGGCCAGGGAAGAACTAGATCAGGGAAAAAAGGATCAGAATTGCAAAGATCTGATGGGGCAAGGTCCGTAAGCACTTTAAAAAGTTAAGGTATCTTTATGGAGTGATTTAGACTGCTAGGGTTTTAGAAAAGAGAATGGAAAACATGAATTATTTTCAATTAGAAGAAAGTGAACATGAAACTGTAATAATTTCTCCAAAACAGAGCATCATCTAATGAACTCCATCTATCTGACTTAGGAATCAATTACATTCATATATGACATGAATATGGAAATAATAATGCATTCAAACATTTCTAAACATAAGAGGAAACAATGCTAAAACACATTACCACAGCAATCCCACCAAAATAGATGCAACTATGTCTATTGTTTCCTGCCAAAAGTCTGATTACACTAGTGTTCAATGATCAATTACACAACATCCAACTCTTGAAATGACAAAGGAAATGAAAGATATAGACCAAAACAAACTTCTCCCACTCTCAAGGGTCGAATCCATGAATTGTGGAGTTGTTCCTCAAAGTCCTCAACTAGAATCCTAATGACTAGAGAGGTCAACAAACTCTCCCTATCTTGATAAAACTAATTTACTTTGACCAAAATTACATATTTACCAGATGTATCTACCTCTAGTAACTATTAATGACATAATTAAATTTACATTTTACAATTACATCAATAAATCTCCTTGGAATCCATCAATCGACTGAGAAAACTTAAAATTATGAAGAAATAAGTCAACTGTAAAAAGCGCAACGTGCCTGGTGAAAAACACAGCGTGGGCCTTCATACTAAATTTTGATCCTAAAGTCCAAATTGGACCCAATATGGCTCATTGGAAATATATTCTAGTATAGTTTTCAAAAATGTTCTCAAGCTCTGAAAATGGTTTATTTAAGCTCTTAAAAAATGAAATTTCCCAAGACTAGTCAAAACGCGCAGCGTGAGGTTGAAAAAGGCGGAAGAAGGTGGTTTTTAGGAAATTTTTGGCCTTTTCCACTTGTCAAAATCTCAGTTTTTGGAGTGTAAATAGTCAAAACTTGATGTAGATACCATTATCTATCCATATATGCATATTTTTTGGCATTTAGAGGCCTCCACAAAAAGTGCAGCGTGGCCCACACAACACTTTTTGTAGGCTGATTGTGTAAAAAGTCTGTCAAAATTTGTAGAAATGCCCAAAAACTTGAAAAATTGCCAAAATTTATTCAAAATTTGTAGATGAAGTGCTTATGAGGTGCCTCAAGCAATCAAGGAGGCATCAACAAGAATATCAAGTTTCTCCCCCTCATGCTTGATTAGGGTTTTCTTGAGTTTCTCCTTCAACTGCTTGATCCTGATGTTGCAAATCGTGTTTATAGTGGTGTATCTGTTGGCCATCTGTCTGAGGATCTCATTGTCCTTGTTAGACTTATGGAGGAGCTTCTCAAGGTGGATTTTAACTATGTTAAGACACACTTCTATTTCATTATTGATTTCATTTACAATTATTTCCTCAAAATTGAGTTGCTCTGCCTTATTTTTCTCCCGCTCTAAAGCTCTATTAATACCTCTTGTTTTTGGTCTTGTCTTTGTGGTTTGAGTCTCACCATGGTCAGAATCATCATGTGCAATCATTTATTTACCTTTGGTGTCTTTTCTCTTTGCCTTTAGCAGCTCTAACTCCATGAGTACTTGTTTGTCTTTCAGCTGCTTATTTTCTTGTTCAAGGAAGGATATGACAAATTGTGCTCTAGAAATTTTGTCATGCAGTTCTTTGATTGTGGCATCCTTCTCTTTTATGATAATATTTTAGGCCTCATGATCATCTTGGAAATCCAAGTTCACCAAGTCAAACTCTTTTTCTTCCTCATGAAGGTCTTCCTCCTCTTGAACAACTTCCTCTTTCTGATTTTGATTTCCCTGCTTTTTTGATGAAGAAGGCAAGGCCCCTTCCATAATATGTGGAGAAAACACTGGCCTAGGTCCCCTTTGATAGGTTTTTACCTCTTTGGCCTCTTTGGCCTCTTTCACTGTAGCCCTGCTAGATTTCCTAGTCTTCCTGTGAGGAACTGATGTTGTTGGGTGAATAGGTCTAGCAGGTTGACTTGGACCTGCAGTGAAGACCTCAGCCTCAATGAAAGTCTCCAATTCTATGTTCAATTGATTAAGGTGGTGAAGGAAAATGATTTTAATCAGAGAGTGATGGAATAGGTTGTTCATCTGAAGCTCGTAATCTTTGTTTTGCACAATGTAGGCCATTTTATCAATGCTTATGTACAAGTAATAGGGGAGGTTGAGCAATTTCATTCTAGTGAAATGCATGAGAAACCTAATGTGATAGCTATATAATCTGGAGAATATTCCATCACAAGTGAATTATTTCATGATTATTTTCATCATGGGGGAAAATCTATCCAACAACTGACCAAAAGGAAATACATTTTTGATGTTATCTTTGTAAGGTGCCTTGAGGAAAGGCTCATACAGCTGGGAATCCAAATCCTTAGTCTTAAACCATTTTTCTCCCACATTGGGTATCCCTGTTGCTGCTACAATGATGTCAGTGGAAATGGTGAAAGTCACACCTACTATAGTCACTTGGTTGTTTTGGAGGTTGCTGATGAAAACCCTGGTCAAAGTAGGATGACTTTGGACTCTTTGTACTATCTCACCAAATTCAAAGAAACCTACATGCTAGAAACATATGATAGCTAAGGGTGATGCCATTAATTCCCTAGTGTCTATTGGCTCTAATCTCAAAATCCTCCCTCCGTTTTTATATGTTTTATTGTCTTCTTCTATGGCATTTCTTTCCTCCTCCATTATATTTCTTTCTTCCTCCATTATGCTCAATTTTTCTTTGAAAACCCTAGGGAAGAAGGGGAAGGGAAAGGGAGTAGGATAGTGGGGTTATGGGATTGTTATGGGTGAGGGAAAATTTTGGGGAATGTATAGAGGGATTGGGGAACTTAGGGAATTAATGGGAGGGTAAAATATTTAGGGAAATAGGGTAGGGAATATGTATTACAGGGAGGTATCTAGATGCCTAGGAAAGCACAACTAGGGTGGTAGGGTTTAGAAAATAGGGCCTGGGAATGGAAAATAAGTAAATGTATTGGTAGTGAGGAGTGAGTTAGGGTGTAGGGAAGGTAAATGGGTCCCAAGGGAGAGCAATTAATCCTGTAAAATGTGAAACTAGCGTTTTAATGCTTAAAACATGACATAGAGGGAAAGGGATGGTATGCACCATAAATTTAACACCACAAGCTAAAAGGAGGGGCTATGGAGGTGTAAATTACTTGGAAAAAAGTGTAGAAACCTGAAATGATGATGAAAACCTCTACAATGAAGATTAGGGACTGTGGCTCGTTACTAAAAAAAGCGTAGCGAGCAACTGTGAAAAGCACGATGCCTTTGGAAAAAGTGCATCATGGTCTCTTGCAAAAGCACACCGAATGACCCATAATTTGATTTTATGAAGGAAAACTCAGTTTTTTGCTTGGGAGGTTGAGAGCTCGATGCTTTGAATATGTAAATGAATGACTTCTTAGTCTTTGGGAGCCTTTATACTTGGAGAAATGTCATTAAACAACCTTGGGACCCACTTTTCCTTTCTTAAAATTGACTTTACATTGCTCTTTATCTTTTAATTTCTGAATTAGACCATTGAAATTTAGCTTTTGATGGTTTAGGAACAATGATTGACCTTTTGGAACTTTGGTTTATCTGATGATGGAACTTTGAGTGTGCAAATACTTGGAACTCTGAGAACCTATTACAAATTAGGAAAATAAAATTACATTTTGCTCTGAAATCAAATTTATCGATGAAATTTCTTTATTGGCACTCCTTCACTTGCTGGGATTTTATGCAATGAAATGGTGATTTGATGACCTTGGAAACCCTAAGACCTAATGGAGACTCTGACTGAATGAAACCATGATGAAAATGACTAAAATGATGATTACAACTCATGACTGATGGTACACTCAACAAAGTGGTGAAATGAGCCAGCGAGTTATAAAATTTTGAAAGGAGTGAGATCAGGCCTAAGTCTACACCAAGTGACCAAATTTTTGCAAGATGACCTAATGGAATGACACAAATTTCAAAATGGGACCCTAACATGACATGAAAAGAGTTTATTTCATCAGTGGTGGAAGGATGAAAAAACTGACACTAACATGACCAATCTAGTCATGCTAGCCAACATGACCAAAACCTAATGCAGGGGACATTAGGTTACGTTGGAAAGTTATAAGTGATCATTCAAGTGGACTTATCTTCATTCCAATGTGTTATTTTTAGGTGCAAGTGGTGGGACACCTTTGATCAGAATAATGTAAAGGAAGATCGTGATAGTGGGATGATAACTATCAACTCTATAAATATGTGGCATGAATCTAGGGAGCCTTATATTTTCCCAAAACACTGCAACCATGTGTTTTTTACCCATATGTGTTTTATAGGGATGGGAAGTTCATATTAAGACACGACCCTAGATCAAAACATATTTTTGAGAACAACAATGTTATCATGCCAAGAGAATAATATAATCAAGGTGATGACACTGGAAAATGATATGTACTTATTATTTCATCATTTATACTATTTTTGTATGTTTTTTATCATTATTTTTCTAATCATATATATTTTTTTTATTCTTCTTGTTGACATTTTATAATATAATTGGTAATATTCACAAACGGTTGTACATGTTTTTTTGTAGTGGAAACATTTTTACTGTACTTAAAACTAAGTATTTCCAATTACGTACACTATCTTTGATAATAAGGATTCAAGATCACAACCCTTCTCAAATAGGAACATATCAAGCATGCCGATTTTTTTTATGGTGATTAATAGGCATTTGTTTGACTTTCAAATAGACTCGGCGATGCATTTTTGTCTCCTATTTAGATTATGTGAAATAAATATCTATTTTTTTATGTATTTATAACTAAATTATTTAAAGTAGACATATATTTATCATTGTGCACATGATGTCATATTAGTTAGGAGAAATGTGAAAACATGAATTTTAGTGACTATCTAGTGATAAGTACGTGGAAAAAATAATATTTTTTGAGTTGCTCATTAAGAAATAATCAAATATATTATTTGTCAAAAGTTTAAATCTAATTTATTATCATCTATATATTATTTAACTCATATTTAGAGTTAAATTTAAACCAGTACAATAGCAAATAAATAACCAAAATAACTTTAACAATAAATTAATTTTTTAAAATTTTTAAATTTTTTTTTTAAGTTATATTAAATCTAAATTAGTCCACGAGGTCTTGGATAGACAGTGATCAGGTGCTCTATTAAGGAACTCTTTGATGTGAAGTCACAGGTTCAATTCCCTGCCCCCCGATCGGGGTGATATATTGGACATGATGAAGATATAGTCCTACCAAGCTTATAAAAAAAAATCTAAATTAATTGTGTTGAGAGGTGCTCTACAACTCAACATGGGAGAGATGTTGTCACGTAATGTTACATTTAAAAATAGTAAAATAATACTTTGAATTAACAAATTAAAAATACTAATAACAAAAGAAATTGATGTCTTCCACAATTACAATGCTTCAATTTACACCTTAATCTTATATAACTTTATATAGAGATATAGAGTTAAAAAAAAAAAAAATTATGAGAAAGAAATGTAACAAGTACAAAAAGATAGTTTACTTCTAACTACAAGGAAGAAATTTAATTTTTTCACATGGCAAGAAATAGTATTATTAATATTACATTATGTGTAATTCATTCTATGTTTCATTTACATGTGATATTTAAAACAAAAATATATTTATAAAAAAAATATTCTACTAACAACCGTAACTAAGATATTTCAATGTCCATATTAAATAACATAATTTTATAGATACTTTATATAGAGAAAATTAAAGTAATTTAAATTGAAATGTTTCTTGTATTTTCACTTTAGTGAGAAATATTGAGAGAATTCTTATTCCATTAATAGTTTCTTTCTAATTCAATGTATGAGGGATAATTGTAAATTTCCAATGTTTAATATGGATTTGATATGTAATATTTTACAAAATATTAATAATAAAAATAATTAAATGTATACATACAAGAAAATATTATGAGACAACATATTTTAGCATTTTAATGTGGAGAACATGAATTATATATAAAATATTTCAATGTCAACTACATATATATTATACCAGCCTAAATCCATATCAACCAAATTTTACAATCATAGTTTCAACCATACGAAAATTTGTAATTTATAAAAACATATTTGCATTTTTTTTAAAGTAAGTTGTTTTGCATGAAATTTCATATATAAAATTTTGATATAAGTTCACCAATACATAATCTATAATAAATATTATCTCATAAAAATAAACATCATGATGATAACCATCTAACAATCATAAACATTATCTAAGATACACATTCGAATTCACTATCATCATCTAATTATATACACCTCTAGCACAACCTCATTATCTAGCACACAAACATAATAATATAACAGGGCATCATCATCATGATCACATCTAACAAAACAAAAGCAATCTGATCTAACATCATCACCATGCACATCCTCAAATTAATATAAATCTCATGTCAAATAATTTCTATCACATACACATTTATCTGCAAGCACATTAAATGAACATATATAACATGAACTAAAAATATACACATCAACACCAACATATAGATTAAGTACATAATTGTTATCACATGTACATGAATCTGCAAGCACATTAAATGAATATATCTAACATGACCTAAAAATATACACATCAACAACAACATATAAATTAAGCACATAAACATGAACAAAAAAATGCACCATATATATACATACACACAAACAATTCAAATAAGTGAAATCAAATTTTCGATAAAACAAACATAGTGCCAGTCTGGTTTGCAGTAAAAGATGATGGGTGGTCAAATATGTCTATGCCCTTAATGCGGGCTGGTGAACTCTCAGGTGGAGGAGGAGGTGGCTAGTATGCTCTGCCAGGAGAAACATGAGGCATATCCTCTAGCTATGGAATCTCGTCATCAGGGAACTAAGGAGGTGTACTGCCAGATGTATTGCCGACACACTGACAACCATGATCTGATGGGGTGGTACTACCAGAAGCATCATGATCGCCACCCTCATCATCATGATCATAATCATCACCACCCTCATCTGATGTATATATCGTTGTATGATATTGGCATGCATCCCTTCTCGTCGTCAATAACCTAATAGCTATGCTTATATGTTGCATAAGAGACATTATATCATGCAGACAATCCTTGTACAGACGCACGTAACTAGGATCCACAGTGATATCTTTAGGCCTCACAGGGTGGACTTCTGCATCAAACAAAACTCTGTCCAATTTGTTGCATTAGTCCATCAAGACTCGCAGACCAAGACTATGGCCCTAGATGCCCACTATAGAAATTTTAATACAATTATGTATTACCAGATTTTCCTAATATAAGAATTATATGCCACTGTTACATACAAAATCCTTCTACTTAAATCTTTCCAGAAATTTAATCGCCAATTGCAAACACATGAAGAAAGATCAATCACACATAACATAGATGTTTTTACCAGGAAAGCATAAAGCTAAAAACCCCATTATCATATATTATGTATATATCATGGATCATGAAATAATCTCATACAAAACTCTAATCCAAGAGCTCTCAGTACAATATACAATTTTCTCACACTGTCATACAAAAATTGGCATAAACATGCACCAATTTATTGCCTCCTGATAGCCTGCCTCCACTACGCAATCCCTGCTGATCATAATCCCTGAATGAATTTGATCTTGCCTTGCCTTGACTGCGCAATCCTCATTGGAATATCCAATGTGTGTTTGGTTGCACTTTTGCACCCAATATAGTCACAACTGATAGTCAAACTGTCCCTTTCACCTATCTCTCAACTTGGTCTCCACTGGATCTGACATTCATGTAGTTAACAGTAGTAAATATTCAGTTGCATGTGAGATCACTCCATGTGAATTAATTTAATATTTAATTCATTGATCTCTCACTAGTGTATCTTTAGTTACAACTAGTTACAACTAGCACAATCGAGTTTAACTCACTTAACTGAGTTAAACTACTTTAAAACTCACATAACTACACATCCAACTATGTTACAACTTTGTATCACTCAGTTACAACGAAGTCCACTAGCATGTCCCATCAACCAACCTTTGAACTCGAAATTCCTTCAGTTAACTGGTTTTCCACATTAGTTAACTGAAATCAAGTGCTTCAAGAGAATAGATTATTATTTATTGTCTAATTATTGTTAAGGGCTAACAATAATCGGCATGCATTCTATTTTTAGACATTCATTCCACGAAACAACTTCGCACATGCATTCCAAAAATAGACGTCCATCCATACATATAATTTTCTCAACCATCTATAAATAGATTAATGCTAAAAATAGACTTTGATCCAAATTCTAAAAATAGATATATCACCTAAAAATAGCCTGCGGGCCCCACCTAGTGTAGGTGCTTAATTTTCACTAGGATCATCATCTTGTTGAATCTCAACACCCCCTCTCAACAGGAAATGGATTATCCTTCACCCCGATCCTGTCTCTGTGGTATTCGAATTTTCTCCTGGTGAGTGCCTTCATGAGAATATCTGCATCCTGATCTTCTGTAGGAATGTACTGAAGCAGCATGATCTTTCGCTGCACACAATCTCTGATATGATGATATCGGATATATATATGCTTAGATCTATCATGAAACACAATATTAATCGAGAATTTGATGCAAATTTGATTATCACAATGAATCACTGTAGGATCTAAATGAGAACTGAACAAACTGACCAAGATCTTCCTCATCCAGATAGCCTCACATGTATCTTGACTTGCTGCCATGTATTCCGCTTCTGCTGAACTGAGTGCCACAGATCTATGTTTCCTGATGTATCTAGAAATAACTGTAGATCTGAAACAGAAAACCCCTCCTGATGTGCTCTTTCTATCCGTTGGAATGCCTACCCAATCTGCATCCATGAAGCCATGCAACTTCACCTCATGTTTCTGTCTGTACCATAAGCCATACTCGGATGCACCCCTGAGATATCTCAGGACATGCTTGCTTGCCTTCCAAAAGAACTTGGTAGGCTTAACCATCGTTTGACTAAGATGGTTCACCACATAGCATATGTCCAGTCTTGTATTAACTAAATACATGAGCGAACCCACCAACTGTCGATAGACTGTAGCATCCACTACCTCACCAGATGTAGCGTCCTCTTTCCTCCAGTTTCTTGGAAGAGGAGTATCCATGGGTTTGCAACCCTCCATGTGAAACTTACCGAGTATCCCGTGCATACTTTCCTTGAGACACAAACAATTCACCTTCTCGCTGCCATATTTCCAATCCAAGGAAATAGTGAAGGAGGCCCATATCCTTCATCTCAAACTCCTTTGCAAGGTCCTCCTTGGATGAGTGTATCAACTGCTCATCACCATTTAGTATTAAATCATCAAAATAAATAACAATGATTAAAAGCTTACCCTCCACCACAATTTGGTATAGGTTTGCATCTGCCTCACTCTTGGTGAAACCAAGTCTAGTGAAATAGATGTCAATCCAAGTGTACCAAGCACGAGGTGCTTGCTTCAGCCCATACAACGCTCTTTTGAGTCTTCACACATGTGAATAACTGCTAAAGACCTAAAATACTTCAGGCTACTCAATATACACTTATTCCTCAATGATCCCATTAAGGAACACAGTCTTCACATCTATCCAATGAATGTACCAACCTATCTGTGCTGAGAGAGCAAGGATGGTCCTTATGGAAGAATATCGTGCGACGGCTGAAAAGGTTTCTTAATAATCAATCCCCTCGATCTCAGAGAAGCCTTAGGCCACAAATCTGGCCTTGTATTTCTCAGCACTCCCATCAGCAGCTTGCTTTACCTTGTAGATCCATCTTGAACCTACCACTGATTTATCAACCGGCCATGGAACAATTTCCCAAGCACTGTTTCTGAAAATGGAGTCATACTCCTCCACCATTGCATCTACCCATGTGGGCTCCTACACTACTTCCTGAAAGGAAGATGGCTTATTCACAATGCATTTTCTCATGAGAGCCATGTATCCAGTGAATCAGTCAGGAGATTGTCTTTGTCTGCACTATGAAGTAGGGACTCCTACATTTTGTGACGCATCAAACTTCAGCCTCTCAGCTTCTGTGGTATGCCTTCTTCCAGTTCTGATGTTTGGCTCTACGTGAGTGGACTCCTCCACTCCATGAACCTCCTCCTGTGGCTGATCCACATCTAGAGACTCATCTTTGGGAACAAACAGTTCCTCCTCTACATGCAAGTCTAGCTCCCTCTCAAGCGACAACTTCATGGCTTTCTCCTCATTTAATTTTATATCCCGTCGCACCACAGCTATTCGAATGTTTGGAAAATACACACGATAATTATGGGGTGTTTCTGTGTACCCCAAAAATATCCCAACTTTAGCAGTCGGCTCCAGCTTCTTCCTGGCGTTCTTGGTCACATGCACATAAACAGATGAGCCAAAAATATTAAAGTGAGAAACATCCGATTTCTTACCAGTAAAATCTTCTTCAGTTGTACTCATGCCAAGTACCCTATGAGGACAACGGTTTTGCACATAAACCGCAGTGTTGCATGCTTTCATCCGCAAGTGCATTGGTAGGCCCTGATCATGCAACATAGCTCGTGCAACACCCACGATCATTCTTTTCTTCCTCTCCGCAACCCCATTTTGCTGTGGGCTATGAGGCGCTATGAGTTCTCTTTAAATTCATTCTTTGCTACAAAATTATTTGAATTCGTTCGAGATATATTCACCACCATTATCGCTCCACAGATCCTTCACTTTATTCCCCAAATCTTTCTCCACCAATGCTTTAAACTCACAGATATTTGAGAATGTTTGATATTTCTTCTGCATGAATAAGATCCAACATCTACGAGAATAGTTATCAACAAAACTAACATAATACCTATGTTTTTCTATTGAAGCAACCGAGAATGGCCCACACACATATGTGTGAACTCTCTCTAGGATCACCGAAGCACGGTTCTCCTTTTCATGAAAGGTGGTCTTTACAAACTTACCCATTGTACATCCCTTGCACTAATCTATCTACGCAAGTGTACCCTTGGGAAGTTCAGTATAAATCTACTACAAAATTTTCAGGACGCCATGGTGAAGATGGCCCAATCGCCTATGCCATAATTCACCCTCATCTCGGCTCACCACTTCGTCTTATTTACCCACCATTACAACGTAGCCATCTAGCTCTAGCTTGTAGAGATTCTTAACTGGAATCCCTATCCTCTTGGTTGTAACCATTGTTTTATGTCGCAGGAAAGCTTTTCCATCGTGAAAAACAACGTCATAACCTCTGTCCTCCAACATCACGAATCAGACCAAGTTTTTCTTCAGACCCGGAACATGCATAATATCTTTCAACAAAAATGTTTTACCCGACTCCCTCTCAAAGGTAATGGTACCAATTCCAGTCGCACTATATCTTCCATCGTTGCCCATCTCTATATGCATCTGGAGATCTTTCTCCTCCAAGTCACTGAAAAGCTCCTTATCTCCCATCATGTGGAAGGAAGCACCACTATCAAGATACCACACCGATCCCATTGCGCTTGAAACCAAGAATGCGATCAAAGAGAAATCAAGTTCAAATTGTGAGACAAGGGCCTCACCAGCTGCAGCTCCAACAACCTTATTGTTCTTCTTTTTCTGTGGGCAGTTAGTGGCGAGATGCCCATGTTCGTGATAGTGAAAACACTTCACCTTGGACAAATCCAGCTTCTTGCCTTTAGCCTCAGATTTTGAATGGGATTTCTTCCCCTTTCCTTTCCTTTCTTTGGCAGCCAAAGCACAATCCTCTTCATCATCATGCTTTGATGAAGAGCCATCTGTAGTGTTCTGCTTGAAATCCTCTTTCACTGGATCCAACCACAGTCGTTCCCAATCCGACAGTTTTTCCCATCCGTTGACAGAGTCTTGATAACTGTGCCAACTCTTAGGAAGTCCCAAGAGAGCCAAAATCACCAAATCATCATCAGCAACTGTGATTCCCACACTCCCCAGTTCATCCTAACATTGGACAAACTTTTTGGTCACTGTTGCTTTGGAAAAGATCCGTCAAATCCTTCCACATTGCAAATGGAGTGCCTTTCCCATGAAGGCTTGAGACAATATGATCTCACACACCTTCCAACATAATCCTTCTTGTCTTCACCACTTTCTTTTGTCAAGCATCAAGTAATGCAACATCCGTCGAAGTGGGCTTAGGAGGATCACTGTCGATGAATTCCTTCAAGCCATTATCTTCACGCACCACCTCCATGTTATCCTTCCATACAATGTAGTTCGAGCTGCCCTCGAGTGCATACTCTAACTGAAAACCATTGAAAGCCATTTCGATGTTTACTCAGCTGTCGCACCAAGAAATTCTTGCAGCAAATTCGAATTGTTTCCACCAACAAACTCAGCTACTGCTTCAACATTGCAATATTCTTAGCTCCGATACCATGTCTAAATTTTAATACAATTATGTATTTACAGATTATCCCTATGTAACAATTATATGCCACTGTTAAATACATAATCCTTCTACTTAAATCTTTGCGGAAATTTGATCGCCAATTGCAAACACATGAAGGAAGATCAATCACACATAAGACATATGTTTTTACTGGGAAAGCATAAAGCTAAAAACCCCACCATAATATATTATGTATATATCATGGATCATGAAACATTCTCATACAAAACTCTAATCCAAGAGCTCTCAGTACAATATACAATTGTCTCACACTGTCATACAAAAATTGTCATAAACATGCACCAATTTATTGCCTCCTAACAACCTGCCTCCAATGCGCAATCCCTACTGATCACAATCCCTAAATGAATTCAATCTTGCCTTGAATTGACTGCGTAATCCTCATTGGCATCTATAATGTGTGTTTGGTTGCACTTGTGCACCCATTATAGTCACAACTGATAGTCAAACTGTCCCTTTCACCTATCTCTCAACTGGGTTTCCACTAGATCTGACATGCATGTAGTTAACAATAGTAAATCTTCAGTTGCATGTGAGATCACTCCATGTGAATTAATTTAATATTTAATTCACTGATCTCTCACTAGTGTCTCTTTAGTTACAACTAGTTACAACTAGTTACAACTAGCACAACTGAGTTTAACTCACTTAACTGAGTTAAACTACTTTAAAACTCACATAACTACACATCCAACTTTGTTACAACTTTGTATCACTCATACAACGAAGTCCACTAGCATGTACCACTAACCAACATTTGAACTCAAAATTACTTCATTTAACTGGTTTGCCACATAAGTTAACTGCAATCAAGTGCTTCAAGAGAATAGATTATTATTTATTGTCTAATTATTGTTAAGGGCTAACTATAATCGACATGCATTCTATTTTTAGACATTGTTAGTCATTAGTATTTTTCACCTGTTGTTGATGACTAGATTCCTAGCTGAGTTTTCTAGAAGCTGATCTCCATATGTCAATTTGTCATCTAGAAAACCCCCAAACAATTTTTTTCTTTCCTAGCCTTTCCTGTCAGCCTGTGATCAGAGCAATCTTCAGTTTTCAAAGTCATGTCTTGTTTCAGCAAGATATCCCTGTCTATAGCTGTCTTGGTCTTGCTTGTCTACTATCATTTTCCCCTTGGTTCTCATGAAACTCACTGTCCAATATTTGACAAAGTGTCTCCCTTCCTATCCTTGATCTTCTTGTCAAACACAATTAGAATCAATGAAATTTTCCCCTAAGTTAGGTAGTGGCGCTTTAGAGAATCCCTTCCTCGACAAAAATAGCCTGAGCCAGAATCCTTTGTTCAATACCAACCAGCCATGAATTAGCACTTAATCTGGAAAAGCAAGCCTTGATATACCCCTAGGTCACGCCACTAAGAGGTCTTGTTGTTTCAGTCCAGAAGAAATTATACAAATATCTAATACAGAAAGAGATGAGCATGTGCACAGTCTAAAAGAATATGCTTAAGATTGGGAAAAATCTCCATAATACACTAAAGGAGCTTTCAAAGGTTCAAATTCATATTTTTTTGCATCTCTGTAGGATGCAAATTGAATGACAAATAGTATCCAGACAAGAACAAAGAGACAAATCCATCTAAGTCTCTCATGTTGAAGAAATTTTCCATCATGTAGCAAATGGAGATGCTGAAATGCAAAGAGAGCAGGAGTGCATGTTTCAAAGTGTTTCAATGTTCCTTCAGAGCTGATGCTGCATAAGTTTTCCCTAGGAAACCATCATAATACATGAGAAGACAACTGCTTCTCATGTTCTCTTGAGCCTGGGATAAGAGTACTGGACAGAGATGTAATTCAATGAACTTCTGCAAACACAGTAAAAAAGGTTAGTGACTAATGACTATCAAGTAATACTCTACAGATACAAGTCATGTTGCTCCTGGTTTCTAAATATGCATAAGGGTATTTTAACAACAGGATACATATCTCAGAGAATGCCTCTCATAGCATATTGCTAAATTTGCACCTTATTACTTACTGTGATATACCAAGCAGAGATAGGCATTACAAGGAAAGATGACACAGTTTGAGAAAGGGATGAAATGTCACTTGATGTAAACCTTCTCCATGAAAGAGAAGATGGTTTGGGAATATTATGTTAACCTCCTTCATATAAAAACAGATGGTTAAGAACATGATAAGGCCTCCTTCATTTAAAAGCAGAGGGTCAGCAACAGAGGTATAATCTCATTCAAAGAGCACAAGGATAACAATTCTTCAAATGGCTTGAAAACTTGTTACACCATTTTCTCCAATGGATGAAACCACTGATACAGCAGTGGTGTTTCAAGGAATGTTTACATGGTTTCACTATTTGAAAGACAGAGTGGAAATTAGTAGAAAAAAATTCAAGGTTTATGAGTTGAGGGCTGGTGTTAAACATAGGCCAAGCAGTGATATTATGGTATTCAAAGAAGTTTTGTTTTTCTTCTATCAAAGGTATCCTTCAAAGGGTAATTTGAGGCTATAATGCCCAAACTTAGAACAACCTCATCAAAATGACAAAGAAGATAGTCTAAGCCTCGCTTCTGAAAGATACTTTCGCAAATGAATACATAGAGACAGTATGTGTGAAGAAAGGGTATGACAAATGTTTCAAATTCAGAGACACCACTCAAAGAAACAAGGCATATCACTGTCACAGACAAAGACCTCTTTATGTACATATGAAAAAACCCTGCTGTTGTATGTAATTGCATTAAGAGTTTCCAAAGGCCTTTCTCCTTGATCAACAGATATGAATCAAGCCATTGGTGAGTTCAAACTAAGGCTTTACCCACATTCAAAAAGAAATATCATTGTAAGGATGCATCTACAATCCTTGATATGGCTTTGAGCAATTTTTCCTTTAAAGGACAGAGATGGACAAACAGTGAAATGGATTTTGGCTTTTAAGGAAGTTTCTCTACTTCAAAAAAGGGTCATGTCTATGGTGTCCTCAAAAAGAAGTTGGCCACTGCATCGTTGTTATAAGTCTTGTTCGTAGAAGGCCTCATGGTATTTTAAAAAGTGATGAAATTATTAAGATAGTGATTTGTGTTGTTATACGACAAAACCTTTTCGAAGAGAATTCAAACCCTTACGAAGTAAATACAAAGGTTTTTTAAGTTCATTTTAATTATAAAGTTGGAGAGACCGTTGAAAAATCCCCTTGTGCAAATTCAAAACACAAAGCAAACGCTCCCCTAGCTGTTCACTGGAGAAGCAAGGTTTTTCGGGAAAATTTCAAAATTTTCAAGACTCCAAGCCTAAGCGGCGTGCCTGTAAGTGTGTGCGGCACGGATGTGAGTGCCCAAACACAGTGTTAACACTGTTGTGTAGTGCACCTGTAGCAGCGCATGACGCGCTTGTAGCGGCGCACGACGCGCTTGTGCGTTTTCGTTCACCAGTGCCCGAACAAGACCTGAATACCTCCATTGTGTGGTGCTCTCTTATGAAAACGTGCCGCTCACCCAAAAGCCCTCAAAAAACACCTTTGAAAGCTGAATGAAGGATCAACAAGGCCCTTAAGCATTTTTCAAAGTGTTTTTCTCACTCCATGATAAATTTTGAGGTTAAGAGGTGGTGTGCTCTTGCTGTGTTTTCAAGAGAGAAACAGTGATTAGAAGTTTGGATTTTTGGTCAAAAATCAAAAGGTTTTTGTTGGCTGTGGGTGTCAAAAATTCACACAGTGATAAGAGAGGGTGCTGTTATCAGTGTGAGAGAGCCCTAGCTACCTTTAAAAACAGTGATAGCCCACAGTTGCTATAAGGAGTAGAATTTGTTAAAAACTCAGAGGATAAAACAGTGAATGAAAAAGGGATGTTTATTAAGCCAATTTAAAAGTTGTTTTTATGTTATAGAAAGCTAAGACTTCCCACAGTTATTGGAAAAGAAATACAGAGTTGTAGAGGTCTCAAGTTGGATGGAAGGTGTCCTAACAGTGTTAAAACAAGAACAAACCTTGTCTACAAAATCAAAGGGGAAAACAATGATTATAAGGTGAAGGCTTGGTCATTTTAAAAGGTCCTCTTTGTATTGTGAAATAGCAAACTTTGTGTAGCCCCCAGAATTCAAAAAACAGAGTATGTTGTGAAGGTCTTTTAAGTCAATTGAAAGATGTTTTCTCTACCTTTTTAAAGGGCAGTAAACACCAAAAGAGCAGTGCTTGAGGGTAGGATCTTTTTGTGCCAAACAAAAGAGTTATTTATTCAACAGGAAACCACAAACACATCTTTTCAAGATCTTTACCCAAGCATAGAGATCAAGGTGTTTTTGTTTTCATTTGACAAGTACTTGTTTTTTGGCATCAAAGAAGCACAGTGACTCATAAGGAGGACAAGGTGTGGTGTTGGGAAACCATTTCAAAAACCATTTGAGACAGTTTGTCTTAGTCAACTAGCAAAGAGTATCCAAAACAAAAATGCCTCCCAGGCAAGACAGCAGAAGTGGCCCTCATAGGAGGTTTGAACCTGTTTCAACTAAAGAGGTAAATGCTCATCCATTAGTCATGTTTAACTTTCATGAAGTTGGATGTCTAGAGTTTTGTCAAAGGGTTCAAGAGGTGAAAAGATATCTCCCCTTGACACATCTATGTGCTTTGAGATTTCAAGGGAAACACTTTTAGCTGGCAGGCTTGGAATTCAATTTTTCTCCTAGATCCATTTCCAAAGCTACCAAAATCCCTTATGTCGGGGAAAAGTGGTTTAAACAGAGCTACCTAGACTCAGAACAGTACAAACCCTTTTTGTAGCTGGAGCATCGGGATACATGTCCATCCATCTTTCCTTTTTTATATCTGCTGACTAGCTATGCTCCCCTCATGAAGATAATCATGAAATATTTCACATGCAAGGGAAGGTTCTCCCGGGTCTATGCTTACCATGTCCGATTGCTCATGCACTTCACAAGAGCCCAATTGTTAAACCTCCCCTTTTTCCTCCATAGAAGTATTGAAAATATGGCCTCCATTGCTCAAAAAAGACCTCCTTCTCAGCAGTCAGCTTGTCTTTTCCATCATTCCCTCATCAAGATTGTCATTCTTCATCAACTTGAGAAGAAGGGAATCTCTTGGGACACTTTCATTGCACATCCAGATTTCGCCACTGTTCCTTCATCCCATGCATCTCCTTCACCTTCCACTCAACATATTTCACCTTATTCAAGTAAGCCCATTCCCAAGAAGCTAAAATTTCCCATGATTAGTGAAGAAGAGTAGCATAATGAAGAAGAAGAGCAACATGAAGAAGAAAAGCATGATGAAGAAGAGCAGCATGATGAGGAAGAGCGGCATGATGAGGAAGAGCCGCACAGTGAAGAAAGGTAGCAAAGTGAAGAAAAAAACAATGATGATATGGAGCACAGTGATGAAGAAAAGTGTCATGAAGAAACTCAAAACAGTTGCAAGGATGATGAGGGAAGTAGCAAGGGCGAAGAGAAAATAGAGCATGTGCTAGCTGCCTCTCCTAGGCAAGGGGCCATGCTTTCTTGTCCAAAGGTGACAAAGCCCCGGACATCAAAGAAAAGAGTGCCTCAAACTATAACTCCAAATGTTACTAGGGCCCTCCAAAGCAAGGGGAAGTTTCCCAAGCAACCCATTGTCGAATTACCCAAGAGGAGGAAGACCAAGAAGGCCACCCAAAGCAAGGGAAAGGAGAAAGAAGAAAGCAGGCATGAGAAGGAGAGGGACTTTGACATAATTCAGATCCAAAGTGATGATAGTGACAATGAGGCCCAAATCCTAGAGTCTCTCTTGATCAATAGAGAAGAAAAAATTCATGATTTGAGGGCATATCTAGAGAGGTCTAGAAACCTCATTCACATTTTGCAAACACAAAACAAACAAATGAGTGTCCACATGGCGGTATATGAGACAAGGGCCATCAAATATCAAAAAGAGGCCTCCAAGGCACAAATTAAGTGGGAAGAACTCATGGGCGATTTCAATGATAGCGAAGATGAAGATCAGCCAAGAAGAAAGAGGCCAAGAACCATGGGACTCAGAAGAGCCTTAGAGAAACAAAAGGAGGAAGAAGCTGCCCTTTTCCAATCTTTTCCTCTCACTACTTTGTTCACCCAAGAGATATAAAATAATCGAGAGGGTGAATGATCACTTGGAGAAGAAGTTTGAAAAGGCCAATAGAGATTTGGACCTTCAAAGGAGGATGACCGGGCACTATAAGAAGCTTAATCAGTTCGCCTGACGGAAATTGAAGGCCACACAAGAAAAGCTCAAGGAAGCTCAAAAGAGGCGCCCGACACCGAAAATGAAGAAAGACACCTCAAAGCTCCAAATTTTGGCCTCATATTCTTAGCATGTTTCTGAAAACCCTTGAGGGTCATGCTTACCAAAATTGGGCGAAATTCAACAAGTTTTGGTTTTTTGTCATTTTTGAGCTTTTGGCTAAAAATCATGGGCATCGCCATTTCTGTTTGGGACATCCTCAAAGGATGAAAATGGTATAATTGGATGCCATAATTTTAGGGGAATCTACTTAGTGATTTTCAGATCAATTGAAGATGATTTGGTCTCTTAAAATGGCGAAAAATAGTCACTCTTTCCACACTCTGCCCCGCTTATCAGCAAAGTCTATTTTCTGGGTTTTTTCACATAGGTCAAGTTTTGATAGACTTCTAGTGATCATTTTGGATAAAACAAAGCATTTTCAGAAACTAGACATCCAGATATTTCCAACGAGCCATCACAAGCCTCGTTTTGACATCGGGAAGGCTTCCAAAAGTTTCCCACAAGATAGAAGACTTTCTGCTGATATTTTTCTTAAGTATTTTTGTGAAAAATGCACTTTTCTAAAGTGACTTTTCCTCATGTGCGTTTAGCTATTTTTGGCCATGGTTAGTTATGAAAAGTCAATATATTTTCCCTTTTTTGGCATTTTTAGGATATTTCTATAGATATTTTGTGCCTTGGGCTTTGCAAAGCCTCAAGGACAAAATCAGATATTTTTGATGGGCCAATGAGATTGCAAGTTGCACTAGGAGGTTTTCCCTCATCTTGGACTATATATTCCAAGAGAATTCATTGTAAATAAGGCTAAACTTGATGATATAGAGAAATATATGGTAGAAATACTTGTCTCATGCATTGGATAGTTTCTTGAATGTTTTTGGATGATGAAAGAGGACTGTTGTTGGATTCCTTGACTTGGTAAAATGGTATAGTGTCCCTCTCTGTTATGCTTCTTAGTTTTCATTCATATTCCATGTTCTTGCTTGCTATAAGACAGTAGAGAATAGATTTGAGACATGCCCTTGGAGGCACCTCAAATTTCCCGTTTCTTTATAGCTTTTATGTTTTCTTCCTTCTTAGTCATATCAAAGAATCCTTAATTGCTCTTTGATAACTGAAGAAATTGTTTGCTTGTTTCATTTATGGTTTTATGCATGCTAAGTATGATTCACGGTATGCCCTGCTTACTCATGGCTAGTCATAGCTCCACCTCTGAAACCTTTATTTGATTGTTTGATTGTCATTAGTTGAACCAAGGAGGTCTTGTACTGATCTTGCCCTTTGCCTAAAACTATGCAATCTTACTTATATTTGTTTGTCCTCATAGTGATTTGAGTTATTTGTTTGTCTTAATTATCTTTCCCCAAAGTCTGATAGCAATTTCCTAAAGTTAGAGAGTCATATATCTCTATGTATTGCTTGAATGTTTATTTCTATGCATTTATCAGTTTATAGTTACATTTCTCATGATTAATGGTTAGCCCTACCATGTTTATGTCAGCTATTGAACTATTTATGTTTGAAAGCATTTGTTCTTCACAAACTTAGTGTCCATCCCACTCCATTTTACCCAAAGATCCATTTTACCTTGATCAAATCGGCCCTGCAACAACCTTGTATCACCATCTGGATCTTTTTTGACCTTTTCGACCCCATAGCCCAGTTGATCTGACATCTTTTTACCTATCTTAGTCTTTGATCAGTTCATCCCTCAGAAACCTAAAAACAAAACAAAAAACCTACTTCATAACTAGCCTAAAATCAGAAACACAAGAAGCAAACACACAGATATCCCTTACACAAATAGAGAAAGCCCTCTTTGAGTCCAGGAAGGCTAGGTCCTTGGGCTCCAAAGATTGGTTTGGTGTTACCCTGTCACTTGGCTTACCAATCAGCCAAATCATGGGACCCTAACAGACATGCATTCCACAAAACAAATTTGTACATGCATTCCAAAACTAGACGCCCATCCATCCATATAATTTTCTCAACCATCTATATATAGATTACTGCTAAAAATAAACTTTGATCCAAATTCTAAAAGTAGACATATCACTTAAAAATAGCCCGCGGGCCCCACCTAGTGTAGGTGCTTAATTTTCACTAGGATCATCATCTTGTTGAATATCAACACCCACACCCCCCTGAGGATGTGCCTCACCCTCTTGGGCCTCGCCCATCTCCTCATCTATTCTGACATCTGGTGGGGAAAAAGGCACACCCCATTCGAATTTTCCTGATATCTACAAAATATATAGTACATATAAATAATTATCCAATTGAAATAAACAATTTAATAAAACAAGTTTAATAACGTGCTAGAATAAGTTCATTCTAATTCATTAAAATAAGAAAATGAAACTAGTTGATTAATTTAACGAATTCAGTAATATTACCTTTATCATCTGGATGCTCAAATGATGTGAAGGAGATGTTGGGACACCCTCTCCAATCAATCCCCAAATAGAGAAACACCAACGTGATAAACACATGGTCATCCTCACTGGACAATAGTGCTAGTGCCTCACGTTAAATCCTGGTTAGAAACTCCGGTAAGACCCTCTTGGGAATCATCTTCCCCCACATGTGCATCCGGACCTTAGTGATTTTCCTAGGAGGGTGATGGAAAAATGTAGGCCTTGTGTATGGAAACCTCTAGAAAAGTAAACGAAAAATATCATAAGCAAAAGGGAAGGTCTCCCTCCCATGTCTTAATGTATGAAATCTATCTAAATCCATGCAAAACGGCCTCAAAAAAATGGCAGAAAATCTGATGCAATGTGGTGCCTGAATCAAAGAATCAACATAATACAAAAGAGTGAAACTAATTTTCTTTCCATCATTACTAGAGTGTTTAATGGTGGTGAATAATAATAATAATAACCTAACCTCCTTTGCATCAAAAGAATAAATCTGTAGTTATCCACCATGAACCTGAAAATATGATGGATGGACCACATAAGGCTCGACATATCTCAGAGTGTACACAAGCTGAATCTCAGCTATAACCTCATGGGGACATCAAGGAACTAGGGAAAATACTCCCATCTCTTAGATAAGCCAATGGTAAATTATATGTCCTCCTTAGTGGGCCTATACCATGCCTTAGGAATGACACTAAAAGCCTTCTCCCGTACATTCCATCGACAGATTAGATGCACCAAAAAGATAGAGTGTGCCTTTAGGGATGTAGCCTCCTCATAGTAATTGAGGAGGCCTAAATTCCTCAACAATTCTTGGGTTGCTGCAGTAATAGGGCAAGGGTATTGTTAGTCATCAGTATTTTTTCCTGTTTTGATGACTAGATCCCTTGTCTAGGTTTTCTAGAAGCTAATCTCAATCTGTGAATTTGTCATCTAGAAAACACCTCAAACAAATTTTTGTCTTCTTACCCCTCTCTTGCATACTAAGGTGGAAGTGGTCTTTAGGTTTCAGTCCTGTCCTAAATCAGAAAACCATCCTTGTACATGACTGTCACAAGCCTTGTACCTCTGATATCAGTTTTCCCCTACTTTCACATAGCTCACTGTCCAGCATAAATCAAGTTGTTTACTCCTCTCTCACCGTTTATTTTTCCATCTAATGACCTAACAATATCTCAGAAATCCCTCAGAAATTATGACAAAGTCTCTAGGTCTAGGTGGTGGTGTTTAGGGCAAATACCTTGAGAAAAGCTATCTCTAGTCAAAACCCTTGTCTTCAATATCAGTCATCCATCATTTATTATTATCTGGAAAAAAAAACCCTTTGTCTATCTGTAGGTCATACACCATCAAAGTGGTTGTTGTGTTTTGTTTCAGCAAAGATCAGAAATGTTCAATTCAGGAAAAAGTAGAGTTTTTAGGTCTTATGTCCAAAGAAAGAAGATCAACTGAAATTTCAGGCATTATCAAATGACACTAAAAGAAGGAACTCCAATGATCAAAGCTATTTCAACAATGCATCTCTGCAGGGGTGCTAGTATGAATG
This sequence comes from Pinus albicaulis, assembly GCA_034641835.2. Classification (NCBI taxonomy): domain Eukaryota; kingdom Viridiplantae; phylum Streptophyta; class Pinopsida; order Pinales; family Pinaceae; genus Pinus; species Pinus albicaulis. Next base: position 1,185,111,382 of record CM076583.1, read on the forward strand.
ACTCAAATCAGTGTTGGGCAAGACAAAATTCAGGAAAAGACTTCAAACTATAGCAGTTCACTATTGGAAATCAAAAGAGAATGCAGTTTGTAAAGAAAGGAAACTCACTGGACTAAATCCCTGCAAAGTCAAAGCACCAAAAAGGTCAAAAAGTGCCCATGCAGTTGTCAAACATTTCCTCCTTCATGATAAGAAGAGGGCCGACAAAAAACTGGTTCAATAGACAAATCTTCAAATGATGTAGCAGTTTTGAGATGGATGAATTTTATATGTTTAAGAGGACCCCCTTCAAATAAGCAGAGGGTCAAAATTCATCAAATATTGGCAGTGTTTGGAAACATTGGTCAGTAGTGGGCAGTTTGAGAGATAGTGTTTGAAAGAGTGCATTCACAAACAAAACCAAGGCTAGTTTGTTTAAAAACATTCTTCATTTACAAAACAGAGACAGGCCCTTAGAAAACTGTAAGAGGTTGAAAGCCTAATGTATACATAAAGCACGCATGCAATTTGTCAAACAAGGCCTCCTTCATAAAAAGCAGAGGGCCCACTTCCCACAGTTGCAGATAACCTCCTTCAAAATAAGCAGATGGTCAGGTTTCCCATTGTTAACATTGAGTTTGAAGAAAGTTGTCATTAATGGACAAGTTTGAGAGATACAATGTTTTGAACAAATGGCAAACACAACACTTGTTTCAAAGAAACTGTCATAAAATACACTTAGTAATGTTTGTTGTGTATCTCTCAGTGATAAGCATATTCTTTTCACGAAGTTTAAACTTCAAAGGAGACACCTTTCAAAAAGGGATAAAGCAATTGGTAAAAGGCAAGCCCTCAACAAAATAGAGAAAACCATTTTTCTGAACAAACACAAAGGAAAAAAGTGAGAAATCACCAAAAGGAGGGAAAAATCATTTCAAAACGTTTTAAAAAGGAGCTATAAAAGCTCTCAAAGAAGAGGTTCACTTTTCATTGTGTAAAAAAGCAGAAGAAAACATTTTTTTCAAACCCTGGGTGAACAGTTTGCATAAGTTTTAAGACATGACGCGCTTGTAGGCGTTCACAAAAGAGTTTTACACATGGCGCAACGCGCCTATAGTGGCGTGCGACACGCCTGTGCGTGTTGACCAATCGGCCCACCCGGCGTTCAGCGGGCGCCCAGTGCCCAACCCGACATCGTTCAACACAGAGTGCAGGTGCTCAGCGCCTGTGCACAAGAGCGTAGCACCTCTCAAACAACCTTTCACACCTCAAATTAGGTTTTTTCCCAGTGAAACTTTCTCCAAAAACACACCATACATTTTAAGAGGTATTTTACTGTTTTCATCGCCTAAGTTGTTTATTTTGAGAGGGTTAAGAATCAATTTTGTTAAGGAAAAAAACATAGTCTTATGAAGGCAAAAAGCATTGTTTGTTCTAAAAAACACCATGTTTACAAAGAGGAAACAAAACAGTGATTGATGAAAGAGGGCCTATTGTCTGGTTGCAAAAGGCCTGCTTGTTGAGCAAAGAGAAAAAACCCAGTTTTTGAGAAAGGGATTGTTATCTGTTGAAAAGCCTATTTTAATTAAGAATATCTTGAAAATTAAGTTTAAAAGAGGAAATAGTGTGTTATAAAGCAGGAAGGCTTATTTTCATTTGGAAAAAAAGCCTATTTTCTCAGTGATAAGGTAAAAAAACAATTTTAGGGAAAAATACTCATTTTCATTCAAAAGGACTTGTTTTGATCAGTGATATAAAAGACAGTGAGTTCAAGGATCAAACATAAGTTTGTTTTCAAAATATAACCTTTTACCAAAAGCCAATGTTTGAAGTAGCAAGGCCTTTTGTCAGTTAAAACTTGCTGGGTTGGAGTGGTTAAAGTGAAACATAGTCCTACAAGGAGGAAAGCAATGGTTTATGCTAAAGAAGAAAAACTTGTTTTGGTAAGCCACTTAAAGGAATAAAAACAAATATGCCTCCAAGGAAAGTGCTAAGGAGGCAGGCCAACACAATAGGTTTGAACCCACTACTATCAAAGAGATCACTACATCCCTCTCAACCTTGTCCTATTTTCAAGAAGTGAGCTGCCTCTACTTTTGCAACAAAATCCAAGATGTTACTAACTGCCCTCTCCTAAATTGAGTTATTTTCCCGAAGATTAGATGGAGAGCAGGTCCACATTGCAGATCAAGATTTTGTTCTTACTCCTAAAGTATTGAACAAATGAGCCCAGATGAAAGAGACAAAAAGACAGTGGTTGTTGAGAAAGGAGGCCTATTTACAGTTTAAAGACCCGTTTTGATTTGAAAGTGGAAAGAAAGAGTCTAATCAAAGCAGTGATAAGAAATAATAGAATGTGATAGTAAAGCCAACAGCCAAGAAACAAGATGAAAACAATGATAGTGAAGATAAGGGAAATCTTCATAAAGGAGCTGAACACATCGATGATGGTAAAGATGATCGACAAAAGGATGGAAAAAGCACAGATAAAGGAGACAGTCCCAAAGGTAAAAGTGAGGAAAACAATGAAGATAGTGGCAACATGCAAAAAGCAGATGAAGGCAGTCACAATGATGACAAAAAAGCACAAAACAGTGAGCTAAACTCAAAACTGCCCAAGGAGGTGCCCGACGGAAAAAAAGAGGAAAAGGAAAATCTCAGCTTCAAATCCTAGTTCAAGCTTCCATGCATGATTCTAGAAACCCATAAGGGGTTTGCTCACCAAAATTGAGCAAATTTTGACAAGATTTTGTTTTTTGTGTTTTTTGGCCCTAATTGCACATTTTTCAAGGCGCTGCCATGGGTGCTAGGAGCATCCTTAGCTCATGAAAGTCATTTTTTTGGATGCATTAAATTTGGGGGCAGCTACTCACAAGTTTTTAGATCAAAATGAGGTGTTTCGATCCCCCAAAGAGGCAAAAATCAGTCAAAATTCACCTTTCTGCCTCACATATCAGCAGATGAGACCCTCCTGGGTTTTTTCACTTAGTCCACCTTTTGACAGACTTCCAGGGATAATTTTGGGAAAAATCAAGTAGTTAAAGAAACTAGACACCTAGGGCTTTCCAACCAGCTATCACGGGGCTCGTTTCGACATCAGGAGGTCCCTAAAAAGTTGTTTGTAAAACAAGATTATTTCTGCTGCTACGTTCCTGTAGCATTTTGGCTTAAACGACAGTTTTCTGAAGGTGGTCATCCAAATGTGCGTTTAGCTATTTTTAGATCTTTTCAGTAGTATAAGGACTTTTTACTTGTCATTTTTAGCATTTTAAGATATTTTTGAAGATATTTTGTGCCTTGGGCTTTGCAAAGCCTCAAGGACAAAATCAGATATTTGTATTAGGCCAATGAGCTTCTAGATGCTCTTGTGAGCTTATCTACTCATTTCCTATATAACTTATGAAGAATCATTGTAAATTGTTGGAGATTTTAGAAGCAGAACTTGACATTTTGAAGAGAAATACATGGATATGAGCTTTGAAGAAGAAACTTGTTTATGAAGTGGATGATTTGCTTACTTGTCTAGATGATGGAGAGGCTTTGTGTGCAGGATTCCATGGCTTGGTGAATGGTATTGTGTTTCTTATTTGTTTTCTTAGTTTCCCATATGTGTTTTAATGCTTCTTGCTTGTTTTCGTTCCGTAAAGAATAGATTTGAGACATGCCCATGGAGGCACCTCAAGTTTCCTGATTCATTATAGCTTCTATGTTTTTCTTCTTTCTTGGTTATGTCAAAGAATTCTTAATTACTCTTTGGTACCCTAAGAACTTGTTATCAATTTCATTAGTGGTTATTATGTATGCTGTCTAGTATGATTCATGGTACGCCCTGCTTACTCATATCTAATCAAAACCCCATCACTGAAATCTTTCTTTGAAGTATTGGTTGTCTAGTTAAGTCAAAGAGGTCTTGTTTCAGTCTTTCCCTTTTCCCATGCTCTGCAGTCTTATTTCAAAGTTCCCAATAGCTCAAAATATGATGTTTAGGAGTTCCCTCTTCATAGGTTGAGTCTTTTGTTTGTCTTATTTGTTTTCCCAAAAGTCTGAAGGTGATTTTCCCAAAGTTAGAGGGTCTTATACTTCTATGCATCGCCTGATTGTTTATTTTCTGCATCTATCAGTTTGAGTTTTATTTATTGTGATTAATGGTTAGTCCTACCACGTGAATGCTTTTCCTTTAAACTATTTATGCCTAAAATATCTTTGTCTTGCACAAATTGATATTCATTTCACTTCGCAAACCACCCAAAAGATCCATTGACTATACTAAATCGGCCCTGCCACACACCTTGTCTATTTTCTAGGCATCCTTGGCTTTCATTTGACCCCATAGCCCTACTGATTTGATAACGTATCTTTCATTGATGCCTACTTAAGTGGTTTTCACCTCCAAACACAAAAAAAAACAAACGTACTTAACAACTAGCCTAAAATCAAATATACTAAGCGAACAAGCTCACATCCTTCGCTTCATAGAGAGAGCCCTCTATGAGTCCAGGAAGGCTAGGTTGTAGGACTCCAAAGCTTGGTCTGATGTTACCCTGTCATTTGGTTTACTAATCTGCAAAATCATGGGACCCTAACATAATGGCGATCACGGTGGGACTCTTAGTGAATAAACAAACTTAGACTTCCCTAAACATTTCAGCATCCCTTAAGAAGACTATCTTGTCAACTTATCCCACTGCTCCCTAACATAATGGTGATCACAGTGGGACCTTTCTGAGTTCATATTAATCTGAATATCTTTCAAGGCTCATGGAAAACCCCTGTTGAACTGAGCATGCTATCCTATTGATCCATCCCACCGCTCTCTAGCATAATGGTGATCACGGTGGGACGTTGAGTCAAAACATCCTAGATATCCCTTAGGAACTCTCAAAGTCTCAGTCAAACTTAGAAAACTTAAGTGTTGTCCGAAGAATAGAAACTAGCTCTTTCACCATCTTAGAAAAACGATGATTCAGCTATGGAATGCTCTTACAAAGCTTAGGGCTACATAAAGAAACTCAGGAAAACCCCAAAACATCCTTAGATTGGTTTTTGTCAGTATTGGTGGTGGACCATACACATATACCCTCAAAAAAAATAAAAACATCCACTTGGTGACTCCACTAGCCTCCAGTAGGCCTATTACTCCACTAGTCCTTATAAAATCTCCTAGGAATGCATTGAGCAATCCCAATCATGATGATGGTGGACAAAAAATTTCGAATCTTCCACCTGGCGACTCCACAACTCTCAATAGACCAAAAGACTCCACTGGTAGAAAACTCTAGACTGGTTGAAAGGACACAATAACTCTTTCTGGTAAAAAAAGATATATCCAAGTGAGAACACAGTGGAAAAGTTGGAAAAATTGGTAGATATATTCAGCAAACTGATGCATCTACTTGACAGGAAAAGAGAAAGACACAAAGTTAAGGTTAACACTACTTATTCAAACCAACCTACACTTTTTCCTCGAGAGGAACACACTAAACCATTACAAGACAAGAGTAACAAACAAAATGTGCCTAATGAGAAAGTTGCAAATATGAACACAGAGGAATGATCTAAAGAATCTATCAGCCATCTTGAAATCACAGAATCTGAAATGGAAGAAAAATCAAAACTTGTAGGATATCTACCTTTATTCTTTGAGTCATTTCAGTTCATACAAGCAAATTGGCCTCTTAAGAATCTATCAGAGGCAACTCATGAATCCCATGCTTATTATCCCAAACATCAAGAAGAGGTGATTGAGGATGAATTCAAATCTGAAATAGAAGAAAAATCAAAACCTGTAGGATCTCTACCTTTATGCTTTGAGTCATTTGAGTTCATACGAGAAAATTGGCCTCCTGAAAATATATCAGAAGCAACTCATGAATTACATGCTAACTATCCTCAAAATCACAAAGAATTGGTTGAAGATGAAAACAATCAAGAAATGAAAGAGAACCCACAGGATCTCTCTAAAGGCACAAGTGATGATTCATCATCTCTGATAGGTGAAGCCCAAAAAGACATTCATCATCCAAATCAGCTTTCCCAAGAGAAAGAGGATTATTGTAGTTATATCCAAAGAGAGATAAAAATGCCTCCCTTTTTAACTGAAGAGGAGATACATCAACTCATAAACATGCAGACAACCTCTAAAACTTCATATGATTTTTTTTTTTCTTTTTCTTTTTCTGATCTTTCTCCTGCTAATCTTGCATACCGTAAGTCAAAAAATAGATTTGTAAATCAATTTGAAGATAAACAATCTGATAGTCCAATATGCATGGCTGGTGACATTACTTATATTGATGATTATCCAAGGTTTGATCAATATATTGATGATTATGATATCCAAGTAGAAGCTAACCTTGCAGAGCCATCAACAGTTGATGTGTGGGATGAAGTTCACTGTCATCAGATTGAAAGCATCAATCAACCAAGATAGGTCACTTATGACACTGATGAGGAAAAACTTGAGAGTTTAGAAGTAAGTGAAGAGTCTCTGACTTTTTGCTCTACTTCACTTCAGTCCATCAGAAATAACATTCACATAATTAGAAATCAACAGTCTTTCAGCTTTGATGTTGAGGTTGAGGAGGATGATGAAATTATTGAGCAAGTTGTCCATGAGAAGCCTTTTCCTGAAATGGTTGAGGAAATCATTTTGGACATGGAATCATCCTTAACTCCAGATTTGTAGCCGCCAAGTTCCATTGAGTTACAAATTGCAGATGAAGAAATAAAGGTTGATAATCACATAAGGGTGGTCACACTATCCTCTCAAGAGGATTTACTGCCAAAGTGTATCCCTGCTCATCAACATGATGACCTTCACACAGTTTTCAGTCCACTTAATCAGAGCACATCAGCTTGGAAAGAAGACTACACTGCAATATATGATGAGTCTGACAGTTCAAGTGGTCATGAGCAAGGGGAAGAGTTTCTTTCCCAAGAGAGTCCCAAATATAGCCAAGTGGAAGAAAGAGTAGTCCTGAATGAAGCTTATATATCAAAACCTCTAGATCAGGTATTATTCCAAGATCCATTTTTTGTTTTCCTTGAGAAATCTGAAGGAGTAGTGTGTTCCACCCAAAACAATCTATTGCAAAGAGTGAGAAAAATTTTAGGCACTACTATTCAAAAAAAAGCAAAGTGGAAGTGGCCTTTTCATTTCTTTAGCACTCTAAAAAAGTTGAAACTAAATCCCTCATGGAATCATCTGCTTGATTGGATTTGTTGGAAAAGAGATTTCACTAAATGAATGTATGTTGTGTATAGGTTAGATTAGGATAGATAGGTGTGAAAAATAAGCTCAGCCTTGTGAGCATCTTTTCAGTTCTAGATTGTTTGAAGAAAAAGGAAAAAAACAGAAAATACAAAAACAGTAGAAAAGTAGAAAAGGAGGGCAGTTTCTAAAGCAATGGTACAGCCCCATACCCAAAAAATAGTCATGCTGAAAGTAGTGCGCAAGTCTAAATGCCACTACTAGTGCTCAAAAGATGTCTTGTTCAGTTATCTAGCCTAATCATAACTGAGCATGTTTTAAATTGATTGCTAATAAGTTAGTAAAAAATAATGGTAGTCAAAATATGTAAGCTTGACTTGTCAATAAAAGTAGATTAGGAAAAGATACTGGTTACACACGCTCAAAACAGAACCAAAGAGGAAAACAGGGATGAAAAACAAACTATGTATCCTAGCCCCGATTTTTCTAAATCTCATTTTTGTGCGAAAATAATATTTGTGTGCAGTTTGTCTTTTATGCCACAAACATATGACAAAACAAACTATCTAATCCTGATTTGGTCATTTTTCGAGTTCATGTTTTAGTTTAGTGAATGAAATCCTGTCAAACAACTTAATCTTGACAGTTGATCTAGCATAGGTAGAGAATCAAAGGAGTTCATCAGTTTAATCTAAACTCCCGAAAGATATAAGTGTAGAATTAGACAGTTTTTATTTTTTTAAAAATATCATGTCAAAGGGTTTTCCAGTCCAAGTGTACCCAAAGAAGAAAAAATGCTAGGAAATATAGCTGGATAGGTAGAGATGACTTCGATGCTAATCATACTGTAAATTTTCAGAAATAGCATCAAGAAAGAGAGAATTTGTGCCAATGGATAAAGCACTGGTCTTCACAAGCCAGAGATCTACAGTTCTGGAAACCTCCTGAAAAGGAGCTGCCCTCCCCAAATGGAGCCACTATTAGTCATCAATATTTTTTCTTGTTTTGATGACTAGATCCCTTGTCTAGGTTTTCTAGAAGCTAATCTCAATCTATAAATTTTTCATCTAGAAAACACCTCAAACAAATTTTTGTCTTCTTACCCCTCTCTTGCATACTAAGGTGGAAGTGGTCTTCAGGTTTCAGTCCTGTCCTAAATTAGCAAACCTTCCTTGTACATGACTGTCACAAGCCTTGTACCTCTGATATCAGTTTTCCCTTGCTTTCACACAGCTCACTGTCCAGCATAAATCAAGTTGTTTACTCCTCTATCACCGTTTATTTTGCCACATAATGACCTAACAATATCTCAGAAATCCCTCAAAAATTATGACAAAGTCTCTAGGTCTAGGTGGTGGTGTTTAGGGAAAATGCCTTGAGAAAAGATATCTCTAGTCAAAACCCCTGTCTTCAATATCAGTCAGCCATCATTTATTATTATCTGGAAAAACAACCCTTTGTCTATCTGTAGGTCATACACCATCAAAGTGGTTGCTATGTTTTGTTTCAACAAAGATAAGAAATGTTCAATTCAGGAAAAAGCAGAGTTTTTAGGTCTTATGTCCAAAGAAATATGATCAACTGAAATTTCAGGCATTATCATCATGACACTACAAGAAGGAACTCCAATGATCAAAGCTATTTCAACAATGCATCTTTGTAGGGGTTCTAGTATGAATGGCTCAAATCAGTGTTGGGCAAGATAAACTTCAGGAAAAGACTTCAAACTGTAGCATTTCACTGTTGGAAATCAAAAGAGAATGCAGTTTGCAAATAAAGGAAACTCATTGGACTAAATCCCTGCAAAGTCAAAGCACCAAAAAGGTCAAAAAGTGCCCATGCAGTTGTCAAACATTGCCTCCTTCATGATAAGCAGAGGGTCCACAGAAAACTGGTTCAATAGAAAAATCTTCAAATGATGTAGAAGTTTTGAGATGGATGAATTTTCTATGTTTAAGAGGACCTCCTTCAAATAAGTAGAGGGTCAAAATTCATCAAATATTGATAGTGTTTGGAAACATTGGTCAGTAATAGGCAGTTTGAGAGATAGTGTTTGAAAGAGTGAATTCACAAACAAATCCAAGGCTAGTTTGTTTAAAAATAATCCTCATTTACAAAACAGAGACAGGCCCTTAGAAAACTGTAAGAGGTTGAAAGCCTAATGTATACATAAAACACCCATGCAGTTTGTCAAACAAGGCCTCCTTCATAAAAAAGCAGAGGGCCCACTTCCCACAGTTGCAGATGACCTCCTTCAAAATAAGCAGATTGTCAGGTTTCCCATTGTTAACACTGAGTTTGAAGAAAGTTGTCATTAATGGACAAGTTTGAGAGATACAGTGTTTTGAACAAATGGCAAACACAACACTTGTTTCAAAGAAACTGTCATAAAATACACTTAGTAATGTTTGTTGTGTATTTCTCAGTAAGAAGCATACTCATGTCACGAAGTTTAAACTTCAAAGGAGACACCTTTCAAAAAGGGATAAAGCAATTGGTAAAAGGAAAGCCCTCAACAAAATAGAGAAAACCATTTTTCTGTGCAAACACAAAGGCAAAAAGTGAGAAATCACCAAAAGGAGGGAAAAAGCGTTTCAAAACGTTTTAAAAAGGAGCTATAAAAGCTCTCCAAGAAGAGGTTCACTTTTCATTGTGCAAACAAGCAGAAGAAAACTTTTTTTTCAAACCTTGGGCGAACAGTTTGCAGAAGTTTGAAGATGCGACGCACTTGTAGGCATTCACAAAAGAGTTTTACACATGGTGCAATGCGCCTGTAGCAGCGTGCGACGTGCCTATGCGTGTTGACCAACTAGCCCGCCTGGCGTTCAGCGAGCGCCCAATGCCCGACCCGACAGCATTCAACACAGAGTGCAGGTGCTACGCTCCTGTGCACATGAGCGTAGCACTGCTCAAAAAACCTTTCAACTCACCTCAAATCAGGTTTTTTCCCAGTGAAACTTTCTCCAAAAGTGCACCATACATTTTAAGAGGTATTTTACTGTTTTCATCGCCTAAGTTGTTGATTTTGAGAGGGTTAAGAATCAATTTTGTTAAGGAAAAAAACACAGTCTTATGAAGGCAAAAAACACTGTTTGTTCTAAAAACTACCATGTTTACAAAGAGGAAACAAAATAATGATTGATGAAAGAGGGCCTATTTTCTGGTTGCAAAAGGCCTGCTTGTTGAGCAAAGAGAAAAAACCTAGTTTTTGAGAAAGGGATTATTATCTGTTGAAAAGCCTGTTTTAATTAAGAACAGCTTGAAAACTAAGTTTAAAAGAGGAAACAATGTGTTATAAAGCAGGAAGGCTTATTATCATTTGGAAAAAAATCCTATTTGCTCAGTGATAAGGTAAAAACACAGTTTTAGGGAAAAATACACATTTTCATTCAAAAGGATTTGTTTTGATCAGTGATATAAAAGACAGTGAGTTCAATGATCAAACACATGTTTGTTTTCAAAATATAACCTTTTACCAAAAGCCAATGTTTGAAGTAGCAAGGCCTTTTTTCAGTTAAAACTTGCTGGGTTGGAGTGGTTAAAGTGAAACACAGTCCTACAAGGAGGAAATCAGTGGTTTATGCTAAAGAAGAAAAACTTGTTTTGGTAAGTCAGTGAAAGGAATAAAAAACAAATATTCCTCCAAGGAAAGGGCTAAGGAGGCGGGCCAACACAATAGGTTTGAACCCACTACTATCAAAGAGATCACTACGTCCCTCTCAACCTTGTCCTATTTTCAAGAAGTGAGTTGCCTCTACTTTTGCAACAAAATCCAAGAGGTTACTAACTGCCCTCTCCTAAACTGAGTTATTTTCTCGGAGATTAGATGGAGAGCAGGTCCACATTGCAGATCAATATTTTGTTCTTACTCCTAAAGCAGTGAACAAGGCAGCCTAGATGAAAGAGACAAAAAGACAGTGGTTGTTGAGAAAGGAGGCCTATTTACAGTTTAAAGACCTGTTTTGATTTGAAAGTGGAAAGAAAGAGTCTAATCAAAGCAGTGATAAGAAAGAACAGAAGGTGATAGTAAAGCCAACAACCAAGAAACAAGATGAAAACAATGATAGTGAAGATAAGGGCAATCTTCATAAAGGAGCTGAACACATTAATGATGGTAAAGATGATTCACAAAAGGATGGAAAAATCACAGATAAAGGAGGATATAGTCCCCAAGGGAAAAGTGAGGAAAGAAATGAAGATAGTGGCAACATGCAAAAAAGCAGATGAAGGCAGTCACAGTAATGACAAACAAGCACAAAACAGTGAGCCAAACTCAAAACTGCCCAAGGAGGCGCCCGACGGAAAAAATAGGAAAATGAAAATATCGGCTTCAAATCCTAGCTCAAGCTTCCATGCATGATTCTAGAAACCCATAAGGGGCCTGCTCACCAAAATTGAGCAAATTTTGACAAGATATTTTTTTTGTGTTTTTTGGCCCTAATTGCACATTTTTCAAGTCTCTGCAATGGGTGCTAGGAGCATCCTTAGCTCATGAAAGTCATTTTTTTGGATATTAAATTTTGGGGCATCTACTCACAAGTTTTCAGATCAAAAGGATTTGTTTCGGTCCCCCAAAGAGGCAAAAATCAGTCAAAATTCACCTTTCTGCCTCACATATCAGCAGTTGAGACCCTCCTGGGTTTTTTCACTCAGTCCACCTTTTCATAGACTTCTAGGTATCATTTTGGGAAAAATCAAGTAGTTCTAGAAACCACACATCTAGGGCTTTCCAACGAGCTATCACGGGGCTCACTTTGACATCAGGGGGTCTCTCAAAAGTTGTCTTCAAAACAGGCTTCTTTCTGCTGCTACGTTCCTGTAGCATTTTGGCTTAAAAGGCAGTTTTCTGAAGGTGGCCATCCAAATGTGAGTTTAACTATTTTTATCTCTTGTCAGGACTTTTTACTTGTCATTTTTAGCATTTTAAGATATTTTTGAAGATATTTTGTGCCTTGGGCTTTGCAAAGCCTCAAGGACAAAATCAGATATTTGTATTAGGCCAATGAGCTTCTAAATGCTGTTGTGAGCTTGTCTACTCATTTCTTATATAGCTTATGAAGAATCATTGTAAATTGTTGGAGGTTTTAGAAGCAAAACTTGAAATTTTGAAGAGCAATAAATGGATATAAGCTTTGAAGAAGAAACTTATTTATGAAGTGGATGATTTTCTTACTTGTCTAGATGATGGAGAGGCTTTGTGTGCAGGATTCCATGGCTTGGTGAATGGTATTGTGTTTCTTATTTGTTACGTTTTCTTAGTTTCCCATATGTGTTTTCATGCTTCTTGCTTGCTGTAGGTTAGTAAAGAATAGAATTTAGACATGCCCATGGAGGCACCTCAAGTTTCCTGATTCATTACAGCTTCTATGTTTTTCTTCTTTCTTGGTTATGTCAAAGAATTCTTAATTTCTCTTTGGTACCCTAAGAACTTGTTATCAATTTCATTAATGGTTATTATGTATTATGTCTAGTATGATTCATGGTATGCCTTGCTTACTCATAGCTAATCAAAACCCCATCACTGAAATCTTTCTCTGAAGTATTGGCTGTCTAGTTAAGTCAAAGAGGTCTTGTTTCAATCTTGCCCTTTGCCCATGCTCTGCAGTCTTATTTCAAAGTTCCCAATAGCTCAAAATATGATTTTTAGGAGCTCCCTCTTCATAGGTTGAGTTCTTTTTTTGCCTTATTTGTTTTCCCAAAAGTCTGAAGGTGATTTTCCCAAAGTTAGAGGGTCTTATACTTCTATGCATCGCCTGATTGTTTATTTTATGCATCTATCAATTTGAGTTTTATTTATTGTGATTAATGGTTAGCCCTACCACATGAATTCTTTGCCTTTAAACTATTTATGCCTAAAATCTCTTTGTATTGCACAACTTTATGTTCATTTCACTTCGCAAACCACCCAAAAGATCCATTGACTATACTAAATCAGCCTTGTCACACACCTTGTCTATTGTCTAGGCATCCTTGTCTTTCATTTGACCCCATAGCCCTGTTGATTTGATAACTTATCTTTCATTGATGCCTACTTAAGTGGTTTTCACCTCCAAACACAAAAACAAACAAATGTACTTAACAACTAGCCTAAAATCAAATATACTAAGCGAACAAGCTCACATCCTTTGCTTCATAGAGAGAGCCCTCTCTGAGTCCAGGAAGGCTAGGTCCTAGGACTCCAAAGCTTGTTCTGATGTTACCCTGTCATTTGGTTTACTAATCTGCCAAATCACGGGACCCTAACAAGTATAAAGGGCCTATCCCTCTCTCTGACCTGCCATGCTCAGATCATATTGTATGGGTTTGCCTGCTTCTCCTTCTCCTACTGCTGCTTCCTCTATTGAAGTCTCTACTACATAATTGACATATAAAATACATCAAACTCATACATAATATACAATTTTTTTTATTAAATGAAACATTTGTGTATAAATATGTAAACATAACTTCTAATTTAAAAAAAAATCACCCGTGCGCACAAAACACAATCATGCACTGAAATCGGTGCATGTTAAACTAAAACCACACCTTTACCAGTGCACAAACAAGTATGACACACTGTTGTTGGTTCAAAATTTTAAATTTTGATAGCGGTGCAGAAATTTTTTTCACAAGTTCCCACATATAAAATTTTCGCACTAGTACAAAACGTTAAGGTTATCAAACGCATTGAGCTATGGTTATATTTTTAAATATTAAGTTGTGCATTTGGTAAATATAAACATCAGACATGACGCACCAAAGTACAATCTATCACACCAATACTAGTGCATTTTATTATACAAAATGCATCGCAACAATGATGGTGTGTTATGTTAAAGCGTCAAATTAGGTGCACCCTGTAAATTTATAAGGCACGCCACTATTGGTGCGAGCCAAATGTATCGAATGCACAACCCAATGAAAATAAAATTGAAAAATAGTGGAAAATTTAGCCTAAGTTACAATTCTAATTCGCTAAAACAGGAAATTACAAATAAACATAGACATTACCTTAACATTTTGTCATCGGGGAGGCATTGTGGACACGTAATGGAGAAATTTTTTTTTTAGGAAGTTTTGAAAAAATTGAAAAATCAAATAGTGAGCATGGTAGAGAAGGATGGTTAGAAAGAGAAGCACCGATGTCAAGGCACTTGTATGTGTAAAGAGTGGCACCGGTGCTTCAAAGCTCTCCTGCAATTTAGATTGTAAAAAGGAAAATTACAGTCGGGAGGGTTTTTTTTATTTAACCCTCCTTCGGTGCATTTTCCAAATGTACCGGTGCAGGATATATCCAAAAGCACTGCTTTTTTTAATTAAAAAATATTTCGGTGTTATTCTTGAAATTCCTCGGGGCATTTCCCTATAGGTACCGCACTAGAGTAGTGTTTTTGCTATAGCACCACCATTTTTTTATAATTTAAAAATAGCCTAACGATGCTCTTTAGAAGATCACCCAGGAGGTTTTATTAAGTGTACCACACGAGGGCTTCGTTGGAAAATAACACCGCATTTCTCTGAAATTTAAAATTATAACTGTGCTTGTTACTGGTATGCACCAGAATGTTTTATTATGTGAAGGTCACCAGTGCTATCGAATATTCAAGCACCGATGTGTTATGTTATGTAGCTCACCATGTTTTTTTATTTTTATAAAAATCAATTTCCGATGGTACACCATGTTATTTTTAGCACAAAAATACTTTAAATACTCATGGCTAGGGCTCCAATGGATTAGTCCCTACAACTTCGCACAAGGTTATGAGGAGACAATATTAAGCCAATGGAAGAGGTTAAGTATTAAAAACAATGTGTAGATAATCACAATAACCAAGGATTATAATACAAATGGTGTAAGAAAAATCTCTTGCAGTTTGTTAGCTTCACTTGTGAGTAAGAAGATAAACTTATGCCTAACCTTAGGGCTTTCTATACACCCATTTATCCATGTAAGGAGTTTTCAACCATTATCTTGAGGTCAATATAACATACCCGAGCTAAAAGTTCATGTAATAAAAGTTAATAAAGGCAAAATAAGACCATGGTTAAGGGAAACTTATTTCAAACTAAATGTTGGGAAAGATATCCTAGTGGGCATCACTTGATGTGTTTATGGCTAAGGGGAAATTAGCAAAGGAAATGGCTAAGACTTTGAAAAGGAAAAATGTATTTTTGGCACATTTTTATGAAAATAAAGGAAATTAGGAGAAAAAGAAGGTGAAAGGTCACAGGTTGCATGTGAGGAGGAAAATGAAGGAAAATAATGGAAAATTGAAGAAATTAGAGGCCTCATAAATAAACAGACCCCAAACCATCAGTGGGAAATATTTTGCTAGATTTTTGTTAGTTCATTTTCAGAATTAGTCTTAGAGAGGAGAAGAGCACTAAGAGGAGAAAGAGATCAAACAAGAAAAGGAAGGAAAGCAATCAAAGGAAGGAAAAGGAAAGAAAAGGAAAGAAAATGAAAGCAAAGATCAAGAAAGGAAAGGTTGGAACAAGCAAGCTTCAATAGGAATACTTGCATGTAACAGATTGAATGTATGATTTCCTAGCTAATTTTGACATGTATGGTATGTGCATGTTGGTATTTTTTTTCTTTTGTTGTTGGTGGCATGGGTTTTCTGGGTTTTGACAGTGGTTTTCATCCTTTCCTTTTCATTTATGGATAGCCATGGTGTGATGGGATTGTTCTCGGTTTTAAGCTTTGGAATTGTCGGAAGGTTTCGGAATCTAGGGCAGAGGTGTTCTTAGGAAAATTCTGAAAGGCCTAGGAATCCCTTGACCAGTAATGGCGGGATACATGATGAAAATTTCAAAGGGATTGAGCTTTATACTCTACCCTTGCATGTATATCAGATCATATACTATTCCCCCAGGTGCAATTGTCTCAGTTGGTGACTTTAGTGGCCATAATATTTAGGATTTTTCCCAAGGTGATAGTGGAAGGAATGTCCCACTGTACCTGGAGCAGACGTTGACTAGACTCACTTGAACTTTCTGGAGGGTACTCTTCACTTCGAGATGGCATAGTGAATTTACTTGCACTGAACTATTTAATTAAGCAAGTTGTCAGGGTAACTATTCCAACCGCTAGTTTTCCACATTAATTTCCGCGACGTTGGATTTCATCACCAACTAGTGTTTTTATTGTGGAACCATATTGTTTGTGTGTGGTTTGACTCCTATATTTGATAACGCGTGTTCATTTGTTTGTTTTTACTTTTTATAGACCTTAATTGTGGATTGTGAATTTGAATTGTTAATATTTTTAAATTGTTAATAAAATTCATTTAAGTTGAATATTATGGAAATAGTTCTAGAATTTACCAACCCGGGAACCCCTCATAACAAGAATCCTAGTAATTTTGATTTCTTTGGAAATGTTGGTCCTCCTTATATGGCGACATTGTCATTACCTGGATTTAACATAATTTTACTGGTATGGTTATTTTCAACTTAGTTGGCCTCAAATACTCAAATTGTTCCACCTCAACCGGATGCTTCACCTCAAAAAATTTCACCATATCAACATCACCAACCTCATGTTGACCCTTTACCTTCTTCACACAACATGTCTTCCTCCCTTTCTTCTTCTTTGCCTAGTAAAAGCCTTGATGCTAGTAACCATGTGGCTAAGAAGAAGAAAGGGAAGAAAAAGAAGAAGCAAGATAAGAAAGAAGTCAACCAAGCAACCATGGTTGTAAGTATTGGTAGTGTTGAGGCAACCTACAACATGCATCGTAAACCCAAATTCCCTTGCAATATTTTTAAGGGTCACCACTTCCTTATCAATTGTCTTGGTATCCCTAAGATCTTGGAAGTAGGGTGAGAAAAATCCTATCAACTTACTGTTGATCCATCAACTAGTGATTGTAGGGTTCCTGGGAAAAAGGGTAAAATTATGTTTCCTTGTAGGTTATGCAAAGGGAGTCATCAAACTCACATTTTCCCTCACATGGATGAAGCCTAAAAATTGTTGGAAAACCTTACTGTTCCACAGCAAAAAATTCCAGCTAGTTACCATAAACTTTCTCCCAACCTACCCTTAGTTGATGAAGTGATTGATCTAATTCCAAGTACAGTCAACCCCACTCTTCCATTTGAGAGTGAAACTCATATTACTCAGGTTAATGATCCAGTAGCTAATCAAGTGGTCGACTTGATTTCACATTCAGTCGATCCCACTCTATCTGTAGAGAGTGAAATTCATACCACTCAGGTTCTTCTTGTTACATCAGATTCTTCTACGCCAGGGGGAATTTCACTTGTTTCTACAGAACCCCCCCCACCCCCCATAAGTACCAAGGTCTTTTCCTTTGATTGGAGTAGACTGACAAAATCTCGTCTTCCTTCCTCCATCCCTTTTCAAATCATTGTGAAGGCTTGTGGTAAGAATATGTGCCGCACAAATGTAGATGAAGGTGCTTCTGTTAGTATTTTATCCTCAACTTCTTGGCAAGCTTTGGGTTCCCCTCTGCTTGTGCCTGTTACACAGAATATATCAACTTTTAACATAACCATTAGTGAACCTTTAGGGATCCTTCCTAAGCTTCCTATTACCTTGGAAGGTAAAACTATTGGTATTGATCTTATGGTAGTCTGAGGTCCCTTGGATTTAAATTTTCTCCTTGGGTGAGACTATGTGTATGAAATGAAAGTTTTTGTATCGACACTCTTTCATGTGATGTCTTTTCCTCACAATGGAAATATTGTGACTGTTGACCAACTTTCATTTGTTAGTCTTGATTCGAGTACTAACCATTCGACACCCCTGAATTTTCCTTATATGAAAGTGTTATCTACCCTGCCATGGGTTAATTATGTGGCAACCGGGTCCCATGTTTTCAGTTACCGATGCAAGCGAGCCTCTAATTGCTTGCTCAAATTCCTTTGACTTAGATTCGGTAATTGACATGGTGAACCCTATGGGGTTATTTTAACATGATGTTCTTATCCCTATTGAGTACCTTGACATATGCTCCTTCCAGAGAACTGTTCTTCCATTTGATGAAGACCTCTTGGAAGCCATGATTGACGTGTGTCCCTTGACATGTGTTTCTTCCACTTGGAAGCCATGATCAAGGATTTATGAGGATAGTTCCTTTTACTGTGTCAACCTCGTTAAAAAATGAAACATGTCATCATGAGGATAGTTCTTTTAATGTGTCAACCTCGTTAAAAAATGAAACAGGTTCCTATGAGGATAGTTCCTTTTACTGTGTCAACCTTGATAAAAAATGAATCAGTTCATCTTGAGGATGGTTCTTTTGTTATGTCAACCTCGTTAAAAAATGAAACAAGATTTCATGAGCATAGTTCTTTTCCTGTGTCAAGCTTGTTAAAAAACGAAACAGATCATCTCCTAATTAAGTCGATTCTTTCATCTAATCTCGTAAATGAACCTTCATTCCATCCAGCTATTAGTAACCAATAGTCTACTTAGGTGAATGAAATGAAGCTTGGGGGGCACGTTCTCTTGCAAATTACACTTGGGGAGAATTGAAACTTATCTCAAGCATGATTTTTCCTTTGTTTCAAGCTTGTGTAAAAATGAAACTACTTTCAAGCATAATTTTCCTTTGTTTCAAGCTTGTATAAAAATGAAACCTATCTTGAGTGCATTTCGATTATTATTTTCAAGACTCATTAAACTCATGAAAATCCCAAGATTATTTTTATATCTTTCATTCTCATAAAAAACATGAAAATGCCGAGTTATTTCTGTCTTTTCGTGCTCATAAATTAAATTTAAATTCGGCCATATGAGTACACTTTTTATCACTTTTTGAACTCGTTAAAACTTATGAAAAAATTGAAACCATGGAGTTCTCTTTTAAGCCTTTTTTAGACTCCTTAAACATGAAAATATTGTCGAGCACTTGACTATTCAAACTCGTAAAAGTAAATGAACAATCGTCTATTCAATATAATTTTACCCCTTTTCCGGACTGAATTAGACTATTTACGAAAAATGTATATGTTGCCTGATCATGGAAAATAGAGTTCTATCCTACATTATTTTATCTTTTTTTAGGGTTGAGGGACTAAATTCATGAAAAATAACATTTGGAGTTTACTTATGTTTTTATTTTGACTCCCTAAAAATGAAAAGCATCGAGTTTTACTTTCTCTGGGCTCGTTAAAAATTTACGTTGAAAGATATGATTGAGTTTTATTTTTGTGTGTTTTCAGACTCTTTAAACATGAAAATAACATAGAGTTGACCCTACATTGGACTCGTAAAACTTAAATAGTGTAGGACCTGTCGATTACAATGGGACCGAACCACTCCTTCCTAAGGTTCGTTAAAAATACTTCGGAGGACTTGTCCAAAGGATGAGTTTATATGACAAGAAACTTTTATCCTCCTCAAGCTCTAAAAAAATAAAGAGGTACTTGCCAGTAATGGTGGGGGTAAACTGGGAAAGAACATTCATTTTTGTATTATTATAGGGAGTATGTCGTTCTTGAACATGACACTCCATCACATCTGTGTTCGGGTTGGGAAATCCATTTTCCTCACAGTTAATCATATCTCATTGAAAGTCTTAAACTTGTTTTGGGTATTATCGTTGAGTCAAATGTTGCCAAGTATAAGTGTAGTGTCGCCAATATGTTCAAGAGAAGTCCAAACTCAATAAAAATTACCTTTCTATTCATAACCTTCAATCGCGTCAGTCATCCCTAAGTTAGTCCTGGATTACTTCAATTTGTTCTTCAAACCTTGACATTAGTTTCGTGTCATAGGCCCTCCTGTGACGGATCGCTTCCTATCGACTTTATTTCACTATCTAGGAAGTTGATCTAGAAACCTTTTGGTACCTTGGAGCCTGCATGCCTCAATGGCAGGTTTCTCACTTTCAACGATAGGTTATCATCATTGACCTTTGATCAAATGATTCTATGAATGTTCGACTTCAAGATATTTAATCGCACTCCATAGAATATACTGGGATTACCTTGAGGACCATTGACATTATTGGTGGTTTCTCTCTCACTTGTTAATTATTCACATCATTGATCGGTAATCAAGTGGTTTCTACCATGTTCGACTTCAAGACATTCACTTGCATGGTCATATTTGTGCATCGATAGATATGGAGATCAAGACCCTGGATCTAGTTTCATCCATCCAGGCTGCGTGGAGTTATTAAATATTCATGATTGTAAATATAGATCCATTGATGGATGTGTCCATATTATGTCTACTCTTGACATGGATCTTTGTGTATTTCCCTACTAGTTCATTGAGTTATGTTCACTCTAAGTATGGGAATGCCTACCTTAGTGATGTTTATATGAAAGCATGATATGGTAATCCTTGATTTTTTGTTTCAGGTCCTCCACCAATTGGTCTCTGACCTGAACCTTTGACATGCTAAAGCACTTTAGTCATCAAACATATTTTATGGATTTGCACTTTAGGGGAAAATTTGTTACACTAAAATTTTTCACCGTGACTGTCGATTCTGATATATTTCCATCCGATGCAGTGTCTCAAGTGAATACCCTTTGAAGATTGAAGTAAAATAATACCAGGGACAAAGGGAATTTTGGTTTTCACTGCTTAAAAATCATTTTTGAGCACATGCTTGGTTTTCCTGAACAAAACCTGCGCACCTGCGTGGTTTTCCTGAATAAAATCAGTGCACCTGCGCAGTTTTCATGAACAAAAAATGTGCACCTACATAGTTTTCCTGAACAAAAAGTGAGCAGGTCCATTCACGCACACAAAAATAAAAAATGGTAGGTTCTAGAAGCTTTATTTGAGGAATATTATCCAAATTAGAAACCTCGAACTGCTACATACCTGCACTTCATCCTTTGGTATATGGAAATGAATTCCTTTTCTTAAGGATCATATCATGTTGGCTTGAGGGGTCTTGACCCAGGTTCGGATTTAAGGTTTTCCAACAAACCCCAATACAACTGGCCCTTTTGGCAATGACCTACTTTTGCAGGCCAAAGTATAACCCGAAGCAGTATGGGTGCTGGAACCAGGTTTCTGCACCATGGGAGAGAGTAGGTAATTAAGGCAGATCTCATCGAGTTCTATCAGGTTTGCACAGAAACAAGCCTATTATTGAGCCATTAATAGTATAATCAACACGTAAACATAAACAAAGCTACTATTATTAAGAAGATCTGTTCAACACCTTCTCATCCACGTGCGCATCAGCAATTATCATTACAAAATATCACAATTACAGCTGATTCATATATCATTGACACAATCGCAGCTAATTCATATATCATAGACACAATCACAAGTAATTCAAATCACACCGAGGTACTTTAGGAGTGAATACAACCAATGCAAATAACATAATAGATTTCGTGTTTATTAGTGTCCAAAACCAGTTACAAACCCAAGTCACAACCCGCGCACACAGCCAGCGGGGTCAGCACATAGCAGGATTGAGGATCTCTGCACACAAAACCAACAAGAGTCCTTACCCAAAACTACCCAAAATATATCTCAACAGTTCCAACGTAGCATCAATTTTACTTACTTTCTTACCCTTAGACTCAAATTATCCATCTATTTATATCATCATAGCCTGCACTATCCTATGGTCCTCAAACCGTGGTTTGCGGACTCTAGGTATAACCTTTGACCCATTACAATACATTTGGGGCTTTGACCCAACCCAAATCCCCTGCGCAAGACCAATTAATACAAAAATATATAAAAAAACGCAGCGTTGGAACATGTCAACCACGCAGCTAGAGGACCCTGTTCCATTAGGCCCCCAACACAATCTTGTGACTCATCTCGAGTCATAGCGGCCGTGAGGTTTGCATCTTTTCCTGGAGCTGCTTAATGGAATCGACCAGAGGGGGCACCACTCCTTTGCTCTCCACGTCATCATTCTGTGCAATGTCCACCAACTTCTGCAAAGTTAGGCCTTTAGTGGTAGCAGTGACACTTTCCAGGGTCCGATTCAGCTATTTGACCACAACATCCAAGTCTTGAGATATCTTGAGGGCTTCATCAGCCCATGGCTTGAGGTGGTCACTTAGAAACTTCATCTTGTGGCAAATCTCTTCCAGGCCATCTCTGAGTGCATGGCCGGCTTGCAGATGTGCCAGGCGTTGAGCGAGGATTAGAGTGGGAATTGTAGCCTCTAGTTGCTTGAATTATTATTCCTTCTGGCGCATTTCTTGGGTAAATTCGCGTAGGAGAGGGTCACACTACAACTTAGACCATAGTTGCACAACTGTCTCAAGAAATTTAGTGCCCTGAGCGATCTGAGCTGTAATGGCATTCGTGGCTTCTGTGACCAGTGCAGCTCTCTAGGCGCGTACCTCAGGAGGAGTTTCCAGCTGCAACTTAGCCTACAACGTAGAAATCTGTTGCTCCATCTCGGTTTTGACGTTCTGGATCTTGTTCTGAGAAGCCTTCAGGGCTTCGACGAGTCCCTCGATCTTAGCCTGGGGGGTGGCAGAGGCCGAAATTTCTTTAGTCACATCTGCGCATAGTCTGCTGATCAGACACTCCAATTCGGTTTGCTGCGCATCGACAAGGATGCATGCGGTCTGTGCCTGGGACACCTTGGTAGTCTTTTCTACGATTATCTACTCGGCTGTACTGAGCTAATGGTGCACCCAGTGGTCTCTGTGATGGATTTCCTCAAAGAGGGATGTGTGGAGAACCTGAAGTGGCTCGTGCGGAAGGCGGGCCAAGTCTAGATGTACTTCTGCGCAGGCCTGGACTTGCAAACATAAGGCAGGTGAACTGAGAGTGATTGTTACGCCTGGAAAGGAGCAGAGGCAGCTCTCGGTTGTGGAGATCAACTTAGTGGTGGTTGCTCGAGGAAGCCTCTCTTGAACCATGCTTGTTTGCAGGGTATCGTCCTTGAGCTGAAGAGCTTGGAGCTCAGACTGTAATGCAGTGACTGCAGCCTTTTGCTACTCTTCCAAGGCAAGCCATATATCTTCTGAAGCGAGGGTGACCACATCTACAATTTTCTCCAAATATTCCTCAGTTAAGGTAACCTCAGTCTCCTGAACAGGCCTCGTATCCCACTGTTTCATTCTCTAGCCCTTGAGAGGTTTAATTGTCTATTTTGTACCCCGCGGGGAACCAATACCTTGCGTATCGAGACCCTTACTCTCCATGTCCTGTTGCAATTCTTGCTCCACACCCTATGCTGTGTCTGGGGATCCTTTAGCCTGGTGGAGCCTTCTGGGCCATGGCCTTCCAAATTCTTGGCGGTATCAGGTGGGGTAGGGGTCTTCAGGACTATGCTTGTACCAACGGTGTCAGCTGTGGCTGATTTGAATCCCAATTTCCAGTGCAGTGGCCAAGTGGCGATGAGCTGGTCGATTTCCTCTGTGATATTCCCAAATTTTCACCTGATATTTGGAATATTAGAGTTCTTAATTTTCTTAATGAATTAAGTAAATAAAATGATGGAGGGACCCATAATCCTCAATATGAATAAATATCCACTTTTTGTGTGTGAATGTGGATTAACTAAGCGTAGATCTACATAATGAGGTAGTTGAGCAACTACTAATGTGAATGGAATTGGATACCATGTCTCATTAATGAGATAGATCATGGAGGTTGAAACAGTCAACTAAGATCTTGAAGGGATAAAACAGAAGATCACAGAGCATTCATGATGAGATGATGGAGGAAGTTGTGCAATTAATGTACACATGATGGAGAGGATGTACATTGCACCTAGACATGATGGATAACTTGGATAGACAACGCAGTGAAACATGGAGGATCTCCACATGCACATCGCAGTTTAGATGAGGGCCAAGGCATGGGAAGGCTCAAACACTATATAAATAATATGAAGAAATGAATGAACACATGGTTGAGATTATTGATGTTGAGGATCTGTTTAGATCTGGAGTTGTCATGTGACATTCCATTGCTTTCTTGGGCTGTTTAGCAAATATTTCAAGTGCTTTTTAGCACAGGGTGTTCCTGGTCTGGAATCCCACCTCTTTCTTTGAGTAGTTCTGGAAGGAGTATTATACTTAATTCTACATCACGCATTGGTGCCATACATATTTTTCTACTTTTTGCAGAATATTCATATTTAGAAATTGCAGGTTTCTGAAGATCAGTTTGGAAGGTGGAAGTTGACTTCAGTATTTCAGCTGGAGAACTGGTGAGGGTTTATTCTTGTCACCTTGGGCTTAGAGATCAACGTTCCCAAAGCTTCATTTCAGATTTGGCATCAGGAAAAATTTTATTGACCTCCTAGCAGCGCTAATCCCTTCAGGAATTACGCTGTCCATTTTGCAGATCCAAAAGGAGGAAGGAAGTTGCTAGCATTTCAGCTAGTAATCCTATGAGGGATCATCCCCTCACCTTTCAATCAGTATTTCCATTAGCCTGGAGTTTATTATATCATATTTCACTAGGCATAGAGCCTCTCTTTCCCTTACAGTGCAATTTTTATGAGCAGTTGTGTTGCAGCAACTATAATCATCATTGGAGGATTGAGAAGCTATATCTAGAGCTTCTAGCTTGTAGATTTGAAGGAGGGATCAACCCTTCAAGCTTAGATCTGATTTTGTGACATAGTTCAGCCATCTCTTTGTCAGATATAGCTTCAGATCTGTAATCCCAACAGATTAAGGATCAAGCCCTAGGAGGGTGATTTTCCAAAGTTGTAGATTTGGAAAATCCTTTTTGGGTTATCTTGGGAACCCATCACATTGGCCAGACCTTGAATCTTGGCATCATCAGAGCTCCAGATTTCCATAGATCTGCATTTTACTTTTCAGTCTGCAGTCATATAATCATATTCTGTTGAAGGAATAGCAAAGTATTTTCTTCTAGTAGCTCTCCAGTTACATAGTGCCTATTATGGCATGTTTTCAGGGTGATTCTAGGCCATCCCTTTGGCTAGATCTACTCATATTTTGTACATCATGTAACTGAATATTCTCCTATATATTAAAATGGCTGAGCTTCTCTGTAAATTCTAATGTTTTGTTGAGGTTTATTGTTTACTCAGTTGCAGTTATTATATTGTGTTTAAGTATTACTGCATTCTCCCTTTTGGGATATTACAGTGGTATCAGAGCATGGTCTTTGGCTGAGCTTGTGGACACTTTATATTTTTCATCAAAAGAAGAAGTAGATAGATGAGATCTATCATGAAGGAGGATTTTGCCACTCATTTCTTTAGATCCATGCAAAATCTCTCCGAGGAGGTCTATCAAATGAAGAAGGAAAAGAAAAGGAAGAATCCAAGAAGAATATTTGAAGAGGAAAGTCCAAGCACTTCCTATCAGCAGAAAAGAAGACCAGAGAATCATAGATCTCCTCATAGATCTACTATGCCCACTATATTTGAAGAAGGTGAGAGGTATAGAAATGAAGAAAGAAGAGAACTTAAGACACATGAGACTCTGAGTTTTTTTCTTAAAGAGTACAAGGAATATTCTAGAGCTTTCAAAGAGAGTATAACTCTCCAAGACTTCTTTGAACTCAAAGAAGAAAGAAGATCCTTGTTGATGGGAAAGATTGTCCAGCCAACAGTAGGGGATCTCCCTGGTATGAAATTCGAATTAGACTCTAGACTGTTTGTGATAGGGATCCCGTCCGGGGTGTGCGTCTAGCTACCGCTGACTATTCCTCTTCTCGGACACAAACGAGCTCTGCAAACTTATGAATACACAATTATTTGAACAACAAAAGACAAATTATTGATGAGTTCCAATGACATAAAACACTACGAATAATAAAGCAAATTAAAGCATGTAGTCAAAGGAGATGTTGTTAGTAGCATATCATTAGGGTCATGCCTGTAAATAAAGTTGTTCGCATCACACAAGAAATAGTTCTTTATGGTCAAACACCCTTCAATTCCTTAAGCATTTTCAAATATAACATCATGCTAATAACGAAGTTACTAACAATTTATTAATCAGATGACTTCATATCATCCATACATTAAGTAAGCTACAGTATACAAATGATATAGGAAGAATACACAGATTAGTTAATCAAACAATAACATCCAACACATGAGATAAGAATATTCATAATATTGGTACACAAGTCCTCATCAAATCCAACAGTGGAATCAAAAAATATGTTTGTATTCATTCTAAAAAATATGAATTCAATGTTGTACAATTCTCTGTGCTCCTTTGGAGTCCAAAAAAAAAAGATCCTTTACATTTCCCTGGAGGGAGTATTTATAGAACAAAATTGACCCTTGGGTGTCCCTGAATTTTCGCCTTCCTTACTGTTGACATGCTCTGCGACCCAAAGGAAATTTGTGACTTACGACCTCAGATTTGAATGCGACCTATGACCTTCTTGTCTATTGTGACCTGCGACCTCTTCTGTTTGTTGCAATATGCGACTTGTTCATGGAAGAAATTGGGTGATTGTGAGATCAGGGACATCTACCTGTTGCTATTCCTTGAGGTAATTTCATCATGCTCGATAATCTACAGCAACTGGGGAGACCTTAGGAGTATCTTCTCTCAATCTGTGAAGGCATTCGAGAGCATTTGGGATCAAAATGTCTCTCTTGATCGTGATCTAGTTCGACAGGGAGGCTAGTTTGGTATAGATCCAGACCAGTGTCATGATGAATTGAACAAGAATTTCTTGTGATGCCGAAAGGTCTTGGGAGGCGGCTGCTTGCCTTATGGGTTGTAGAAATGCTTGAATGTCTTCAACGACTTCTTCCCATGTTTTCTCTTTGCCCAGTGCACCCAGAGAAGGAATGTGGTGTACTTTTGCCATTGAGTCAATGCCGCTAATCAGATGTTCATATGCAGACATTACTTTCTCCAAATCCTTAATAAGTTTCTCTTTGGATTGTACCTTTATCTGGATTTGAACTTTGTTGTTTTGGGTGCCAATCCAATCTTTTCTAGGTAAGGTGTCTGGAGCCTGTGGATACATGTTCAACCATTCTAGTATTCTGTCCAAGGAAGTAGAGGCTTCCTTTAGCTGTGTATTACTCCTCTTGGTTTCTGCCTATGCTTTCAGTAGTGGCACGACGGTCTATTTTATTGTAAACAATTCTTCATATACTTGCTTCATGGTGGCTTCCAAAGTGACTAGCTCTCTTTGAATATTGAGTGGCACCTTCATTAGTAGGGGCATTCTTAACCTGAAGATGTTGGATTTCTTCTTATAGCGCTTTCTTTTCTTGTTCCGAATTAGCTGTCTTTTGTTCGGAGGCCTGTAGTCTATTCTACAGGGACATAATTTCTCTACGCATTCTGCTTATGTTCTACTTTGTGGCTGCTGCAAAAGTGGTGCCAGCTGATGTAATCATAACTGGATTGGTCCTGGTATCCAAGACTATATCTTTTCTGTTGTGGCTGTGAGAGGTGCAGTAGGGTTTCATGTTGTTAGGGTCCTATAATAATTGGGTTCATAAATTTTGAATTGACTTTGATATTCTTGTAAATATGTACATACCTTGCTTTTTGCAAGTTGTTTTCCCATATTTTGAAAAAAATGAAAAATAACAAAAAGCCAAAAAGAGGGTAAAAAGTCCTAAAAGAAAGATCAAAGGACTTAGAAAAATATAGACCCCAAAAGAAAAAAGAGAAACAAGACCTGAAAGTGAGCAAGTCCAAATGCCACTACTTTTACTTATACTGTAAAGATAATGATTATGTGCAGAGTGTCAATAAATGCCATAATCCATGATCAGTTAAACAATTTAATATTAACTTTTCATGCTTTCAATTTCATGTTTTAGATAGAGAATAAATATTTGTCAAACAGTTTAAACTTGACAAATCAGTAGATAGGTAGATAAATAATGAGGATCTCAACAGTTTAATCTGAGCCCCCGGAAGAAATAAGGTAGAATTAGATAGTTTTATTCTTTGAAAGAAAAGTGTTTTAAGGTTGCAAGCTTAAATGCACCTACAAAAATGAAGAAAAAATGTTATAAATAAAGTTGGGTAGGTAGAAAGCAGTTGAGCAATCATGTAATAAAGCATCATTGGGAAAAATTACTAATTTCCTCTCCCCCACAGGTATTCAGTATTCTAAACTATCAGTAAAAAAGGCTTAGAGTATTTCTATGAATTTTGTTGGGATCAAACCCAAGGCTTGATGACTGGTTAGTTAAAAAATATTGAATTCCTGCATTAAACCCACATTCATACACATTTTCCCTTCATTCATAAATCACAATCTCTTTTCCCTAAGTAAAAAACCTATTTTTTACTTAGTAAAAATAGAACCCTAATAGCTAATCTCATTCCCTTTCAAAATCATTCATAAATCGTCATAATGCATTTATCCTAAGTGAAATAATATTAAAGGGAAACAATGCTTTACTTTGTCTATGATTTACACTTAGAGATTAACATGTGTTTTGTTTCCATTTTACTACCCTTTTTCATATTAACACCTAAATTATTTTATTAAATCCCTAACTACACCCACCCATATGTTATTAATCCCCTTATATTTAAAATAACCCCCTTAACCCACTATTTTAAAGTTTAGACCAAAGTTTTATATCCCATGTGTGCAAATATAAAAACCCCGCCCAATTTTCCTTCTGGTACAAACATATCTATATGCAAATATCCCTCCCCTATAGTTTTAAAACAACTATGCAAGTTGATAAAACTATATAATATATACTACCGCGCCTGCATATGAAAAATTGAAACATTTTACAAATGTTTTAAATTAAAACATCATATCCGCCATATTACATAAAGCCTAAACGTTTAAACTTTATTAAAACACAGTTTTATAAAGATTAAACCATCCTCACATATAAAATACCGTGGTCCCACCACTCTTATTACAATGTATCTCTCCAACAAATCTAGACCATTCAACTTTAACCCATAGATCCGACAGCTAAAAGACAATATCGCGTAGAAAAGTTGCGCGATCACCCAAGCTCCAAATCCGCGCAAAATGGGTGGTTGCACGATTCTATCTCTCCTCCTAGTGCCCTTTACTTATTGGATCACGTGGGTTCAACAAAATATCGCTAACCGCCATAATGCTGTGGGATAACCACTGATTGTTTCGATCCTTTGAGGCCCGAAACCGCCATTCCCGCCCAATGCGACCAACATTCAATGCAAAGTAAATGTAACTCAAAATGCATATTAAACCTTCGAAATAAAATTAATTCATTTCTCTTCTGCATTTAACCTGTGCTCATGCCTTCTCGACTGTAAAAACATCCTTTTTCAGCCATTTTCATATGAAAAGCCCGCAAATATTTACCCTGTGACCTTTGAAGACCGTCGAGGAGCTGTACTTTGCTCCAGAAAATCTATAGAAGCTGTGTTTCATTGAAAACCTCAGAAACATCTTCCGAAACTCAAATACTTGCACACAAACAGGTATTTTTATGAAATTTGAGCCTGCAAGTAATTTTTAAGCCTTTAAAAGAAAAAACACACTTAGAAAATTTTCAAGAAATTTATGAGTTTTCATAGTTTGATGAACTATTTCAAGCTTTAAATCAAACCAGAAAACTTCTACAGGTATCCTAAGCCTTTGTGACTCTTTTCCAAAAAGAATATTTAGCCCAATTTCCCATTAAAATACTCAAGAAACCCTTGTTTCTTGTTTTAAACCATTCAAAAGCCTATAAACCTCTTTGAAAAGACCTAATTGGGAAATAAATCCCAAAGAAAAAAGCTATACTTTGCCAAAAATATCCAAGAAATCCTCTGCTAAAGTAAATTACTTCTGCAACCTGTCTAAACTTGCAAAAGTACTCCAAAATGCCTAAAAAGCAGAGCTCTAGCAAGCCTAAATCTTCCAAAGTGCCTAAACCAACCCCTGCCATGAATTCAAATACTGCTATTGTTGTCAATCCTTTTCAACCCCCAGTCATAGAAACTGAACATATCCCATTAGCTGATACTGATTACAAGATAACAGATCCCATTGTTGAATTTAACCTGCTAGATATCCATAACTGGTGCTATGAAAATTCATTAGATAATGAAGAAGAGGTCCATATTTTGGAATCTCATTTGCCCAAATATGTTGTCCCATTAACTCACCCATGTCAGGAAATCATTAGATTGTGTCAACAGTATTATGTGCCTGAACAAAGAGCCATTGTAAATGCTAAAAAGGAAGTGCTTTATACCATTACTGTAGAATCAATTAACCAGATGTTACAGCTTCAGCCTGACCCCCAAGCAGTCCCTTTATCTATAGAGGCCCTCACCAAGTTATATATTGGCCTAGATTTTCCCAAGGGATTCATGATTTTTCAGACATTTATGCCTTTGTGTTATGTAGGTAAATCCTCTCTGTGGATAGAGACAATCCCTCTAGCCCTAGAGTGGGTCTAGTAACAAGGAATCATTCTAAGGTGTAGGTTCCTATATATTCGAATGAAAGAGGACGCGATAAGATGACCTACTTGTAGTCCAATGCTGTTGTCGGAAATCATAGTGGTGATGAGAGCTTCTCGCTCCCGATTCAGCAAGTCACAATCCCTTCGCTTATCGCGCTTGGACACCTACACAAAGATCAGAAAACGATAAACGCATACCACATACTAATTTCATCCAAAATCTACTAGTCAGTTAGAGAAGACTAATCATATGGCATTCGATAAAGACAAAATACAAGATGGGAACCAGACAGTAGTCACTTATATTATTAGGTAGAAAGAAGAGATACAACCATGCTTTGACATTGCAGTCTCCTCCAGCGGGGTTCGGGCGAAGCACGTCTCAAAGCTCGTCGGGGAATTCGGATGGGATAAGGCCCTCTCGATGGATTTCTCCTTATTATACCTTCTCAATAACTCAGTTATTCAACTATAGTTCAGTGCTTCAGTTATATAATTTTCTTTGTTCAGTTAGCTTTCATAAAGAGAGAAGGCTTGTTTATATAGAGGCAAAGGAGGAGGTTGGGATCCCTACAAAGGTGGAAGGGAGGCCTATCCTTTAGGAGTGTTCCAAGGGAGGTGGAAACTACTAACTAAAGGAGGAGGCCCATGGTTGTTTCAGTTCAACCACTCCCAGTGACTCATCCCTTAGGTGGTTGGAATGGAACCTCTGCCTCTATTTTTAAAAAAAATTTCATAAATAGCTTGGCGTGGGTGCTTAACTAGCACAGAGTTCCAAGTGGCGCGAGCTTAGTGTTAAATTTCTTGGTCGGTGCGAGGAGGTAAAGGGCTACTCGTGCCAAGGCAAAAATAGGGATTTTTACAGCCCTGCTTAGGGAAATGTCAACAAGAAGAATGTTGCCTTCATCAAAGGGGATGCAAGGATGTTATTTTTAAAGCATGACACTATGTGTTGGTCATAGAAACAACCCTCCAATGTGTGAGTTTGGGATTGCAGGGACAGTGACAAAATGCTGTGTAACAGATGCCCCCTAAAGTATGAGGTCCGAGGGAGAGGGAGGGGTGAAATGCTTTATGAGAACATGTTCGAACCAAAAACCACTGTCGGAAAACCTGCAATTACAAATACAACTGACATCTCTGATACATGAACATGTGGCATGGGCGCAACCATCCATAATAGAGTATATAAAAACTGAGATCTAGGTATGGACGCAGCCATCCGGTAGTAAAGATCAACAAATAGACTCAGGTATGGTCACAACCATACAATAAAAGAGTCATGCAATAAGTCATGATAATCCACAAAGAACCCACAGCCTAGATTTTATCAGAAAAAATCCAGGGTCTTGCGCTCCATCTCGACCTGAACAAGTACAATTTCTAGCACGTGATTGTATGAGCTGAAGTCGAACATGCAAGAAAATCGTCTGATTACCAGCCAATGATGAAAGCTGTTAACAGATGTGAGAGGAACCACCAATAATGACAATGGATATCAAGGTAAGAAAGGTACAATCCATGGAATGTGAACAGTGATCTGGCGTCGAACACCTACAGAGTCAGTCGATCGAAGGCCAATGATGTGGACCTTGCGTTGAATGCGAAGTACCTACCATTAAGGCATGCATGCTCCAAGGTACCAAAAGGGAGTCTCTAGATCAAGTTCCTGGATAATGAGTTGAAGTCGACAGGAACTGACCCGGTCGAAGGAGGGCCATAATGTTTCCCACATCATCGACACGAGATAGAGGAATATGACGTTTGTGAATCAGGACCAATAGAGAATCAGAGGGAGGTTGAAAATCTGCAGAGGAAAACTTCTCTTGAACATATCAGTAGCATGACACTGGATTTGGCAGTATTCGACATCAAATAATATAAGGTCATGATGACGTGGCTAAGAGCGAGTGAGAGGTCAAAAATATTACCCAAACCCATGAAGGAAAAAATGATGAAATGAGATGTCCCCAACCCGACACGAATGCGGACAAGTGCCACGATCAAGAGTGACATACTGCGAACACAACTAAAATCTGGTTCCATTTTCCCCCACCATTTCTGGTGAGTACCCAAATTGTTTTTGAAAACAAGCTTGAAGGGGATAGCATATGCTTGCACTATAAGTTTTTCCTTCGGACAAATCCATCCTAGTACATTTTACGAGCCCTAGGAAGGAGGAACTCGAATAAAGTCATGGTGACGAAGTCTGATGTCATTAGAGTTTAACGAGTCTGACAAAGGAAGAACTTGGCATCTTTTCATGTTTAGAGAGTTTGAAAAGAAGACAGAAAAGAAAACTCCAGCAGTCCCTTTTTATAGATAGTCTCACAGATCCGAAAACGTAGAAAACTATGTCTGAGTGAACATCTTAGTCGCGATAGGCTAAGGTATTCCTTTTTCATAAATAATCTATCCTAGCCTAAAAAAGGGGTAAACGTATACTGGTTAGATATCGTTTCACAACCATTTAACGAGTTGAAAATGACAAGCGTCTCAGCAATCTTTTCAATTTTAGAGAGTCAGAAAAGAGCTGAAAGATGACTCCAGTAGTGAATTTTTCATGTTTTTACTGAGTCCGAAAAAAGTATAAAATATAACTCTTTACTTCATCATTGTCGCGTGAAAACCTGTTGCTGCACAAGAGACATGTATAGAGCCCATTTTTCGAAAATATTACAGTAAAATAATCAAAAAACACGTCTTAAAACCTAATTAGGGTTGTGAAAAAGTTATAAAATGCCAAAAATAGTAAAAATAATTACTTTTCACTTTTTACCTCTTGTGGAGCAATAGTTACCCATTTTATTGTCCAATCTTGCAGTGACGATAACAACCAATCCAGTAGATTAATCACAAATCCGTCAACTCTAGGTAAGAGCTGAGATCCCTCTTGTGATTTTTAGCTATTCATTTCTTCCTACATTTTTCAATTTCGAATTTTGGGGAAGAAATTGTAAATTTTAGGGTTGCGTGGTTGGCGCGGGTTTCGGGCACAGAGTCGCACCAACCGCCCTATTTTTAACACTATGACGCGCCCATTGGCACGACTGTTTTAGAAACAGTCGCACCAACGGTGAAAACCAATTTCAAGTAAAAATACTCACCAAATGTCCCAATTATTTACAAATTTAAGGATGATTATTGACTAATATCACTTATATGTGTGTGTTTGTAGGTAGAAAGGAGAAAAATGGTCATTGAATGGAAAGAACGGGAACATAGTGAAGAAGATGATTTAGCCATGGAAAATGAGGGAGTTATGGAAGCCCTCAGAAACTGTGGTTTGAAAAAATTCTTTCTAACACCATGTCTCCGAGCCCAACCAGAATTGCTACAATATCTTATCAGTATATGGGACGAAAATCAAGAGAAGTTCATCCTACGAGATCAAGAACTTGAGATTGATGTTTCTGACATGTACTTCATCATAGGATTATCATAGAGAGGTGCATGATCACTCCTAACCGGTAGTTGGCCCTACATGGAAAACATGACCATGGTGATAGATAGGGTATTTCATATCATCACACATGCTGCAGTATCACAAGCACCGCACGAAGCAACAAAGACACAGTTTCTTCTTGCTGTAGACTGCATGGCTCTGACCCTCTACAACTAGGCAGAGGCCGTGACCATAAACATGAAGTGCCAATTAACCAAATGCAAGAAGACCAAACTGAAACAATTTGGTTATGGATCCATCCTAGTATCGTTCTTCTTAGAACGATTACCAATTTTTCAGCGACAGGAGGTAATAGTTCCAAATCCACCAGCGAGAGAACCACGGATGGCCCGTTGGGCATCACTGATGCCGAGGGTAGGGGGCGGCCAACAGATGTCTTGGAGGCCGAAATTTTTTGATTGGCTTCATCGACAATAGATTTTCGTGGAGGATTGGCCCTACTCTGGCAAAAATTTCACTGATGACTCGGACCTCCCACTCCTGGAGGGAGAAGATTGGGATGAAGATTTGGGTAAGACTCAATTTTTGAATTTTATGAGTATTATGATTTTTTTGTTTATTTATGTATGTTCTGACATTAAATCCACGTGATGCAGACGTTGGCCCAGAGAGACATTCTGGTATGTCACCGATAGTGAGGCGAATCCCTCGCGATTTCGACCCTCAAGGTGAGGGAAACGAGGAAGATGACATAGTGTGTAACCTGGAGGGGATCACCCGAGGAGTCCCAGATTATGCATGTTTTTATGATGTTCCTCGCGCCTATCGGAGACACACTGTAGGGGTGCCCAACTGATTCCACCGCTTGCTGAGGTGACTAGTACGGGTTGTGACATGTTATCATGAGCATCATGCTGATTAGACACCTAGGTTTATTTTATCTTCATATTTTGCGAGACATGATGTCTCGGGATGTAATAGAAACATACACATTTTTTTGTTGACATTATGATGCATAAAGTTGTAAACATGTGATATATATATATATATATATATATATATATATATATATATACATCTATTTCCTTACATGGATCTTTTTTACATATGATGATGCTTTTACAAATTATGCAAATGTCTATCTAATACAATGTTAGCCACTGTATCAGTTAATGTGTTCATTCGCCTAGGAATATGTTGATAAGTAATGAAATAAAAATGTCTTTCCAACAAACGAATACGTGAATACAATCTCAGAATGTGCGGATTTATAACCGAATATTGATTATTGAGTTGCAGAATAAGCTGTGAATCTAGTTTTGCAAGCAATGCGCGTATGTCAAGATTAATTACCTCAGTTAATAGCTCAATGACAGCGCTATATTCAGCGACATTGTTTGTAGTCTGTCCTAGAAAAATACCTTGCAGATCTATCAATTCACTAGCAGGATTATAAATTACCCAGGCTATCGAAGACAAATTCCTGGTACTGCGGGAAGCACCATCCGTGAAACCGACACAAGGGGTAATAGAGATCTGCACAATAATCATGACCCAATAAGCACGAAAATGCTCACAAAGCACACCAAACTAAAAAACATGTAAAAAAATGAAAATAACACCTATGTACACCTGATATGTATAAATGACTCATGCATAATATTTTTTGAGATACAACCCATTTATGGACTATTCAAGAGGATGGCCTTTGTAGTTAATTAGCTCATAGGCCCCATTTTGCAACACACGTTTAACGATGTAGGGCCCATTCCACATAGGTTGAAATTTACCTGCCCCCAACTTATCATGAGCTTGGTCATATAGGAGGACGAGATCTCCTTCAACGAAAGAACGAGGGGAAACTAATTGATCAAAATGAGCTTTGACTCGCTTCTTTTGCGCTTCAATGACCAAAGCAGCTAAGCTACGAGTTTCATCTAACCTTTCTAAGTAAAGGAGACACTCTTCTTCTGGAGAAGTGTTAGGCAGTAATTCCACAGCTAGCTTGAGCGAAGGTATTTCACATTAAATTGGGAGAGTAGCTTCCAGATCATAAACCAACTGAAAAGGGGTGAATCCGGTCACACTCTTCACTGAGGTTCGGTATGCCCAAAGAGCCAAAAATAACATGAGATGCCAGTTTGATTTTTGGATCCCAATTGTACACTGAAGCATTGCGACAAGAAATTTGTTCACAGTTTCAACTTGGTCATTGGCTTGAGGGTAGTACGGCGTTGAGCTTTCATGACAGAGACCCAACTTGACTTCTCTGCCATCATATAATGCTAAAAATGGGAACCATGATCAGTAATGATGGCTCTAGGGACACAAAACCTAGCAATAATATGATTGAAAATGAATTGAGCGACTGTCTTACCATCAGAGACAAGTGTAGGCATTGCTTCGGCCCATTTGGTGAAGTAGTCCATGACTACGATGATATAAGCATGCCCCTCGGCCAAGTGAGGGTTACGCGTCATAAAATCGATGCCCCATTTGGAAAAGAGACCAATGGTAATGACAGGGTGAAGAGGAACAAGTGGCGCACGCAATTTGCATTGGTAAATCTGGCAATCATGACATTTACGAACTACGAAAATACAGTCTTTGAAAATGGAATGCCAAAAATAACCGACGCGAACTATATTTTGTGCAGTAGCGTAACCAGACATGTGACCACCACAGGCGCCACTCTGACAATCATTCAACACTTTCTCAGCTTCCTCGAGGGTCAAACATAGACGGAGTACGGAATCAACTCCAACGCGATAGAGCGTATCTCTGACTATACGATAAGGTTGCGAGTGATACCGGATACATTGGCGGGAATCCTTTGTTAACTCATATAGAAATGTGGAAGTTTGGAGATATACGATGATATCACCGTACCAGGGGTCGAGGGTGCTAATCAAGAAAAGTGTATCGTCCAAAATACAGTCCTCAAAATGAGATGGAGCGGAGTTGGAAGGGAGGGAACAAATCAAATCAGCAAAAACTAGTGATTTATTTGATTTGGCAGCAGTAAATTCCAAATCAAACTCTTGGAGGATAATGATCCACTTCGAGTATTTTCCCCCCAGTAATTGTCGAGAAAAAATATAGGTCATGGGGTTGCAATTGGAAATCACAGTTACTGTATGCAAAAGGATATAATGACGAAAGCGCTGGACGACCTGGACCGTAGCTAGTGCTAACTTATCGACATGAGAATAATGTGTTTCAGGATCGAGAAGGTTACGAGACAAGTAATAAATGACATGTTCGTGACCGTCATCATCGTCTTGTACCAAAACCATGGAAATTGTACTAAAAGCGGTAGCTAAATAGAGGGAAAAATCACGATGATAATTTGGAGGATGTAACAAAGGAGTGTTGACCAATAATGTCTTGAGTGTATCAAAATATTGTTGAGAAATCTCATCCCAACAGAAAGGGACATCCTGTTTCAAAAGTTGTGCATATCCTTTAGCTACTTCAGCATAGTTCGGTATAAAATGATGTAGAAAATTCACCTTACCTTGCAGACTCTGTAACTGATGTAATGAGGATGGAGAGTGGAGATTAAAAATAGCCTCAACCTTAAGTGGATCGAGGCGAATCCTGTCATTAGATATGATAAACCCTAAAAGTCTACCGGAATCAATGCATAAGACACATTTATGCAGATTAAGCGGAATGTTGTAGTGTCGACAACGAAGAAAGATTTGACGAAGATGGTCCGGATGGTCCCTATGCTTAGTTGAATGAGCCAGAAGGTCATCCAGGTAAGGCTGAACGATGTAACGAATGTCATGAAAAGCGTAGGACATTGCTCGTTGGAAAGTGGCCCCGACATTTTTCAAGCCAAAAGGGAGTTTCTTGTATGCGAAGGGACCCCAAGGACAGACAAAAAACGTCTTATGTTTATCACCAGGGAGAATTTTGTTGGGAAAAATACTGAGAGGGGGGGGGGGTGAATCAGTCTTTAGTGCAGACAATAAAACTTTGATATTTTCTTTCTTAAACACCCATACGCTACTTTCCTGAATTAAACTCGCGTATATACGCGGATATCCTTTACAGAACTCGCGTATATCCAGTGAATTAATTATGCATTTAATTCATGACTTAGATCATTGCATTACTCATTTATCAGATGTTCAGAAAACAGTAAACAGGTGCAGAAATAACAGAGTAATCATCACACAAGTAATCACACATGAACACTAGGATTTTTAGGTGGAAACCCAATTCGGGAGAAAACCACCGCTGCTATCGTCTCAGTCTTCAAACTTTATTATTAAAAAAACTTCTTACAACATGTACTAGCGCAAACTCATACCAGCACGTAGGCACCCACCTGCAGAAGGCTACAACCTTCTCTCATTTACCAGCCTCTCTTGGAAGGGAGCAACAACCCCCTGCTCTCGTTTACCAGCCTCTCCTGGAAGGGAGCTACTACCCCCTGATATTAACACCAGCCTCTCCTGGCAGAAGGTTTCTACTTTCAGACTGAAGGTTTCAACCCTCAGATCCATTGCAGACGACGTTTCATCAATTTTAAAACTGGATCAAACAGCTTCAACACAATCCTTCACTTATCAGCAAACATCCTTTTCCCATTGCATCACAGAACAGTCAAACCACTGTAACCAGAATATCAGAGATAACCCAGACTTCAGAATATATATGCAGAATCTCAATCAGCTTTGAGCAACCATCAGTTCAAATTTCATACGTGCTTTTTTTCAAATAGACTCGCATATATACGTGCTTTTAATAAAGACAACCTACGTATACATCTGTGCACTTTTCAGAAAAACCCTAACAGTCCATACGCTCCTTTGTTTAAACAGATCCGCGTATATATGCACTTTTCATGAAACGAACATGCGTATAGATCTATAAAAGATAAAATTTGCAGAATAGATCAGATCTATGGACTTACCCAGATTTCTTCAATAGATTTGCGCCAGGTCTTCAATACTTCTTTTCAGATCATCCTAGAGATTCATCATTTCCAGATCTAGAGATTTTGAACCTTCATCATATTCATGGGTGCATCACAGATTCAGATCTATCGATTAAGAACAGAGTTCAACCATACAGATAAACTTCAGAGTGAAGTATTCATTTAAAGCCCAGACACTTGCACACCCTTGCACAATGAATTTCTTCTCCTTATATAGGTTTATCCTTTTTCAATACCATGAGCCAAAACCACATCACTTTCGATGGTATTCCTGGATGGGATCAAATAGACAACCCAACGCTCAACACAATGGGTCAATACCATGGTAGTAACCCCTGGTTTTACACATTTAGAGCGCAATTGACCATACGCGACTTGTCACGTACTTTTCCGCGTACATACGCGACTTCCCTTTACTAAACTCACGTATGCCTTGTGACATACACTTCTCATCATTGTTCTGGCCCATTCTGGAAATTCTTTCTTCTGCACCTTCATCATTAACAAGCTCATCAAGTCAAGAACAACTTCATCAAGTAGGTTGCCATCATCTTCATCAAGTGGGTTGCCATCAAGGACAACACTCTCCATCATATTGCCAACAATCTCCCCCTTTGGACTTGATGGCAACCACGATGGTGTTTGATCACCACAACAGATAGATACATTGATTATAATCATTACACAATAACCATGTTACTCTCCCCTTATTCAAACATCATGTCACTATGTCACTCTCCCCCTTTGACATCAAGGGCAAAGGGCGGATAAAAACCAACACAAGGTTTTTCTCCTCATGTAGAAAGAAGAGCGTTGTAGATCTGATGGACACTGAAGTTACCATGCTCCCCCTGAGTTCATGCTGAAAGTTCAAACATTTTTTTTCAATGAAGTACATGACTCTATGACCAAGGACTCATACTTACATCAAGTGGATTTACATATGAGACTAAAATACCCAACCAAGTGGGCTTACACTTTTGATCAAGTCCTTACATGATTGAATATTACAATTTTACATCATGGGTCTTAAACATGACCTTTTCATCAAATTACAAATATGACCTATTATGACCAATACCAAAAGGATCTCAAGAGAGAGATCATATTACAGAACCATCATAATGCCAACAATGTATTATACTCAGCAAGGCTAATGCTCCCCCTGAAAATGTGCATCCAAGCATCTTTTCTATATGACCAAAGCTCCCCCTCTGCTTGTGCATCCTGAACACTTTCAACAGCAAATCATCAAGGCATCTTTACCCAAAATCAGAGAATGAAACAGAAATATAAGAGCTGAAATACCACCAGTGACTCCAAACAACATCAGAGATACCAAACAGTAGTGCAGTTGTGCTGAAAAATGCTGACCCCAAACAAAATTTTCCATCAACCAACCATACGCGGCTTTCTGTGTTTAAACTCGCATATATACGCGACTGTCTTTCAGGAAACCCGCGTATCCAATTTAATCTTCTGAATTTAATCAGATTTGATCTTCTGAGAGGCAGAGACAACACCCAAATTCTGTCTGAGATATTCGAACGCTTCCCTGGGCAGAGGTTTGGTAAATATATCAGCAATTTGTTCCTTGGAGGGAACATACTCCAACTTCACCTTTTGTTCAAGCACTTTTTCACGTAGGAAGTGATACTTGATGGGAATGTGCTTGGTCTTCGAATGCATAACAGGATTCTTTGAGATACTGATGGCACTTGTATTATCACACATAATGGAGATAGGAGGTGAACATTTGATTTGAAAATCTTGCAAGGTTTGCATCATCCAAAGGAGTTGAGTGCAACAAGATGCGGCAGCCACATATTCTGCTTCTGCTGTAGATAAAGCAATAGAATTTTGCTTCTTGCTGAACCAAGATACTAATCGGGGCCCCATATAGAATGCACCACCACTAGTGCTTTTTCAATCATCAACATTTCTAGCCCAATCTGCATCAGTGTAAGCATGAAGAGTAAGATCAGCATTCTTTGGATACCATAGTCCAAAATCTTGAGTTCCTTGTAGATATTTGAATATTCTTTTGACAGCCTGAAGGTGAGACTCTTTTGGATTAGCTTGGAATCGTCCGACAATCCCAACAACATGCATAATGTCCGGTCTAGTCCCAGTGAGATAAAGTAGACTTCCTATCATTGATCTATATTCTGGTTGATTCACCGTGGGAGAATCATCATGAGAACTGAGATTGCATCCGGTTATCATTGGTGTACTTACAGGTTTTCATTCTTCCATGCCATACTTCTTCAAAATTTTCTTAAGATATTTTGCTTGCGATAGGAATACACCATCTGTAGTTTGATGCACTTGCAAGCCAAGAAAGAATTTTAGTTCCCCAAGTAAGGACATTTCAAATTCCTGCTGCATGACAGAAGCAAATTTCTGACTCATAGATTCTTCATTACTCCCAAAAATGATATCATCAACATAAACCACCACAATCAATAGTTTGTTATTTTCAATTTTTGTGTATAGGTTGCTATCAGCAGACCCCTTTGAAAATCCTTGTTGATGAATATATTTGTCAAGAAGATAATACCATGCCCTTGGAGCTTGTTTGAGGCCATATAGAGCCTTTTTAAGTCTACAAACAAGATTTTCATCATTTCCCAAAATGAAGACTTACCCAGATTTCTTCAATAGATTTGCACCAGGTCTTCAATACTTCTTTTCAGATCATCCTAGAGATTCATCATTTCCAGATCTAGAGATTTTGAACCTTCATCATATTCATGGGTGCATCACAGATTCAGATCTATTGATTAAGAACAGAGTTCAACCATACAGATAAACTTCAGAGTGAAGTATTCATTTAAAGCCCAGACACTTGCACACCCTTGCACAATGAATTTCTTCTCCTTATATAGGTTTATCCTTTTTCAATACCATGAGCCAAAACCACATCACTTCTGATGGTATTCCTGGATGGGACCAAATAGACAACCCAGCGCTCAACACAATGGGTCAATACCATGGTAGTAACCCCTGGTTTTACATATTTAGAGCGCAATTGACCATACGCGACTTGTCACGTACTTTTCCGCGTACATACGCGACTTCCCTTTACTAAAATCACGTATGCCTTGTGACATACACTTCTCATCATTGTTCTGGCCCATTCTGGAAATTCTTTCTTCTGCACCTTCATCATTAACAAGCTCATCAAGTCAAGAACAACTTCATCAAGTAGGTTGCCATCATCTTCATCAAGTGGGTTTCCATCAAGGACAACACTCTGCATCATATTTCCAACAAATTTTAATCTGATTATATCCAGAAAAGCTGCCAATAAGGGAAAAAAATCTCACTCCCGACACAATCGTCAATGATCTGATTGATGAAGGGAGTGGGATAATTATCCTTAGGATAATCCTGATTTATGTCACGGTAATCAACACAGACATGGATAGTTCCTTGTTTCTTATCAACAGGAACGATGTTCGAAACCCAATCTGTCAAGGGAATTGGATAAATGAAACAAGCTTTGAGAAGTTTTTCAACATCACTTTTAATGGTTGCAGCCTTTCTAGGGTGCACCGGACAAAGATGTTGGTGAATAGGTTTCAAACCGGGATAGGTAGGAATTTCATGCACCATTATACTAGGATCAATGCTTTGGAATCACAATTGTTGTTAGACCAAAACTCGCAGGCATTAATCTCTGCTACAATCGTTAGAGTTAGGATCCACGAGAGGCGGTTAGTCCATGTCGCGAAACACACGGGGAGCATTGAAACCAATGTCCAACAATCTCCCCCCCCCCCCAACGCGAGCCGGGTGAGTTTAGAACTCGAGACTTGTTGCTATGACACCACTTGTTGGAATCACAATTTTCGTTAAACCAAAACCCGCGGGCATTAGTCTCCGCTACAATCTTCAGAGTTAGGATCCACGATAGGCAATTAGTCCATGTCGCGAAACACACGGGGAGCGTTAAAAAAAATTTCCAAAAAATGTCGGGCATTTCTTCGTAGGAGCATGCGAAAACATCATGGAATTCGTGGAAAAGGCTAGTGTAAACTTGGACTTCATTTGAAGAATAAGTGACTCCCACATGGATGTTCTTGACGATTCCCGACTTCACGGAAATGTCAATAGGCATCGTTTGTGTGATATTTCTCAATTTACCCTCTGTAAAGACTTCATGTGTTAGAACTGGTGTTTGAAGAGGAGGATAAGGGACTTGAGACGCAAAACGCTCAAGACATGTAGACATATCCCTGAGGCTAGGCATAAACTAAGAACGATGATGACCATTGTCCCATGGCAGGTCTTCGAGAGACATGGCTTCCATGATGGCTTCATCGGAAGGAAACACTTCTTTCAAAGGATAAGAAAGTCAGAATCACTGAGCCAGGGGGATTGAGAATACACGTCAAGAGACAAGCTCAAAGGAGCACGATCAAAAGGTGGAGTATCCGATGCAACAATGAGTTCAAAATAATCGATTTCAATCGGTCTCGAAGGCATTGAATCTCCATATGAATCGACCTGTTCAGGTGAAGGAATAATCCACGGGTCATCAGACCAAGAGGTCATATTAATTTGAATAGTCTTTGGTGGCAAAAGGGGAAAAATACCCATGAGGGCTAGATCCTTGAAGAAACCTGGCCCAATGCTCTCGAAGGGAGTAGGGATCTTATCCACATACGGAACGTTGTTCTCAGAAGAAGAGGTGAAGAATGACAATTGATTGACAGTAAAATTCTTGCCCTCGTGTGGAAACTTCAAAACATGATAGAGGGTGGACGGAACGCAAAACATAGCGTGAGTCCAACTGCGACTGAGTAGAAGATTATAATTGAGTTTAGCATCAACGACTTCTACTTCAACATTGACTGTCTTCCCTTTCAATGTAATCAGAGAAATTGCGAGAACACCCAAAGGTTTTGATTCCCTTCCATCAAGTGCTTCAAGGGAATTTGGTGAGGAATTCAGGGCTGAAGAGCCAATGACCTTCTAGTAAGAAGCTGACATGACGCAGGTTGATGCACCTTCATCCAAAATGGCTCGATGGATTTCAAGACCATTGTATAATGAGCACAATCTAGTGCGAAAGTCGTGGGACGAAATTCTCTAAATCGAAAGCGAGAAGGCTAGTATCAGTAGGATCAACCTTGCCGATCATAGATAATAAAGATTTTCGCTGAGACAGATAACTCTGGAGTACTTCTAACGCAGACATCGCAGATGGTGCCTGTGCTAAATCCTCAAGAATACTGTAATGTTGAGCAGCATGGGTGTTGGGATTATAAGAAGATTTTCGAAGAACAACTTTGGAAGGCGGTCACACAACAGGTTCAGCACTGGGCCTTTCAATCTCAAGAGGACTGGAAACAAGTGGGGGAGGAGGACCATCAGTGATCTCCTTCCCCATTTCCTAGCGTGACCCTGTATAATCTTTCGACCGAGTAGCGATAGAAACAGATGCAGAACCATTCATCATGAACACTTG
Organism: Pinus albicaulis; assembly: GCA_034641835.2. Lineage (NCBI taxonomy): Eukaryota > Viridiplantae > Streptophyta > Pinopsida > Pinales > Pinaceae > Pinus > Pinus albicaulis. Next base: position 1,185,155,695 of record CM076583.1, read on the forward strand.
AGAGCCAAATGGAGTAGACGATTGAGGCTGCTCAACCATTTAGGTCTCCTGAGACGGAAAATGTTCTTTAAGGACAAAAGGAATACCCTGATTGCCTTTGATCTATCTACTCACTTCAGACCATCGAGGATAGTCCTTGGTGTAGTGCTCTTCATCACAAATCAGACAAGGATACTTCGGCTTATGCTGCGAACCATCATTAGCACGAGATTTGGATGAATCTAGTTTCGGGGCATCGGCCTTGGTCTTGCATTTACCCTTATTTTTCCCTTTAGAAGTCTTATCTACAGGATTGGCCTGAACGATATTGACCCTTGAGGTCTTACTAGGATTTGAACTAGACTGAGGAGTAATATCATTGGAATAATTATACTTTTTTTTCCCAGGGTTGGAGGAGGAAGACTTACGCAAAGTCTGAGACACAGAACCTATAATACGTTGATGGATGGGGTCGCCAGTGCGTTATAAGGTCCAAGTTGAGGGGCATCAGTCAAAATATCATACAATATGCCCGATTGAGAGTACACGAGATCAAGGTACTAGGCACGAGCAATGGCCTATTCCTCGGTTACACATGCCCCCATGGCTATGTCCTTCACAATATAATTGAAAAAGGAGGTAGTGAACCAATGAGTAAGAAGCTGATCAGGAATTTCAAACTTGATCAAGCGACGACGACGTCTCCATTCATGAATATGGTCTGAGATATGAGTAGTTCTGTCCTGTTTCAAGGAGGTGAGGAGATGCGTCCCGGCTTCATAACGAACCCGTAACTGAAAATGAGTAAGGAATGCCATAGCGAGAGATTTGAAATCTTGAAAGATAGCACGAGAGAGCTCAATATACCACTTAGCAGCAGCTCCAGTAAGATTCCGTTGGAAAAGACGAATTTGAATGGAATCATCAACCCAAGAGTTAGAGGAACACCACAAGTGGTAAGTCATAACATGTGCTTGGGGGTCTTCACCGGAGTTTCCCTCAAATTTGGGACAGTCACCAGGAATCTTAGTCAGGAGCGGAGGCCAATACGGGTTATGAAGAATAGGGTCATTCGTTAACTTTGACACATATGGTAACTCCAATGTGGTGAGAAACGGTAGTTGAGAGTTAAAAGGCATAGCAGGTCCTTGATAAGAACTCGAACTTGCATTCCATCCTGTTTGAGAAAAATTCTGCCTGCATGGATTCTGTCCAGAAGGATTCGGACGATATGGGGGATAAGCCAAATAATTTTGTTGATACTGAGGATAATAATTCTAAGTATACCATCAAGGTCCTTGTTGAGGATTTTGCGGTGGAATGTAAGTATGGCCTTGCGGTTGATTATATGGAAAATGAGATTAAGGGTGATAAGTAAAACCTTGAGGCACACTATATACTAGTCGATATTGATCACGAGGATAATAAATGCCTTGGGGTTGAGATAGATATTGATAAGTGGGTCCCTGTTGAGTTGAATAAACAAGGTGAACCAACTGCTGAGTAGACTGAACAGGCTGCTGAAAAGTAGGACCCTGCTATGAAGCAGAGTAAAATTGCTGTTGAGCAAACTGAGCCGGCTGTTGGGCTAGTTGAGTAGGTTGCCCCTATGGAGCAGATTGGCCTGGATGCTAAGAGCCACCAGGTTACCCTGGCTGAGTAGGTTGGCCTTATGGTTGCGATGGACCAGGTTGCCCAGGAGGAGGACTAGATGGTTGTCCTTGTTGCCCAACATTCGGACTAGTCTAAGTATATGATCTCAGTTGTTGGAAAAAAGGTTGTCCCTGAGATGAATAGATTTCCCCCCCAGGACCATAATAAGGTCCTGGTTGATACAAAGGTTGACTGGAAGGCCGCTGGGGTTGTCCTTGTTGGACCATAGGCTGACCTTGTAGAGGTTGGCCCTGTGGACCATAAGGTTTTCCCTGAGGACCGTATGCAAATCCCAACTAAGCTGAAGGTTGTCCCTGAAAGGGTTGTCCTTGTGGGCCAGGAGGTTGCACCTGATAAGTCCTCCTAATCTCGGGAACGATTTCATAGGGGTCATAAACAGGAACACCACGCTCATCATAATGATGGGGAATGGGAAACACATCGATGGAGGTACCGACAGCATCATAGTGATGAGGAGTAAGATAGGGCAAATAAATATGATTACCATATTCGTCATAATGGTGTGGAGGATTAACAGGAGCATGAGGCTGCTGAGAAACTTGAGAGTTATGTTGATGAATAGCCAATAGATACTCTTCAAAAGTGAGGCCACCAGGTATCTCAGTCAAGGCTGCTGGTGACTGAGTGACCGGCGCAGACGCAGCCATGCAGACAATAGGTTGAACTGGGACAGATGTAATCGCAACCGACGAAGCAGGTGTTGTTGGTGACAATCCTAACGATGGAAGGACTAGACTCCTGGATAGAGTAGATGCTGCCATGGAGGCAACACCAACAATAATCTGACCCAAATATCGATATTCGGCTGGAAGTGACACCGATGGTGAAGATTGAGCAGACACATGAGTGGTGTTTTTAGGGAAAATTTGATACTCTTCTATCGAAATAGGAATTCCATCACTTCCAATAGCACATGATGTGTCCATGTCTGACTCCTTCGTAAGATCTTCGAAAAGACTACGGGGACTAGGAGGTATAACAACAGCCAAAAATGGTGATCCCAATTTAAGAGGAGGGAATTCTTCCTCGTCCCCAAAACTAGACCAAGTGCTTGAGGGAGGCCAATTGAACTCAACTGGCTCGTCAGCGAGAGACTGGGTAGCAAGGGGTAAGACTGACGAGAGAATAGGTTGTTGAAGTTCGGTAGACCTAGAGGATTAAGGAGTTTCGAATGAACTGTCCGGTAAAGTACTACCTCTAGAAGGGAGTGAGGACAACGAAACCGGTGGTCCCGCCACCGTAGTTGTTTTATAACAAAAAGGAAAAAGAAATATCCGAGCAAAGACTCAAAAAAAAGAGGCAAAAAAAAGAAGCCAAATGCTAAAAATTTTATGGGCATGTGATCGTGGGTAGTTTATTTTACGACACTGAAACCAAACTTTGTTGTTTCATGTCTTAAGAGTCAAGAAACAAACAAAATATGACTCTAGTCACTTTCAATTATGAACAAGCACGAAAGGACAAGTGCTCAATGATCTTTTCAAATTTAAGGAGTCAGTAAAGATAAAAAATGACTGCTCAGGTAATCTAAGCAAGAGGGTATGCCAGGTTTCCGTGAACTTCCATATACACCTTGGTGATCAAATGAAAGAGAAATGACAAAGGACTTAACGTACGTGCAGGTAATCTCCCCGAATGCTGTGTTCGGTGTATCACGGTTACAGGGCGACAGACTCGGCTTCCTATGGATAAAAGGATTGCAACCTAGAGGGGTCTCCCTTTATATACTCGACGGTACAGGGAGCACAAGTCCATACTAGCGCTGTCTGGAGCCAGATGGAGAACGATAGCTACTAGGTTTTAAGACGTCGTAACATGTCTCTAACTTAAACCACTAGAATATTTCGTTAGGTTTCAATGTTGCCTTAGGTTAATTGAAATAGATTTTAATGGTGATCTTGGATTAAGTTTCAATTTCCAGGCCTTAACGTATGTCGGATATGAATTATTCCTAAATGCAAAACTATATGTAGAAGGATACCATTATCGTTCAATGAGAGCTATCTATGAGAAGGAAAGAAAACTTTCAAGCAATAGCTAATAACGAAATCATGCGAAAAAATCCACTAATGCATCTAATGCAATCTACGGAAAATAAAACTCTTTCTTAGCCTATGCAATTCTAGTTATGCGAGAGAATGTTTCATTTTCAAAGAAAAACGAATGCAATATTTTGGCTTTTTCAATGCAATAGAGCAAACGATGCACTAAATGACATGAAAAAAAAAACTAAACACTAGCTTGAGAGAGTGAATGCAAAAGTTGAAACGGAATGACTCCTCCAACATAAAAACAAACACAACAATACCCAAACCAATGCTACAATCTTTTCAAATTAAAGAGAAACCTCCAAAATGACCCATGCAAGAAATGTAATCGGTGCTTAGAGTAAGAGGAAGAAAAATCAAATGAGCAAGGCAATGATCATTCAAATAATGAACATACTCAACAGGATCAAAGAGACCAAGAGAAATTAAACAAGGAATGAATCCGACAACTATCAAGAAACTCGATCTCCAAACAGAAGGCTCAGTTCACCAAGGCACTCAGAAAACCTAAGACCTCACGTCACATTGATAAGAAATGGACAAACAACTGCGGAAAACAAGCCTCCAACAATCAAATATAGTCCAAAACACTTCAATTACTCTTAAGAATAACCAAGAAACAAGTACAATCAACCCAAAAGTCATGAAAAGCTTATACCCAAAAAATCACAGGGGTCAACGTGACTGTGAGGCAGTATTCAGTGCCAAACAAGGGATAGTGTGAGTGCTACAAAAGAAAAATGCACCAATCAGCGCGACTGTTCAGGGAAAATGTTGAAAATGCAACAAGATGATGGATCTTAGTGAAATGAAGTCTCCTTCACTAAGTGGGCCCGCAGGCTATTTTTGGCGCAAAGTCTATTTTTAGACTATGTCTATTTTTAGACATATGGAACATGGTCTGGGATTGTAGTATGTTATTCTTGGATGATTGGTCGAGTTGGTAAAAATAGATGGACTTCTATTTTTAGACATATTGGGTGGAATCTATTTTTAGATTTCCAGTCTAAAAATAGATATGTCAAATATTATTAGCTCTTAATAATATTTGGACTCTAAACATTATCTTATTCTCTTGGAGAACTTCAGTTAAGTGCATATAGGTGGCACAACAACTGACGGAAGGAATTACGCTATTCCTGAGGGTTTACTGGAGCTAATTCATGAGTACTTTAGTTATAACTCATGTGACAGAGTTTGGTGGAGTTGTAGAAGTGTTGGTGGAGTTGTGTTCGGTTTAACTTAGTTGAACTAGTTGTGACTAGTTTAACTAGCTAATCAACTAGTAATGAGTGGAGTGAATTAAATATTATTTAATTCACTAATTATTAACTCATCATTCAACTCAAGAACACATCAGTTCACTAGAGTGCATGGATAGTTCAATGGAGACCAGTGGAAGAGGTAGATGAAAAGGTGAGTTTGCTATTAGTTGTGACAGCAGTTGTGCATGAGATTTGCACAAGCATTGGAGGAGATTTCCAATGATGATTGCACAGTTGGAGCCAATGAGATTCAAACTTGGATCTCTCATGAGACCAGCCTTGATTGCACAATAGAGGCAGGCAATTAGTGGATGAGTTTTGAACCTGTGACTTGTTCAAAACTGAGCTAGTTTGTGTGTAACTTTATGAGATAGTACTGATCAGTACTTGTGACGAGTATTGTGCTATGTACTGTTACATGTTCTCTCCATATAATATATAAAATAGCTGAGGGGTTTTCAGCTATAAGCTTTCCCCATTACATATTGTGTTTATGTGCGCATGCGACTGTTTCTATTTCCACTTAAAATTGATGATTGATTGTGAAGAGATAATGTGTTGCGTATGAATTCAGAATTAGTATGTGATCAGGATAATCTCAGTGGATAAATCTTCATTATTCAGCAAATTTCTACATGGTATCGGAGCGAATTGATCATCGGGATCTATTACAATGATTACAATTTTATTTCGGTAGACAGAGTCTGTACCGGGCCAGGTAGCCTCTGGATCCATCCTTTCTCTGAAAGGTGATATATCCAGTAAATTCCCTTACAATCGATCTCTGTGCTAGAAATAATTTGTTCTCATAGATCCAGAAGCAGTTGAGTTTTTGAGTTTGGAATTCGAATTTTGCAGCAGCTAGTGTTCTTGGTGCCGAAGTTGAAATGTCTTTCAACGGTTTGCGACTCAAATATGCCCTTGAAGGTAGTTCGAATTATGTTGCATGGAAAGATCAGATGGAGGCAGTATTAGAAGATAATGGGCTGAAGGAGTTCGTAGATACGAACATCCAAAAGCCTACTGATCCTGCTGAAGTTGAGGCTTGGCAAAAGAAGATGGCGAAATGTTGAAGGATTCTGTTGGAGGGCGTAAAGGATCACATTGTATCCAGCCTGCATGGAAAAGATTCTCCATATTTTATGTGGAAAGTGTTGACAGATCTATTCCATAGTAAGAGCAACCAAAGGAAGCTAGCGCTCAAGGATAAACTCAGAAATATTAAGATGGAGAAAGGCGACAATATCGCCAAGTACCTCACGAAGTTCACTCAATGCAGAGATGAGTTGGGAAGTGTGGGGGTGACTGTCGAAGAAGAAGACATGGTAGACCTGGCTCTCCTTGGTCTTCCAAAGGCTTGGAATTCCTATCAGGACTCTGTCAATGGTCGGGAGAATTTTTCGGGATGGTTGCGACTTTGGGCGGATCTCATGCAAGAGGAGATAAGGAGGACTACCAGGGATGGATATTCATCAAAGGTATCTGATGAAGAAAATTTTGCTTTGGCTGCCAAAGCAAAGAAGGGGAAGAGCAAGAAGGCTATCGGTACGGTGCCCGAAAGGCAAGAACGAAGACATGTCCAAGCTGAAGTTTTTCTTTGTCTGACACGGACATTATGCCACAAATTGTCCGCAGAAGAAGAAAAATAAGCAAGCTGCTGGATCTGCAGCTGGAGAGGCCTTAGCCTCACAGTTTGAGCTGGATTTTTCGTTGATCGCATGCTTGGTCTCAAGTGTGGCGGGATCAGTATGGTTTCTGGACAGTGGTGCGTCTTTTCACATGATAGGAGATCGAGATTTGTTTACTGATCTGGATGAGAAAGATCTTGGAGTGCACATCGAGATGGGCAATGATGGTAGATACAGTGCAACCGGTATCGGTGCCATTTCCTTTGAGAGGGAGTCTGGTGAACCCTTCGTATTGAAGGAAGTGATGCATGTTCTAGGATTGAAGAAGAATCTTATCTCTATGGCGATGTTAGAAGACAAGGGATATGATGTTGTCTTTAGCGAGGGAAAGGCCTTCCTGCACAGTAAGGCAACTTGTGAGACCCGGAGGATAGGGGTTCGAGTTAAGAACCTTTATCAATTGCAGGTAGATGAGTACAACGGCTGTGGCATGCAAGGCGGGAGAAGTGAGTGGCCCAGGATGATGAGGGCGAACTGTGGCATAGGAGATTGGGCCACCTTCACCATGGAGCTTTGAAGATACTGCAGTAGATTTCTACTGGGCTTCCTAAGGGCACTCTTGCGCAGTCAGATCAGTGCAAGGGGTGTACTTTAGGGAAGAATGTGAAAGCCACATTTCACGAGAAGGATAGTCGCGCCATGACGATCCTTGAGAGAGTTCACACAGACATGTGTGGTCCTTTCTCTATAGCTTTGATAGCAAAGCACAAGTACTATGTGATCTTTGTTGATGATTTCTCTCGGAAGTGCTGGATCTTCTTCATGCAGAAGAAGAGCGAGACATTTTCAAAGTTCTGTGAATTCAAGGCATTGGTAGAGAAGGAATCGGGGAAGCATGTGAAGGCTCTTAGGAGCGACAATGGTGGTGAATTCATCTCGGCTGAATTCAAAGACTTTTGCAGCGCAGAAAGGATTCGGAGAGAGCTCATCGCACCCCATAACCCACAGCAGAACGGGGTGGCTGAGCGGAAGAACAGAACGATCGTGGGTGCTGCACGGGCGATGTTGCATGATCAGGGCCTACCCCTTCACTTGTGGGCTGAGGCATGCAATACAGCAGTGTATGTGCAGAACCGTTGTCTTCACAAGGTTCTTGGCATGAGTACACCAGAGGAGGCTTATTCTGGCAAGAGGCCTGATATTTCCCATTTGCGGATTTTCGGATCTCCTGTCTACATGCATGTGACGAAGGATGCGGGAAGGAAGCTGGATCCAACTGCTGAAGTTGGAATATTTGTGGGGTACACTGATACACCTCACAACTATCGGGTGTATGTGCCAGACAGTCGCAAGACTGTTGTGCGACGGGATATAAAATTTCAGGAGGAGAAAGCCATGTAGTGTTCGCTTGAGAGGGAGCCACACTTGCATGCAGATGAGGAGCTGTTAGTTCCTAAGGAGGAGCTTCCGGATGTGGATCAGCCACAAGAGGAAGTTTAGGAGGTGGAAGAAACCACCCATGCAGCGCTAACCATCAGAGGGCGCAAGCGCACTACAGAAGCTGAGAGACTGGCTCGAGATGCAGAGAAGGTTGTAGGACCACCTACAGCACAGCGCAGACAGAGGCAGTCACCGGATCGGTACACTGGATACATGGCTCTTGTGAGTCAATGTGTCATGCCGGAGCCATCCTTTTTTGAGGAAGCTGTGGAGGAACCCGCATGGGTAGATGCCATGATCGAAGAATATGATTCAATCATTAGAAACAGTGCATGGGAGATTGTCCCAAGACCGGAGGGGAAATTAGTGGTGGGTTCGCGAAATATCTACAAAGTGAAGCAGGCATCTGACGGGAGTGTGAGAAGTACAAGGCAAGATTTGTCGTCCGTGGCTTCTCACAGATCGAGGGGATCGATTATGAGGAGACTTTTGCACCTGTCGCAAGGTACTCTTCCATATGGACGATCCTAGCTCTCTCAGCGCAGATGGGATGGCACATCCATCAGATGGATGTGAAGACTACGTTCCTCAACGCAGTCATTGAGGAGGAGGTGTACATAGAGCAGCCTGAAGGTTTCGAGATCTTCAGCAGTGAGTCGCATGTGTGCCGACTCAAGAGAGCACTGTACGGGCTGAAGCAAGCACCTCATGCTTGGTACACATGGATTTACAGTTATTTCACCGGGCTTGGATTTTCCAAGAGTGAGGCGGATCCTAACCTGTACCAGATTGTGGTGGAGGGGAAGCTGCTGATCGTTGTATTGTATGTAGATGATCTAATTTTGACGGGTGATGAGCTATTGATACTTTCATGCAAGGAGGACCTTGCTAGAGAGTTCGAGATGAAGGACTTGGGCCTCCTTCATTATTTCCTGGGATTGGAGATTTGGTAGCGCAGTGGAGGACTGTTTGTTTCTCAGGGTAAGTATGCTCGGGAGATTCTGGAGAGGTTCGGCATGCATGGCTGCAAGCCTGTTGACACTCCTCTTCCTGGTGGTTGGAGGAAGGAGGATGCTACTTCAGCGGAGGTAGTGGATGCCACTGTCTATCGACAGCTGGTGGGGTCGCTTATGTATCTGGTCAATACACGACCCGATATATGCTATGCAGTTAACCAGCTTTCGCAAGCTATGGTTAAGCCTACCAAGCTCTTTTGGAAGGCAGGCAAGCATGTATTGCGCTATATCAGAGGCACATCGGGATATGGTCTATGGTACAGACAGGAGGATGGAGCGAAGCCTTCTGGCTTCACTGATGCAGATTGGGCAGGGAGTCCAACGGACCGGAAGAGCACATCTGGAGGAGTTTTCAGCATTGGGTCGACAGCAGTTTCCTGGTACAGCAGGAAGTAGAGATCCGTGGCACTCAGTTCAGCAGAGGCCAAGTACATGGCAGCTAGTTTGGCTGCATGCAAGGCTATTTGGATGAGGAAGATCCTCGCAGGATTGTTCAGGTTGCATTTGGAGCCTACAGTGATCTACTGTGATAACCAGAGTTTCATTAAACTCTCGGCTAATCCAGTATTTCATGATAGGTCCAAACACATCGACATCAGGTACCATCATATCAGAGATTGTGTTCAGCGGAGAATCATGATGCTTTCATATGTTCCCACGGAGGATCAGGATGTCGACATCCTGACAAAGGCGCTCACCAGAGCAAGTTCGAATTCCACAGAGGCAGGATAGGGGTTGCAGATAATCCATATCTTGCTGAGAGGGAGTGTTGAAAATGCAGCAAGATGATGGAGCTTAGTGAAATGAAGTCGCCTTCACTAAGTGGGCCCGCAGGCTATTTTTGGCGCAAAGTTTATTTTTAGACTATGTCTATTTTTAGACATATGGAGCATGGTCTAGGAGTTGCAGTATGCTATTCTTGGATGATTGGTCGAGTTGGTAAAAATAGATGGACCTCTATTTTTAGACATACAGGTCGAAGTCTATTTTTAGACTGCCTGTCTAAAAATAGGTCAGTCAAATATTATTAACCCTTAATAATATTTAGACTCTAAACTTTAGTTTATTCTCTTGGAGCACTTTAGTTGGAGCTACAGATGTGGCCCATGCAGCTGACAGAAGGAATTATGCTATTCCTTGGGGTTTGGTGAGCTTATGCATGGTTGAATTCAGTTAGGACTTCAGTGGCAGAAGTTTGGTGGAGTTGATGAGACAGTTGGTGGAGTTGTGTTCGGTTTAACTTAGTTGAACTAGTTGTGATTAGTTTAACTAGCTAATCAAATAGTAATGAGTGGAGTGAATTAAATATTATTTAATTCACTAATTATTAACTCATTATTCAACTCAAGAACACATCAGTTCACTACAGTGCATGGACAGTTCAGTGGAGACCATTGAAAGAGGTAGATGAAAGGGTTGAGATAGCTATCAGTTGTGACATTAGTTGTGCATGAGATTTGCACCACACTTGGAGGAAATTTCCCATGAGGATTGCGCTGTCAAGCCAAGGAGATTCGAACCTTGGATCTCTCATTAGACCAGCCTTGATTGCGCAATAGAGGCAGGAATTAGTGGATGAGTTTTCAACCTGTGACTTGTTCAAAACTGAGCTAGTTTGTGTGTAACTTTATGAGATAGTACTAAGTACTTGTGAGGAGTATTGTGCTATGTAATGTTACATGTTCTCTCCATATAATATACAGAATAGCTGAGGGGTTTTTAGCTATAAGCTTTCCCCATTACATATTGTGTTTATGTGCGCATGCGACTGTTTCTATTTCCGCAAATTGATGATTGATTGTAGAAGAGATTATGTGTTGCATATGAATTCGAATTAGTATGTGATCAGGATAATCTCAGTGGATAAATCTTCATTATTCAGCAAATTTCTACAGAAAAACCACGCCAAGCCAGTTAACCAAGGAAAAGGGAAAAAACTCAACAGAGTAGAGATCAATCTTGACACTCTGGGGCTGAACTAGGGTTTGAAGCACAATTTAAACAACCAGAAAGGAAAACAACAAGAAAACAACCCACAAAAACGACCCAACAAGATCAAATACAAATTCACACTGATCGCCAGCAGAGTCGCCAACTTGTTATGTAGGTAAATCCTCTCTATGGACAGAGATGATCCCTCTAGCCCTAGAGTGGGTCTAGTAACAAGGAATCATGCTAAGGTGTAGGTTCCTAGATATTCAAATGAAAGAGGAAGCAATAAGATGGCCTACCTGTAGTCCAATGCTGTTGTCGGAAATCGTAGTGGTGATGAGAGCTTCTTGCTCCTGATTCGGCAAGTCAAAATCCCTTCACTTATTGCGCTTGGACACCTGCACAAAGATAAGAAAACGATAATCGCATACCACATAGTAATTTCATCCAAAATATTCTAGTCAGTCAGAGAAGACTAAGCATATTGCATTCGATAAAGACAAAATACAAGATGGGAACCAAACAATAGTCACTTATATTATTAGGTAGAAAGAAGAGATACAACCATGCTATGACATTGCGGTCTCCTCCAGTAGGGTTCGGGAAAAGCACGTCTCAAAGCTCGTTGGGGAATTCAGAAAAGATAAAGGCCCTCTCGATGGATTTCTCCTTGTTCTACCATCTTAATAACTCAGTTATTCAGCTATAGTTTAGTCCTTCAAGTTCAATGCTTTAGCTATAGAATTATATTTGTTCAGCTAGCTTTCATAAAGAGAGAAGGATTTTTTATATAGATAAAAAGGAGGAGGTTGGGATCCCTACAAAGGTGGAAGGGAGGCCTATCCTTTAGGAGTGTTCCAAGGGAGGTGGAAACTACTAACTAAAGGAGAAGGCCCGTGGTTGTTTCAGTTCAGCCACTCCCAGTGGCTCATCCCCGAGGTGGTTGGAATGGAACCTCCACCTCTATTTTTAAAAAAAATTTCATTAATAGCTTGGCTTGGGTGCTTATTTGGCACTGAGTGCCAAGTGGCACGACCTTAGTGTTAAATTTCTTGGTCGGCGCGAGGAGGTAAAGGGATACTCGCGCCAAGGAAAAAATAGGGATTTGACCAATTTGCAAATTGAGGGAGTGTTCAGATATACCTCCTTCCTTTTCCATATGTTTTTATACTTCCAATAAGATAATTTTCCAGTTACTCTCCAAAAACTTGACATATAGGGAAATCCTCTATCCGTCATTTTTTGGACATCCTTGCTCAAGAAAGAATGTATAGATTTTAGTTATTCATAATTCTTAGAGTTATTTTTACATCCAGTGATCACAATGTTAACCAAAGCAGAGCAACCAAGAATAAATGAATAAATGAGAAAGATATTGCAGTTGTTACAGCAGATTAAGGTTGGTTACTGGTATTTGTATGAAAAATATACTGAGATCAGAGTCTTTGGGTCAAACTTGTTACCTTACAAGCTACCCAAAAATACTTCAACGAGGATCTTTGCCTTGGAGTGTATCAGGAAGATCCTAAACCTTGATTCCATAAATTTCATGGCAGCTAAGAAGAAAACCCAATTCAAACTAAAGAATCAGATAGGGAAATTCATATGCAATCATAGGGATGCAGAGAAAGAAGCATCAAATCAGTTATTGGAATTCAAAATGGAAGAAATATTTCCTTGGAATTATGATCCATAAGGGATCTTGAGTAAGCTAAGGGTTAAATGCAAGTTAACACCCTTCATCCATGAAGAAAAACCAGAAATAGAAAATTTTACAAATAAGATTGAATGGATTGAAAACACTTTAATAGATGCAGTGAACAAAGGTAATACTAGTCATGCTTTAGAGACTGCAAATCAGCCAGAAAAGTCCACTAAAAGAGTAAGGGAAGAAGGAGCCTATGTGGAAGAAATTACAACTGAAACCAAGTTCAAGCTCATATATAACAAAAGGCCCAAGTTAGATTCAAAAAGTAAAGGAAAAGTGACAATTGATGTGGAAGAAACAGAGCTTTTAAATACCAATATAGATTTTCTAGAGACAAATGTTGCTACTGTGATTATCAATGAACCAACTACTAAAAATCAGAATGAAGAAAAAATCAACAATGAAGACAAACAGTTGATGGAAAGACAACAAAGCATGGAAGCCTCTTCCTCACAGGCAGCTGAGAAAAAGGATTTGGATATCAAAGAAAAACATAAGCAGATTAAACTGAAGAATGAAGAGATAAAGAATAATATTTATTCCTAATATCTCAAACAGACTCTAAGTGTGCAAAACAGGCTCCTTTTTGCATTTGATTATTCTAATCAAAAGCTAATCATGTTAGTGTTGCAGCCCACAGTAAAATCTCCTAAGACAGTGGAAGATTATAAGAAAGTTGATTTGGAAGCCTAGACAGATAAGATCCATGCTCTTGATCAAATTGAGTTCCATAGACGGACCTCTGAAATGTTATATTCTACTGTCACAAATAAAGCCATGAGTGCTTAGAAGCTCCAAAACACCATATCCAACATGCAAGATCAGATGAATATGGACACAGCCTCATTGTATGCCAAGGATCTAAGGATAAAAGCCTTAGAAGAACTAGTGTTGCAGGTGGGATATGACCCTGCTAATATCAAAGTAGCAGAATTATTGGTGAGAAAGAAAAATGAATATATAACAGCTTTGAGGAAACAACTCAAACTTCCTCAAAGTGAACATCCTCAAACGAAAGAAATCATATAGGAGCAGAATGAAAAATATGACATGATGAATTTGTTTCTTCAATTGACAGCCCAGGTTAAGGAGATGGAGATTCAAATGGAAAAACTTGTCCAGGAGAAGGAAACAGTGAAAGAACCAGAGATTCCTACAGTTATTCCAGTTATCATTGCAGCAGTGCCTTCAAATTTAGCTGAAAAGTTGGCACCCAAAGAACCACTGGCTACTGCAGTGCCAGTGACTTCTTCCACAACCTCAGCTACTTAATCATCAACCACAACAATTAAAAATACAAATGAAGCTAGCAAAATAGTGAAAGCAATGGAATAAATGTATTTAAAGACAAATGAGATTAACATGTTGACAAAGATGGTAGAAAATCATGAGAATTCAAATAAATTAGCTTAGAAATGAAAAGACACATGAACAAAATGCCATCAGACTGAATGAAGAGTTGAAGAAATTGCATAAGGAATTGACATTAAAGGATAAAATATCATACGTCAAAAATCACCTTTGGAACAATTTTATTGAAGCCATCCATGATGTGTGGCCTTCAATTCAAGTAATTTTTTAACAGAGAGATTTATTACTAAAAGCACAAGCAGAAATTCAAAAGACTCAAGGTGAGCTGGCTAACAAACTAGAGCAAGCTTTAAGGCTGATAAGCTAAATCACAGACAGGACTGAAACAAGAGTTGGAAGAACTCAAGATTACAGACAAGACTAAAACTATCTTAGAAATTAGGAAAGTTACTACAAAGAAGAATCTGATGAGGCAACCAGAAGAAAAATGTGAGAGTATGAATACTACCATAACCAGGTTTATGGTTAAGTTTACAAATTTGAGGCAAAAGGGATTGCTTGATATTATGGTCATTAATGATAAATTGATGCCTCAGAATGACTATGATAAGAAGATTATATATTTTGCAAAAGAACAGGTAAATAAACCATCAGGTCAAGGCATACCAACAAGAAAAGTATTACTCAAGAGTTTTGAAGATTTATTCTACTTGCAACATGAGACAAAACACTTGTTTATCATCAAGCCAACCTTTGCTAGATATATTGAAGCTGATGAAAACTTTAGGAAATTAAAGAAAATACAAATTCCTAAATATGAGGATTGGCAAGCACTCATAGATTTATTATGAAGGATAAAAGATATATAGATCAAAGAAGGAAGAAAACTGTTTTGGTTAAAGAGTAAACAATTTTTTTTTACAGCAGTAATTTTTTTTTAATTATGGTTAAAGAGTATCAGAGTTTAGAGAGTATTAGTGAATAAAGAGAATCAGAGAAAGAGTATTAGACAAGGCAGATCAGATTCAAAAAATATCTAAGAGCCAACAAGGAGGACACCAAGGCAGTTAGTTGCATCTTATCCTCAAAACAGTTTCTATTTCTTTTGGATAAATAGGACAACTTGCTGATTTGTTACACAGCTGTCTCTATTATTGTTGTAAAGATATTTTATTTTCCTAAGATAATTCCTAGAAGTTTTCTAGGATATTTTGTAAATAACTATGTATAAATACTTCATCTTTAGAAATATTTTGTGTGGAATAAAATTGATGGGATTGTTATAGTGATTTCTTCTTGGACTTTAAAGCTTTTGTGTGTCAAATTTCGAGTTAGCAGGCTGGATCAAACCAATTGGCATCATACTTCAGGATTCCTGTGATGAGCTATTTGGAGTGAAGTATTTCCTTACTTGTCATTGTTATCTTTCTTTGTTACATGCATCCATCTATGTTTATTCTAAATCTGAACCCCATTTTTAACTAGTTATCATTTATATGTTTTCCTCTAATTTATAGTGTAGGGAACCCTTAATTGCTCCCTCTCTCGTTTGACCTCTTCCTACTAATTCCTTTTCCGGATCAAAGGATTCTTCAGTGCCCTTTATCCTGATAATACCACCTCATAAAAATGATTTTCCAAGATCTTCAAGGGTTATCTATCTTGCCCTGAAAACATTTGACCTTTTGGCCTTGATCCCAGTGCTGTTTTATTGATTTTGACTCCCTAGCCCAATGGAAAAATAGAATTCCCGCTATCCATCCTTTCAAGTTATTTTTCCCACCAAATCTACGAAAACCAAAACCAAAGCTGCACATTCATAACTAGCCTAATATTTACAAATTGAAACAAAGTTAAATTTTAAAGAGAGAGCCCTCTCTGAACCCTAGGAAGGCTAGATCCTAGAGTTTAAAGTTGGTTTGTGGTTACCTCTAGTATTATTTGACTAAAAACCAAAATCTCACAACTTTAGAATTACTAGAGAGATAACATTAATGCCGACTCCACTAGGGAACTAACCAAACCTCAGTCATAAAACTAGTCTTGAAGGAAATTTTTTTTATTCATCCTTTTACTTTAAGATTGCTTTTATAAGTTGTGGGTATTAAAAAAACTGTAATTCTGGCTTCGAGGAAAATTTACTATACCAGGTCTAACCCAGTTTCTAAACCTGCAGTAATAGTAGATAACCCAGACCGAATTGGCAAAAAGAAAAAACAGTTAGAATATTTAGAAGCTGAAGTATCATTAAAAAGAGTCAATTAATTACCACAAGAGTTAGTAAGTCTGCAAGATATTGATTTTGATTTGAAATTTGAGCATTCTTTATTTAGAAGTAAATCTGAAAGTGATTTGAAAACTGATGTTTTAGACCCTGTTTTTATTTCATTCTTGAATACAAAACAGAAAAATATTATAGTAAATTCTAAATCAAAGAAAGTTCAAGATCAGACTAAAATTGAAGAAATTAAAATGTTACTATTCTCAAAGATATTGATGAAGCTATTGAATTAGCTCAATTATTAACCTACGCAAACAAACCTCTAGTTTCTCAGTTACATACCACAATAATATCGGCTAAAGATTCATCTCTGTATGCTGTTACGTCATTTATAACTCCCACTACCAACTCATCTACAGATCCATTTATCCCTAAATTACCTTTACAGCCTAGAGTACTATTTCCACCACTCACTTCATCCACTATATCCATTAGCTCACATTTTGATTTTTTAAACACATCAACCTCATTCCCTAGTAGTTCCATATACATTCCGGTTCCATTTCCCAACACTTCAACTACAGCTTTTAGTTCATCAGCTATCACTTCTAGGTCAGCCCCAAGCACTTCTACTTTACCTCCTAGCCAAGCTAAACTTCAAGCTATGGCTTCTAGATATGCTCCCCTAGTATTACCACAACAATTTCATGACATGACTCAATACTATTAGAGTAAGATACCACAGTTTGATGCCACTACCCATTATACAGCTCAGCAACACATAAATAAAATGACAGATTTCTTTGAACTCCATGAGATTGATGATTCCGATGTTCAAATGAGGTTATTTTCACAAACATTGACAGGAAAAGTTAAGAAGTGGTTTAGAGGTCTTGCTGCTGGTAGTGTAACTGATTTAGCTGTATTTCATAGATTGTTTTTAAATAAATGGGAAAAGAAAAATAATCCACTCCAGATATTGTCTGAATTTGATGCCATGAGAAGAGCTCCAAATGAGTCAGTCCAAGACTACTGCACTAGATATAACAATGTTTACAATTCCATCCCTGAAAATATTAAACCCACCCCTGATAATGTCCTACTCAAATTCCCTGATGGATTTGACATGGACATGGCTTATCAACTGAGAGAAAGAAATGCAAAAACCTTAGAAAGAATGCAAACAGATGTTGTTAGTGTAAAAATAAAACATTTTAGCCAGAAAAGCTAGACTAAGAAATGAGAGAAGAGTGACCATTAAACAATAAACTTCTAATTCAGACTAAAAAATAGACATGTTAGCTAAAACTTTAGACAGGATGATGGATATACTAGATAACATAGAGAGGAGACCTCAATGGGATAACCAACAGCAAATCAGAAATCTCAATTTTAGAAAAAACACAAATTCAGGAAAAGCAAAAGAAACAACCCCAGACCAAACAATAAGGCCTCCATTCCAAGAGAACTATGTTGAAAGTTCTCAGAATAATGATGATGGCGAGGATGCAATAAATCTACTGGGAATAGATGATAATAATACTATTTTTCTCACTCAAGAAGATCATGAATTATTTGAACTCCAACGACTCAAATTATATTCAAGTGAATCCTTTGATTATAAACAAGGTTATGATTATGCTATAAATGAAATACACAGTCAATATAACCTTATAAATAATAATAAAAAATGTGTTTTCTACCAATAAAACTTCCCAAACTCAGAATAAGAAAATAGTAGAAGCTCCCAAAACAAAATTTCTCCAAATTCTCCCAAGGGAAAATAAGCAAAATTCTAGTTCTTCCCAAAACATTTCTAGTCCTAAAAATGCATCAAGCCCTAAAATTGTTGATATTTCTGATGAAGTTGCTCAAGCTACAAAAGATTATCAAAAATATATTGTTGCTAAAGCTTCTAATTATGTTAAAACAGTAAATTTAGATCCTAAAAAACCTTCTTCTGATCCTAAATCAGTAGATCCAAAAACTGCTACTTCAAAAACATCTGCTGATAATTCTAAGTTTGAAAGAACATCTAATTCTTCACAAACAATCTCTGAAAATAAAATTAGGAGCAGTAAAACACAAGAAACTCAAACAGAGAATGTCAAACCACTTGAAAATGAAAACATAACTGTAGAAAAACAAGACAAACCAACACAAACTACAATTACCAAAGAAGAATTGATTCAAATCAGTAAATCTCAACCTACATTCAATATACAATCTAAAATTGCAAAGCTAAAAATACCAATTCCTTTGATAGAATTGGTAAAACATGACTTGTATAAATTAACCATAACTGAAACATTAAACATGAATGATGGAGAAGATTCCATAAATCTAAATGATGATCAGCCAGAGTTGATTTTTGGCCCATATGTGAATGGAAAACATGCAGATGGAGCAGTTCCTCCATTTTATATCAGTCATACCATTCATGATCAAATTTTACACAATGCCATGCTAGATTCAGGAGCTTTCCATAATCTAATTTCCAAATCTATAATGGAAACTCTCAATCTAGAAATCACAAGGCCCTACAAAGATTTGTTTTCATTTGATTCAAGTAAAGTTAAATGCCTAGGTTTAATAAAAGATTTGTGTGTGACACTAGTTCAGTATCCTGGTAAGAGTATATTAATGGACATTGTAGTAGCTGATATCCCACCTAAATATGGAATGTTACTTTCTCACAACTGGGGAGCAAAGTTACATGGATCTCTACAATTGGACATTTCTTATGCTACTATATCAGTTTTTGGCTAGCCTAAGAAGTTATATAGGGAAACATTGATGAAGTACATGGTTAGTAGTGCAGAAAGATCTATAAATTACCCAATTTACTCTACACCAAATGATCTTGATTCTTTTATCTTATGTAACTCTAAAACTAATGAAATCCAAACTGAAATAATAGAGAAAAAGAAAGCACCAAACAATGATAATATTTTTCATGAATCTTTATGGCATTTAGACTTTGATGGTTTAGTAAATAATTTAGGAGTAGGAGTAGGAGTTTGGATAACCAACATGGAGACTAATCACTTAGAAGGCCATGCTTTCAGGCTCAATTTCAAATGTACCAATAATATGGCTGAGTATGAAGCCCTCATCCTAGGGCTCCAAATTATTAGGAACTCAGGAGGAAAAATAATATTAATCATGGGAGATTCAGAGTTGATCATAAAAAAAGTAAATGGAGTATATTCTGTTTACAATCCTAGACTAAGCAGATACAAAGACACTGTGATAGATTTAACTGATGATTTATTGGAATGTAAATTTGCTGCTATACCTAGAAAACAAAATATACAGGCTCACTATCTAGCAACCTTTGCTAGTACATGAAATTTACCATTCCAACCTAATCACAAATATACTTCTGAAGTCAAACATAGGCCAATAATACTAGACAACCTCAAGTATTGGAAATTTTTTTCTCAAGATGAACAAATTTACAAGTTTATGAACAATGAAGGTGAGTTTCAGAACTGTAAGATAGACACAGATTGTACTATAGATCAAGATTTAGATTTTGAAATATATTTGCATAACTTAGATGTAAATAGAATAAAGTTTGCTAAAACAACTATATTATTGATGATGAAACAAACATATTGAATCTTAAGGATAATTTCTTACCCAAAGGTTTAACTCCCTTAGAAGATCTTTTTGACTCAAATGATGTAGCTAGAAAATCCAAAATGGAGCCAGTTAGATTTGATATAGAAGAATGCAATATTGGTTCAGAGTTAAAACCCAAAATAATCAAACTTTCCAAAACATTACCTCAACAAGAAAATGAAAAATATATTACTCTTTTGAAGGAATATCAAGATGTTTTTGCCTAGAGTTATGAGGATCTCAAATCCTATGATACCGGCATAATCCAACATAAAATTCCAATAAAAGAAGACCAAAAGCCATTTAAACAAAATTTGAGAAGAATTAACCCTGTTTTGTTGCCTTTGATAGAAAAAGAAGTGAAAAGAATGTATGATGCACAGATAATTGCACCAGTCAGATATTCTGATTGGGTTTCCAACCTAGTTCCAACAAGAAAGAAAACATGAGAGATTATATTATGTGTCGAATTTAGGAATATAAACAAAGTGTCCTTGAAAGATAATTACCCTTTACCTAAAATGGATCATATATTACAAAAGGTAGTTGGCTCTTCTAGGATGTCACTTTTAGATGGTTTTTCAGGATACAGCCAGATTTTAGTCCAAAAAGAATATCAAGCCAAAACAACATTTACTACTCCTTGGGGCACTTTTATGTATGTGAAAATGCCTTTTGGTCTAATGAATGCAGGGGAAACCTTTCAAAGGGCTATGGACAAATATTTTCAAAGGAAATACATGATTTATTAGTAATTTACTTAGATGACATTATTGTGTTTTCCAAAACTGATAATGAACACTTGGATCATCCGAGACAAGTTTTTATTAAATGAAGGAAATTTGGCATCTCCTTGAATCCTAAGAAAAGTTTATTTGGATTAGAAGAAGGCAAGTTACTTGGACACATAATTTCTAAAGAAGGAATCAGAATAGATCCTGCTAGGATAAAAGAAATTCTTAACATTAGTCCACCAAGAAACATTAAAGAGTTACAATACTTTTTAGGTAAGATTAATTTTTTAAGAATATTTATATCCAATTTAGCTGAGATAAATAGAGAACTAAATAACATGCTTAAAAAAGTTTCAATTCTTAAATGGACTATTGAGGCTAAACATTCATTTGACTCCATCAAACAAGCCTTAACCAAAACTCCAGTCCTAATAAGTCTTGACTTTAAGAAGGATTTCATAATTTTTTCATTTTCTTCAGAACACACCATTGCTGCAGTTTTACTGCAGAAAAATGACCAAGGATTTGAACAACCCATAGATTTTTTCATTAAGACCCCTAGATATGCCTCTTTGAAGTAAAAAATTATGGAGAAACAAGCCCTAGCTTTGGTAAAGGCCATTAAAGACTTCAGAGTTTATATTCTCTACTCTCATATCATTACCCATGTCCCAAATTTTGTAGTAAAAGACATTCTTACACAGGATGGTCCTGATGGAAGAAGAGGTAAGTGGATTGCCACTATCTTAGAATATGACATATAAATGAAACCCACAAAACTCATCAAAGGTCAAGGATTAGCCTGACTTATGGCTGAATCTAATTGTAATGCCCTAGACATACATTTTATTGCCCAAGTGTATG
The DNA here is from genome assembly GCA_034641835.2 of Pinus albicaulis. Classification (NCBI taxonomy): domain Eukaryota; kingdom Viridiplantae; phylum Streptophyta; class Pinopsida; order Pinales; family Pinaceae; genus Pinus; species Pinus albicaulis. The sequence continues at coordinate 1,185,177,142 of CM076583.1, forward strand.
ATTAGGAAAAGATGACGACTCCAACGATCAGTGAAGCCTTCTCAGACTCACATTGGTATACATATATCGTATTTGTACTCCTAAACTTACAAGCTCCTCCTGGATTGTCAAGAGCCAAAGCCAAATTCTTAAAAATAAAGGTAGTAAGATTTTGTATTTTCGACAATGTACTTTTTTGGAGAGATCATAGTGGGATTTATTAAATTGTTTATTAAAAGAATAATCTAACAAAATACTTGAATAATTTCATGCAGGTGACTGTGTAGGACATCTATATTGGAAAACTACTGCAGACAAGATCCTGAGAGCTAGTTTTTTGTTGTGAAACCAGCTCCAAAAATAGAAGAAAAGAGATATCAACGCCTTAGAAATAAGCCACTTCGAGGGGGCAACCTCCAATACATTACATGAATGAACAATTCTTGGATGATACAAATGACAAAACCTCCTTTGTATATATAGGAGTCCATGGGGCCACCATTTAATCCTAGTGGGGCCACAATGTAATCCTAGTCGACCTAACAATAATAACGTAAGGGCACAATAATAATAATATGGGGGTTACAGGGGTATAAAAATAACAATAAGGGGGGATACACTAGCATAACAAGTGACTACACTATTAATATAGGGACTTAACATGCCCCTCTCCTTCAAACAAGTGTTGTCATCAACACTTGATTATTTCTTGATGCTCCTGTATAAAATTCTCATCCTCCCATGTGGAATCTTCTCTAGGAAAGTTCTTCCCCTTGCTGAGATACTTTGAAATTGATCGTACTTTTCGAGTTCTTGTTTCTGTGACTGCTTCAGAAATTCTTTCAATGTGATGCTGATCTTCCTGTTGTTTCATTAGATTCTGCACCAATGTTAGGTTATCCTTTGAGAGTTGGAGAACTTTTGTTGATGCTCGATGTGATCTTCCACTAATTTATCACCCATATTATCTATTATTTGATCCTTCAAACCATCCAACTTAGCCTCCATTTCTGCTTTTGAACCATTTATGTCATCTTTAGTTTCTCTTCGTAACGAAATTAATTGCACTTGGTACCTTAATTTTGATATCTCATACTGCAAGTCTTCCTCTTCATGTGTCATAGTATAGCTTTTTGAGGGCTTAATGGGTATGGAATTATTTTTTGGAGGCATTATAGAATCCAATTCTGATAAAAATTCTAAAATATGCCCTTGGAATCACTTCAAACTTCTTTTTCAAACAAACGTTATGCAATTTTAAAAACCAAATACACACCGTTTTCTTGTTTTTGAGAAGCTCGATATTGAAACTGAATTATCTATGTGATTTCGGATCCTCAATAACTGAAATTTGGCATTGCGGTAACTCTTCGAATTGTATTTTTAATGCTACAGGTCTGACCTGATTTGGATTCTTGAAGACAAATTTGTGCCCAATCTCCTACGATGACTTAATTATGGACTAGTTCAGTAGAGCGAACTTGTATGACTTTCCACGTGTCACTGTTTACTCCTTCGGATCTAAACTTGATAGAAAGGAAAATAAAATCTGTTTACTTACAACCACTTTTTACAGAATTCCAATCCGATGCTCAGAGAGAGAGTTATGAATATTTTCCCACGATCACCTCTTGATATGAAATTCGGGAGCCTACAAAACACCTAACTTCCACAGACCATATCCCCGAAAATATTGCAAACCAAGATTTGAAATTTTGTGAAAATTTTCCTCAGGATTTCAGCTTCATACTTTAAAAATTTCGGCTTCTGAACCTTCGTAGAAACAAATTTATAGCGAAAATGCCACGATGACCTGTTTAGGTTAAATTCAAGAGCTTGTAAAAAGCCCTAAATTCCACAGATCATATCTCTGCAAATATTGTGAACCAAGTTATGAAATTGTGCGATGATCTTCCTCAGGATTTCAAATTCTCACTCTAAAAATTTCAGTTTCTGAACCTTTGTAGAAAAAAAATTATAGTGAAAATTCCACGATGACCTGTTTGGAGCAGCGAAACTCTAGAATCTAAAGCTCTGATACCAAATGTTGTGAAACCAGCTCCAAAAATAGAAGAAAAGAGATATCAATGCCTTATAAATAAGCCACTTCGAGGGGGCAACCTCCAATACATTACATGAATGAACAATTCTTGGATGATACAAATGACAAAACCTCCTGTCTATATATAGGAGTTCATGGGACCACCATGTAATCCTAGTGGGGCCACAATGTATTCCTAGCCAACCTAAAAATAATAACGTAAGGGCACAATAATAATAATATGGGGGTTACAGGGGTACAACAATAACAATAAGGGGGGCTACACTAGCATAATAAGGGACTACACTATTAATATGGGGACTTAACATTTTTACTAGCCTACTTTGTTTGCTGATATCAAAAAGTATGTAACTTCCTGTCATAAGTGCCAAATTTTTTAGGGTCAGAAGAAATTATTACCCCTCCCTTTAAAGCCCATTTCAACTGAAATGCCATTTCAACAATGGGGTTTAGACTTCATTGGTGAAATTCACCCTCCTTCTTCAGGCCAACATAAGTGGATTTTGACAGCCAATGATTATTTTACCAAGTGGATTGAAGCCATATCCTCCAAACAAGCCACAGATACTGTCATTATTTCCTTCCTAGAAAGTAACATTCTTTCAAGATTTGGATGTCCCCAAAAGATAAATAATGACAATGCAGCAGCATTCAAATCCAAGAAAATGATTGATTTTTTCCACAAATACCATATTACCTTAGGTCATTCTACTGCATATTACCCCCAAGGTAATGGCCTAGCTGAATATTCAAACAAGAGCGTTGTAAACACCATAAAAAAGTTACTTGAAGACAATAAAAAGACTTGGAATAAGAAGTTAGTCAATGCCTTATGGGCAGATAGACTTACTACTAAAAAATCCATTGGTACTTCCCCTTACCAACTTGTTTATGGAATGGATGTTTTTTTTCCATCCTCCCTAGGTGTACCAATGATGAAAATTATCTGAGAGTTACAAGTTGAAACAAATGACATTCAAAGAAGGACCAGTCAAACTATTCACTTGCAACAAACAAGGGACGAATTCTATATCAAATCTCAATTCATTCAGGATAAAATCAAGAAATATTTTGATAAAAAGAGTAAAGAGGATGATTTCCACATTGGAGATAAAGTGTTAAAGTGGGATTCCAGAAGAGAATACAAAGGTAAACATGGAAATTTTGATTTTCTGTGGAAAGGACCTTATGTGATTTATGGATATAGAGGTAATATGATTTCTTTTTGAAAGAAATGGATGGAACATATCTACAAGAAGGATCAGTCAACGGAAGAATGCTAAAGCACTACTACTCTCCTGAGTTAACAAATAGTTAGTTTTTATTCACTTTGATCAGTGTACATATACATTGCAGAGTTTATATTGGATTGGATGTTTCCCTAACAAAGTTGAAGCCCAGAGAGAAGGCCCTAAGCTTTGAGAGGTAAATATCATAAGTATGAATAAATTGTAGATATCAGAAGACATTAACATGGTCATCATAGTCAAATTCCAAAGGCTACTAGTCTCAAAATTCTTGACATTTCACCAGGAAATGCCATCCCCATGTGGAGCCACTGTTAGGGTCCTATAATAATAGGGTTCATAAATTTTGAATTGACTTTGATAGTCTTGTAAATATGTACATACCTTTCTTTCTGCAAGTTGTTTTCCCATATTTTGAAAAAAATGAAAAATAATAAAAAGCCAAAAAGATGGTAAAAAGTCCTAAAAGAAAGACCAAGGGACTTAGAAAAATATAGACCCCAAAAGAAAAAAGGGAAACAAGACCTGAAAGTGAGCAATTCCAAATGCCACTACTATTACTTTTACTACAAGAATAATGATTATGTGCAGAGTGTCAATAAATGCCATAATCCATGATCAGTTAAACAATTTAATCTTAACTTTTCATGCTTTCAATTTTATGTTTTAGATAGAGAATAAATATTTTTCAAACAGTTTAAACTTGAAAAATCAATAGATAGGTAGAGAAATAATGAGGAGCTCAATAATTTAATCTGAGCCCTTGGAAGAAATACGGTAGAATTAGATAGTTTTATGCTTTGAAAGAAAAATGTTTTAAGGTTGCAAGCTTAAATGCACCTACAAAAATGAAGAAAAAATGTTAGAAATAAAGTTGGGTAGGTAGAAAGCAATTGAGAAATCATGCAATAAAGCATCATTGGGAAAAATTACTAATTTTCTCTCCCCCACAGGTATTTAGTATTCTAAACTATCAGTAAAAAAGGCTCAGAGCATTTCTCTGACTTTTGTTGGGACCGGACCGAAGGCTCGATGACTGGTTAGTTAAAAAATATTAAATTCCTACATTAAACCCACATTCATCAACATTTTCCCTTCATTCATAAATCATAATCTCTTTTCCCTAAGTAAAAAAACCCATTTTTTACTTAGTAAAAGTAGAACCCTAATATCTAATCTCATTCCCTTTCAAAATCATTCATAAAATCCTCAAAATGAATTTATCCTAACTATAAGTGAAATAATATTAAAGGGAAACAATGCTTTACTTTGTCTATGATTTACACTTTACTTAGAGATTAACATGTGTTTTGTTTCCATTTTACTACCCTTTTTTATAATAACACCTAACTCATTTTATTAAATCCATAACTAAACCTACTCGTACGTTATTAATCCCCTTATATTTAAAATAACCCCCTTAACCCATTATTTTAAAGTTTAGACCAAAGTTTTATATCCCATGTGCGCAAATATAAAAACCCAGCCCAATTTTCCTTCTGGTCTAAACACATGTATATGTGAATATCCCTCCCCTATAGTTTTAAAACAATTGTGCAAGTTGATAAAACTATATAATATATACTACCGCACCCGCATTCGAAAAATTGAAACATTTTACAAATGTTTTAAATTAAAAGATCATATCCGCCATATTACATAAAGCCTAAACGTTTAAAATTTATTAAAACACAGTTTTATAAAGATTAAACCATCCCCGCATATAAAATACCCTAGTCCCACCACTCTTATTACAATGCATCTCTCCAACAAATCTGGACCGTTCACCTTTAACCCAGAGATCCGATGGTTAAAAAAAAAATATCACGTAGAAAAGTTGCATGATCACCCAAGCTCCAAATCTGCACGGAATGGGTGGTTTCGCAATTCTATCTCTGCTCCACGTGCCCTTTACTTATTGGATCATGTGGGTCCAAGCCAAAACTGGTAACTGCCATAATGCCATGCGATAAACACTGATTGTTTCGATCCTTTGAGGCCCAAAACCGCCATTCCCGCCTGATGCGACCAACATTCAATGCAAAGTAAATGTAACCCAAAATGCATATTAAACCTTCGAAATAAAATTCATTCATTTCTCTTCTGCATTTAACCTGTGCTTGCGCCTTCCTGACTGTAAAAACATTCTTTTTCAACCATTTTCTGTCATTTTCATACGAAAAGCCCACAAATATTAACCCTGTGACCTTTGAAGACCGTCAAGGAGCTATACTTTGCTCCAGAAAATCTACAGAAATTGTGTTTCTTTTAAAACCTCAGAAACATCTTCTGAAACCCAAATACCTACATACCAATAGGTATTTTTCTGAAATTTGAGCCTGCAAGTAATTTTTAAAGCCTTTAAAAGAAAAAAACACACTTAGAATTTAAAAATCGATTGATAGAAACTGTCAAAAAGCTCCAAAAACAGGCCAGACCCTGTCAATTTTTTTCCAAAAACCCAGTTTCTCTACTGCGCAATTTTTTTCAAGAAATTTATGAGTTTTCATAGTTTGATGAATTATTTCAATCTTTAAATCAAACCAGAAAACCTCTGCAGGTATCCTAAGCCTTTGTGACCCTTTTGAAAAGAGTTTTTAGCCCAATTTCCCATTAAAATACTCAGGAAACCCTTGTTTCTTGTTTTAAACCAGTCAAAAGCCTATAAAAACCTCTTTGAACAGACCTAATTGGGAAAGAAAGCCCAAAGAAAAAAAAGCTATACTTTGCCAAAATTATCCAAGAAATCCTCTGCTAAAGTAAATTACTTCTGCAAACTGTCTAAACTTGCAAAAGTAGTCCAAAATGCCTAAAAAGCAGAGCTCTAGCAAGCTTGAAGCTTCCAAAGTCCTAAACCAACCCCTGCCATGAATTCAAATAATGATATTGTTGATCCTTTGCAATCCCCAGTCATAGACATTGAACATATCCCATTAGCTGATACTGATTACAAGATAGCAGATCCCATTGTTGAATTTAACCTGCTAGATATCCATAACTAGTGCTATGAAAAGTCATTAGATAATGAAGAAGAGGTCCATATTTTGGAATCTCATTTGCCCAAATATGTTGTTCCATTAACTCACCCATGTCAGGAAATCATTAGATTGTGTGAGCAATATTATGTGCCTGAACAAAGAGCCATTGTAAATGCCAAAAAGGAAGTGCTTTTTACCATTAATGTAGAATCAATTAACTAGATGTTACAGCTTTAGCCTGACCCCTAAGCAGTCCCTTTATCTATAGAGGTCCTCACCAAGTTATATATTGGCCTAGATTTTCCCAGGAGATTCATGATTTTTTAGACACTTATGCCTTTGCATGTAGAAATTCCGAAGCTAAATCCCCCATATTCTACTGCTAATTTCCCTAAAGGTTCAAGACATGTGAGTTCCATGCTTTCCTTCATCATTGGATATTTTACTAATGAAGACACAGATGATTCCACCTTGGGGTTCTTATCCACCTTTTCCCCAGGTCAACCACCATCAATAATCTTTGAATATGTTGGTTTCATTGCTGATAATATTCATTATCAATTGACCAATTTGCAAATTGAGGGAATGTTCAGATAAACCTCCTTCCTTTTCCATATGTTTTTATACTTCCAAGTTACTCTCCAAAAACTTGACATAGAGGGAAATCCTCTATTTGTCATTTTTTGGACATCCTTGCTCAGGAAAGAATGTACAAATTTCAGTTATTCAGATTTTTCAGAGTTATTTTTACATCTAGTGATCACAATTTTAACCAAAGCAGAGCAGCCAAGAATAAATGAAGAAATGAAAAAGATGTTGCAGTTGTCAGAGCAGAGTAAGGTTGGTGACTCATATTTGTATGAAAAATATACTGAGATCAGAGTCTTTGGGTCAAACATGTTACCTTAAAAGTTACCCAAACATCCTTCAATGAGGATATTTGCATTGGAGTATATCTGGTAGATCCTAAACTCTGATTCCATAAATTTCATGGCAGCTAAGAAGAAAACCCAATTCAAACTAAAGAATTAGATAGGGCCATTCATATGCAATCATAGGGATGCAGAGAAAGAAGCATCAAATCAATTGTTGGAATTCAAAATGGAAGAAAGTTTTCCTTGGAATTATGATCCACAAGGGATCTTGAGTAAGATAAGGGTTAAATGCAAGTTAACACCCTTCATCCATGAAGAAAAACCAGAAATAGAAAAGTTTACAAATCAGATTGAATGGACTCAAAACACTTTAATAGATGCAGTGAACAAAGGTAATATTAGTCATACTTTAGAGACTGCAAATCAGCCAGAAAATTCCACTAAAAGAGTAAGGGAAGAAGGAGCCTATGTGGAAGAAATTACAACTGAAACCAAGTTCAAGCTCATATATAACAAAAGGCCCAAGTTAGATTCAACAAGTAAAGGAAAAGTGACAATTGATGTGGAAGAAACAGAGCTTTTAAATACCAATATAGATTTTCTAGAGACAAATGTTGCTACTGTGATTATCAATGAACCAACTACTAAAAATCAGAATGAAGAAAAAATCAACAATGAAGACAAACAGTTGATGGAAAGACAACAAAGCATGGAAGCCTCTTCCTCATAGGAAGTTGAGGAAAAGGATTTGGATATCAAAGAAAAACATAAGCAGATTAAACTGAAGAATGAAGAGATAAAGAATAATATTTATTCTCAATATCTCAAACAGAATCCAAGTGTGCAAAACAGGCTCCTTTCTGCATTTGATTATTCTAATCAAAAGCTAATCATGTCAGTGTTGCAGCCCACAGTCAAATATACTAAGACAGTGGCAGACTATAAGAAATTTGATTTGGAAGTCCAGACAGATAAGATCCATGCTCTTGATCAATTTGAGTTCCATAGATAGACCTCTGAAATGTTATATTCTACTGTCACAGATAAAGCCATGAGTGCTTAGAAGCTCCAAAACACCATCTCCAACATGCAAGATCAGATGAAGATGGAAAAAGCCTCATTGTATGCCGAGGATATAAGGATAAAAGCCTTATAAGAACTAGTGCTGAAGGTGGGGTATGGCCCTGCTAATATCAAAGCAGCAGAATTGTTGGTGAAAAAGGAAAATGAAGATATAGTAGCTTTGAGGAAACAACTCAAACTTCCTCAAAGTGAACATCCTCAAACGAAAGAAATCATACAGGAACAAAATGAAAAAGATGACATGATGAATTTAATTCTTCAGTTGACAGCCTAGGTTAAGGAGATGGAGATTCATATGGACAAACTTGTCCAGGAGAAGGAAACAGTGAAAGAACTAGAGGTTCCTACAATTATTCCAGTTATCACTACAACAGTGCCTTCAAGTTTAGCTGAAAAGTTGGCACCCAAAGAACCACTAGCTACTGTAGTGCCAATGACTTCTTCCACAACCTCAACTACTGAATCATCAACCACAACAATTCAACATACAAATGAAGCCAAAAAAATAGTGAAAGCAATGGAAGAAATGCCTTTAAAGACAAATGAGATTAACAGGTTGAAAAATATGGTAAAAAATCTTGAGAAGTCAAATAGATTAGCTCAGATAAATGCAAAGACACATGAACAAAATGCCATCAGACTGAATGAAGAGTTGAAGAAATTGTAGAAGGAAATGACATTAAAGGAGCAAATATCATACATCAAAAATCACCTTTGGAACAATTTCATTGAAGCCATCCATGATGTGTGGCCTTCAATTCAGGTAATTTTTGAACAGAGAGAGTTATTACTAAAAGCACAAGCAGAAAGTCAAAAGACTCAAGGTGAGCTAGCTGACAAACCAGAGAAAGCTTTAAGGCTGATCACCTTCCTTAACAGCAAAAATAGATAGGAGTTGGAATAACTCAAGATTACAGACAGGACTGAAACTATCCTAGAAATTAGGAAAGTTACCACAAAGAAGAATCTGATGAGGCAACTAGAAGAAAAATGTGAGAGTATAAATACCACCATAACCAGGTTTATGGTTAAGTTTACAAATTTGAGGCAAAAGGGACTGCCTTATATTACGGTCATTAATGATAAACTGATGCCTAAGAATGACTATGATAAGAAGATTAGAGAGTTTTCATAAGAACAAGTAAATAAATCATCAGGTCAAGGCATACCAACAGGAAAAGTGTTACTCAAGAGTTTTGAAGATTTATTCTACTTGCAACATGAGATAAAACACTTATTTATCATCAATTCAACATTTGCTACATATACCGAAGCTGATGAAAACTTTAGGAAATTAAAGAAAATACAAATTCTGAAAGATGAGGATTGGCAAGCACTCACAGATTAATTATGAAGGATAAAAGATAGACAGATCAAAGAAGGAAGAAAATTGTTTTCTAATTTACAGTCAAAACAAATTTTTTTTACAGCAGTAAATAGTTTTTAATTATGGTTAAAAAGTATTAGATTTTAGAGAGTATCAGTGAATAAAGAGAATCATAGAAAGAGTATCAAATAAGGTAGATTAGATTCCAAAAAATATCTAAGAGCCAGGAAGGAGGACCCCAAGGTAGCTAGTTGCATCTTATCCTCAAAATAGTTTCTATTTATTTTGGATAAATAGGAGAGCTTGCTGATTTGTTAAGCAGCTGTCTCTATTATTGTTGTAAAGATATTTTATTTTCCTAAGATAATTCCTAGAAGTTTTATAGGATATTTTGTAAATAAATACGTATAAATACTTCATCTTTAGAAGTATTTTTTGTGGAATAAAATTGTTGGGATTGTTATAGTGATTTCTTCTTAGACTTTAAAGATTTTGTGTGTCAAATTTGAGTTAGCAGGCTAGATCAAACCAATTGGCATCATACTTCAGGATTCCTGTGATGAGATATTTGGATTGAAGTATTTCCTTACTTGTCATTGTTATCTTTCTTTGTTACATGCATCCATCTATGTTTATTCTAAATTTGAATGTATAACTAGGAGTATTACTACAGGATTTATTAAAAGCACCCTGTTTTTAAATAGTTATCATTTATATGTTTTCCTCTAATTTCCAACGTAGGGAACCCTTAATTTCTCCCTCTCTCATTTGGCCTCTTCCTAATACTTCCTTTTCTGGATCAAAGGATTCTTAAGTTCCCTTTATCCCGATCATACCAACTCATAAATACAATTTTCCAAGATCTTCAAGGGTTATCTATCTTGCCCTGAAAACATTTGACCTTTTAGCCTTGATCCCAGTCCTGTTTTCTTGATTTTGACTCCTTAGCCCAATGGAAAAATAGATTTCCCACTATCCATCCTTTCAAGTGATTTTTCCCACCAAATCTATCAAAACCAAAACCAAAGCTGCACATTCATAACTAGCCTAATATTTACAAATTGAAACAAAGTTAAATTTTAAAGAGAGAGCCCTCTTTGAACCTTAGGAAGGCTAGATCCTAGAGTTTGAAGTTGGTTTGTGGTTACCTCTAGTATTCTTTGACTAAAAACCAAAATCTGACAACTTTAAAATTACTAGAGAGATAACACGTGTTAAGCATCTTCTCGTCTCCTGCCTGATCTTTTGCGTGAACTGATCATAGGTTAGTCTTGTTAGATCGAACACTTCCTTAACCTGATCCTCAGAGGCACCAAGTTCTGAGAGAGAAAAATGCATGCTAGTTGCAGGAGTTGTCTGGGGAACCTCGATGTGTGGAAACTCCATCTGTTTCCCTATCTTTGTAGGAGGTGTCTTGCTGCCTTCTGCTTCCTTGGAGGAATCTTCCCTTGACTTCTGACTTTCTTCCTCCCTCTTCTTTTGCTCAACTTTTGCTTCATCCTGCTTTTATTTCAGCAGGTGTTTTGCTTCTGCTCTATCTTGTTCTTTATTTAGCTGGTGCTCTACTTCTACTTTATCTTGATCTTCCTTTAGCTGGTGCTCAGCTTCTGCTTTATCTTACTTTATCTTTAGTTGGCGCTCAGCTTCTTCCTTTTCTTCCTCTTCTTTCCTCCTTTTTTCCTCTCCCTTTTCTTGTGGGTTTCTTTCTCTCACTTATTTCTTTGTTCTTCCTTCAGTTGTTTCTTTCGTTTATCCTCCTCTTCATTTGCCTTCTCCTCAACTTCTTGTTGTGCTTTACCCTCATTTTCTCTTCACTGAGCGGAAGAGTTATCGCCCGTATCGGTCCTTTGCTTCTGAGCTTTGGAAGACGAGGCTCCTCCTAGTGTGTGGATTCTTTCCTCTAAAGTTTGATTGTCTTGATCTTCCTGATCGGTTGATTCCTCTAGAGCAACCTCCCTATCTTTTTTTTACCAGTTCTTGATTCTATCTTTAGCTGGGCATCCTGTATGCTGGTAACTCCATTTAAATTTGGCCCGTTTGCAATGGGCGGGGATGATTCTCTCAGGATCATACGTCCAGTGTGTTACGGGAGGTAGAAAAAATCCCTTGACTTGCTCAGCCTCAGCCTCTACTTCCCTGAAATATTTGACTGTGTAGGTGCCGATAGTGAGCAGAAGAGTGGGCCATGACTTCTTCTTGCCCTTAGTGAGAACCTTTGAAAAACCGCTCGACATCTGGTAACATGTTTCTTAAAGGAGTAGCTTGTCGGTGACGAACTGGGGCGGTGCGTGGGGAGCCTTGAGCAACCTGAAGACTTGGATGAAAGTGCTATCTGCGATAGGAAACCAGTTGGCCACTCAGGTTATTGTCTCCATGGCTCGCCCAGACATGCACGGGGTGTCTTTGCCAAATAGTTTTTCGTAGAGTGCGGGGATGAAGCTGTGTGAGATCGACTCTATATCTTGCTTATACCTGGAGTCCTAGAACACCAAAAACTCCTTGTGAATTGGACCTCCACACTCTACATCCTAGTTGTGTGCCCACCCCTCAAAATGGCACCTTGCACATACCACATCAAAAAGGTAGGAAGCCATATAAAATTCTGATGCATACCCTTCATCAGGTGCTAGTGTCGAAGATATGTTCGATTTGAGGGCTGCCACTATCAAGTTGGCCCAGTTGAAGCGGGTGCCATATACAATGAAAACGTACATGAGAAAAACTCACGTGCCATTGAAATTGGAGGCATCTGGTCGACCATTCATCCTACATAACATTGCCGCCACGAGCTTGTAGACCTTCTTGAGACCTGCTGTTTTATATTCCTGGTCCTTTTTGAACTGGAAATTTTCTGGGTCTTCCCACCATCCCCTTAAGGTCTCGAGTATGGGAACTACATGAGTGGTGGCCCATTCCTCGGTGAAAGTCTGTTCTCGGGCGGGAAGTGCATAATATAATTCTGCATCCTATCCTTTCATATTTGCGAATGATTTCTCTGCATGATCCCGAATAACCCAGATCTTGGGGTCGACCTTTTGCAAGATCCATTCGATCAGCTCTGCACATGGAAATATAGGCAGATGGGCCCTTGCATAGTGGAGCTTGGACCTCTTGACCTGAATATACACATGTCGGTCTGGGAGGTCTTATGGAAATTTAGGCTTTGTGAATTTTTGGTACACCTGTTATCAACTCATATTATCCCCTTTGCCGAATGTGCAAGCGGTATCTCCATAGATGGGGGGAGAGAAAGAGGCATTTCTTCTTCCGAGATTTCTATCTCAGGGCTTTTGTTACTTTTCCGAACTGCCGGAGGCCCCATATCGCTTGAGGCTGACGAGATGGATACACACTCGAGCTTGGCTTCGAGGTTCCCTGGCATATTCATGAAACAATCCCATGATAAGACAGATGTCATATTTATAAATACTTAGGCTGCTCCTATCTATTCTCAACTATTTTTCAAGGAAATGGATCAACCTGCGACCTGGCGACCTTGCGACTGGGTCGTTGGGTCACTAGGTCACGTTGGTTTAAACTTTCGCAGAAATTTGACCTAACGACTTAGCAACTCGCGACTAGGTCACAAAGTCGCTGAGTCTTAGATTTTCACGGAAATGCGATCTAGCGACTTAGCGACTCGTAACTAGGTCACAAGGTCACTGAGTCACTAAGTCGTGCCACTTTCAACTTTCACGGATATGCAACCTACCGACCTTGCGACTTAGTGATTGAGTCGCTAGATCGCGAGGTCACGGAGTCTTGGGGTCGCTCTAAGGCTCGACAGACGGGTTACACAGCGACGAAAGATTTTCGCTTGATTTTAAACAAAAGGGGAGGTAAGGCAACATATCAAGTGGAAAGCATACATGAAGCTCCTCATTGAAGGGGGATGGGAAGGGAACCTGAAACAGACTAATGCAAGGGAAGCTTCTTAGAGGAGGTAAACATGGAATTCAAGCTATGGGGAGGAGCAAGCTTAGCAATAGAATTCATGGGAGGTTTAAACAAAAGCTAGGATGAGTTTTAAATAGGCCAAGGTGAGGGTAATGGAGGCAACAATTAAACAAAAGGAAAAAACAGGAGGATTAGGCAACTTACCCAGGAAAAACGCACTCCAGCTGGCTTGTCAGAGGTGTTTTCTTTCTCCGTTGTGTAGGTCAAATGCAACCTATGCGACCCTTATATTTATAATGGGGTCGCACGTGCAGTCAATAAATGAGGGTCGTAGGGTCACAAATGAGTTGAGTTGATGAGATATGCGACCTTGCGACTCTGCGACCTTGAGACCTGGGGGTCACGAGATTGCAAGTTTGCAAGGTCGAAATTTTTTAGTTTATGGATTATGTGTGACCTTGCGACTTCATGACCTGAGGGTTTGCAAGGTCGCAAGGTCGCTGTAATATTCCCAATTAGCCATTTCTAGTTGGAATACTATATTTTCTCCATTTTTGCAGCTAGGAGAATAAATGGGATAGGGAGACCCTTAAATCTCTGTAGTGGCAATAAAACAATCCCAATATGAAAGGGGATCAACATAAGAAGGAAAATAAAGCCACCTTGGTGTGAAAGGGAGGAAATGTAGGAGGACTAGATCCAGTTGACCAGGTCAATAGTGCTACTACATGAGGAGGGAAACCAGAAAGGACAACGCAGTTTTGAAGAAGGAATCTTTTCGAGGAAGTCACCTCATTAATGAGTGGGGTCAGGGGTGAGGAGGCTCACCAAGGATAATAAGGAAGGGATAACATCAAGGAAAGCATTAAATATTTATCTATTTTTGGTCTTTTGACTACTTGCATGCTTCAGCTATTTAGCTGTAGTTGCAACACTGTTTAGTGTAAGGGATTCTCATGCGGGAATTCCATCCTCTTCTTTGGATCAACTTGTTTAAGGGATCTAAAGGGAAGGTTCTGAGCTATTTTTCCATGATATGACCTAAGGTCAATCAGTCATCAACATCTATAGTGTAGTCTCTTCAAGAAACTGCATCTTTTCTGTAGGTGTAGCAGTAGCAGGGTTGAATCCCTTGATTTTGTGCTAGTGTTTGAGGAGAAGGTGTCTATTTCTCTCCAGAAAGTCTAATAAGGAGGGCCTTTGGCCATTTTATGTATTGATCAGCTATTTCATGTTATATTCAGTCATATCAAGTACATAGTTGCAGTAGACTGCGTTATTTTCTGCAGTACTGCGTTTTATACTTGTGTAATGCCAAAAACCCTTGTCAGGTTGTCTTATTTCTTGTATAAAAGAGGTTAAACCTCCATTTCTTGGATCTATGATTAATATAATCTCTAGATAATTATTAATTCATCTTTTTTTGTAGAAACCCTCATGTGAATTACGCTATTGCAATATTCATAAATTCTGTTGTTGAAAGTCATGGGATTGGGGTGTTTTTAAGCTATATTAAGCTGGGGAGATCTGTTTAATGTAGCTAGGATGATTTTTTTTCTGATGCCATTTGGTACGTAAGGTACATACAACATATATAAGAGGATCCAAGTCCTGTTTCATGTTTTTATAGCGTAATTTTCTGAATACAATGTTTTCACTGTCCAAAGTGCAGCAATTCCTAAAAAGGAATATTACAGTCGAAGAGTTTGGTTTGACCAGTTCTGCAACTTTGAAGCTTGATATTTTGAAATAGTGAACCTAGGCTAAAATCTATTTTTTCAAAATGTTGGGTGCTCAAAATTTAAAAAGGGGAAAAATTTTGGAGGGTGTTGTAGCGGCTACAACAAATGTTAAGTCCCTATATTAATAGTGTGGTCCCTTATTATGTTAGTGTAGCCCCCCTTATTTTTATTGTTATACCCCTGTAACCCCCATATTTTTATTATTTTGCCTTTAAATTATTATTGTTAGGTCGGCGAGGATTACATTGTGGATCCACTAGGATTATATTGTGGCCCCATGGGCTCCTATATATAGAAGGAGGTTTTGGTCATTTGTATCATCCAAGAATTGTTCATTCATGTAATGTATTGGAGGTTTCCCCCTCGAAGTGGCTTATTTCTAAGGCTTTGATATCTCTTTTCTTCTATTTTTGGAGTTGGTTTCACAACATTTGGTATCAAAGCTTTGGATTCTAGGGTTTCACTGCTCCAAACAGGTCATCGTGGCATTTTCGCTATAACATTTTTTCTACGAAGGTTCAGAAGATGAAAATTTTAGAGCATGAAGCTGAAAGTTGGAGGAAAATCATCACAAAATTTCAGAGCTTGGTTCACAATATTTTTGGAGATATGATCCGTGGAAGTTAGGTATTTTTGCAGGCTCCTGAATTTAACCTAAAAATTTCATCGTGGAATTTTCGCTATAATGATTTTTATACGAAGGTTAAGAAGCTAAAATATTTAGGGAGCGAATCAGAAAGCCTGAGGAAGATCTTTGAAAAATTTCAGAGCTTGGTTCGCAACATTTTCGGAGATATGATTTGTGGAAGTTAGGTCATTTTCAGGCTCCCGAATTTCATCTCAAAGAGGTGATCGTGGGAAAATATTCATAAATCTCTCTCTGAGAATCAGATTGGAATTCTATAAAAATTGGCTGGAAGTAAACAAAATTTAGTTTCCTGTCTATAAATTTTAGAGCCAAAGGAGCAAACAGTGACACGTGGCAAGTCATAGAAGTTTTCTCTACTGAACCAGACCATAATTAGGTCATTGTGGGAGATTGGACATAAATTTTCCTTGAAGAATCCAAATCAAGTCAGACTTGTGGCATTTGAAAGAAGCTTCAGAGGACTACTACACGACCAAATTTCAAATATTTTGGATCTACAAGTATAGAGATAAGTCAATTTTAATATCGAGCTCCTCAAAAGCAAGTAAAAGGTGTGTATTTTTTTTCCGAATTGCATAAGTCTTGTTTGAAGAATCAAGTTGAATTGATTCCAAGGGAATATTGTAGAATAGATATCAGTATTGGATTCTCAAATGGCCCCTAAAAATAATTCCATACCCATTAAGCCCTCAAAAAGCATTACTATGACGCATGAAGAGGAAGAATTGCAGTATGAGATATCAAAATTACGGTACCAAGTGCAACAAATTTCGATCTTACGAAGAGAAATCGAAGATGACATAGATGGTTGAAAAGTAAAAATGGAGGCTAATTTGGATGGTTTGAAGGATCAAATAATAGCTAATATGGATGATAAATTAGTGGAAGATCACATCGAGCATCAACAACAAGTTCTCCAACTCTCAAAGGATAACCTAACTTTGGTGGAGAATCTACTGAAACAACAGGAAGATCAACATCACATCGAAAGAAGTTATGAAGTAGTCACAGAAACAAGAACTCGACAAGTACAATAAATTTTAGAGTATCTCAGCAAGTGGAAGAACTTTCCTGTATAAGATTCCACATGGGAGGATGAGTATGTAATGTTCCAAAATTTTCATTAAGTTAATTGGAACATTAATTTTTCTTTCGTTTTAATAAAAAAAGAATAAAATGGGTAAGGGGGCCCATGAAGAAGCATAATAAACACTCCTAATGTGCAAAGGGGTCACTTAAGTGGCTTATTTGTCATCCATAGTGTGAAAAGGGGAAAATACAAGAGGGCTAGGTCAAGTTTGACCAAGTCAAATAGCGCTGCCTAAGGAGGAGTAGCTCGCATGAGAAGATAACACAATTTTGGTAGGAGGGATATTATTGGATGAGAGAAACTCTAATGGGTGTGGTCCATGGCAAGGAAGCCTCCTCTTGGCATAAAAGAGGGAAGGAGAGCCATTGCTCATAATGTTGAAGATTTCGATTTTGATCTACTCTCTCCATTTGTTCAACTGGGATAACTTGTGCTGCTTAGCACAAGGGAGATTTTTGTTTAGAAGTTTCCTCTCCTTCATTGGGAAGATTTGGAGGACCTGTTCTTCATTCTCCTCACATCCAGGCTTGAGGCCAAGGTAACCATCTTCAGCTATAGCATTTTCCAGCTTGGCAGAAACGTTGAGTTGCTAGGCGTTGCAGTGAGGATTCATTATCACCCAGTTCCAGAGCTAGTTTTGCAGAGGAGGAGCTAATTATTTCTCTGGGAGATCAGTGAGGAAGATCCCAGAGCTTCATTGCAGATTTTGGCATTGGGACATATGTTTCATCTCATTCCCAGTGCAGTCTCTTCCTCATATTGCATTATTTTTAGAGGGCACTTGCAGGAGGGGTTCATACTGTGGATTGGAGGGTGTAATCTTCAGTGAAGGGAGCAGCCTTTCACTATAAATATCATTGGAGTATGTTACTTCATCATTTTCATCATTTCCAACATTCTCTATTTTTGTATTGTTATTGAGTTGCTGCTGCTACCCAGCAACTCCGACATTTTTCCATTTAGTGTATTTTGGCCAATCCCTTGGAGGATTGTTGCAATATTGTTTTCCGGGGTTGAGATCTTGCTCACCCACTTTTTTTGAGCTTGCTATTGCTATATCATTGTGTGTATATAAGTTTGTAGTCATTTCTCCCTATGGACTGCATAGTCATAGCTTATTGCTGGGTTGTGTAGCTCGGTGCTTCCATTTCTGCATGTACATATGTCTTGGGGTTGATCTGGCCTATATTGAGAGGTATTCCCTCAAGTTCTTGTATATCTATTTCCGGTGCACATAATTTAATGGTTTTTTTCTCTTCTTACACCATATGTATTGATATTTCACTGCTACTACTTGTTGAAGTTCATGTATTGCTGTAGCTCTCCATTTTGAGCATTATTTGAGATACATAGGATTGGAGGATCTAAATAACCCTCCTAGGGTTATTTCTTTGAGCTAATACTCTAGAAGAGTAATGTATGAAGGGTAAACAAAGGGATACAAGTCCCCTTTCAACTTATTCTTGCATTGGCTTCCTTATACAACGTCCTTATGGACCCTATTCTAGCGAAACTTGAAAAAGGGATATTACAATGGTATCAAAGCTTCAAACTTGGCCCAGCCTGTGGAAGTTCAAATTGCAGAGACATAAGAGATCAAGATGATGCAGAGAATGAGATTAATCTCATCAGTTTTTAGAACCAGAAAAGAACTCTCCAAGGAGGTTGAGAAGACTGAAGAAAGAGAAGAGGAAGGACCATGCACTTCCTACTCTCACCAAGGAGGAGAAATGGAGCATGAGAAACACTTGGAATTCGAAATTATAAGTGAGTATATTGCTGAATACCGAGCAAACCCTAGATCATTCCAAGAGACTCTATCTTTTCCACAATGTATTCAGCAGAAAGAAGAGAGAAGACCCCACAGCTATGGGATGATGAGACGAAATATATTTCTATTGTCCACATTTGATGGATCACTCACATGTGCAACAGAGGCTTGGATGAAGAAACTAGAGGCTTTATTCCTACTACATCTTGTAGTAGATAGAGAGGTTGTAGAATTTTTAGTGTTGCACCTTGAGGGTGAAGCAAATACTTGGTGGTTCAGCCATTGGGACCATGCAAGGGTTTCTACTCTTGCTGATTTTTCTCAAAGATTGATCAGAAGATTTGGACAAAGGAGGGAGGAGCCCTCACCACCTGTTGAAGAGGCACATACCAGCGCTGTCATAATGATGGAGAAGAAACCTTCATCTCCAACAATTAAGGCATCCGGCACTATTGAGGAAGAGACTCTTGCTGCAACACAATATTCTTCCAAAAATCTCCAAGGTATGCCTAAGTTTTTATTTCTCATGAAGGATTGTGTATCATTACATGCTAATTTTCTAGAGCAGGAAGTTTTCAATGCGTTGTGCCATCATCCTTATACATCATGGATATGTTATGTACCACCATTGAGGTTGGGGTTGAGAAACGTTGTCATGGAAGAGATTGCATTTCAATGTCCCATGAAATGCAAAGGCCAAAATCTGTTTTGGGAAGATGGTAGCCCTTGTTGGGAGGATACCAAGATGCAGGATGAAGGGGGACATCCACAAGGAGTTGAGTGGATGTGGATGGAAGGCAAGAGGATGGTGAGCCTTTTTCCAGTTTATGACATAGGGTAGCAAGAGGCAATGCTGCGATGGCTACTCTTGAGAGAGTTTGGCTAGCATAGGACCTATCCTTTTTAATGGGGTATGGAGAAGGAGGAGGACATGCAGGATACTTACACCATGGGGCATAGAGGAGCATGGGTGCATTAAGATGAGATGGAATTCTTCTTACCACTCAATTATGCCACCTTCACATATTTGTTATGGTGGGAGTATGGAGGAGCAGTAAACATTCTTGTTGCTCAGATTATATTCAGATGTTGCAAGAGTAGGAGGAGGCACTAGCATAGTGCAAAGGGGTTTCTCCTTGGCCTTAGATTCCCAAGAAGTACCTTCTTCATGGGAGGGACTCTATTAATGTTTTTTTTGGAATATCTTTAGTCTTCATTCTAATTTGATGATATCTTGAACGAAGATCCAACTTGGTAAAATAAATTTCTCCATGTAATTCATCCAATAATTCATCAATAATTGGAGTGGGAAATTTATCTTTAATGGTGAGCTTATTGAGCTCCCTATAATCCGGATACATGTGCCATGATCCATCCTTCTTGTGTACCAATACTACAGGAGCAGAGAAAGAACTTTGACTAGGTTGAATTATACCTGCCTCTAACATTTCTGCAATCATACGTTCAATTTCGCTCTTTTGGACATAAGGATATCTATAAGGCCTGATGTTTGGAGGAACACTTCCTGGAATCAAATGAATAGAATGATCATGATCACGAATAGGTGCAAGTTCTTTGGGATTTTCAAACACCTTGGAATGATGGTCCAAGGTTTGTTGGAGCTCTGCAGAAATAGATGATTTTGATGTTGGAACTTCTAGTGAGCATAATTGTGAAATTGCGCCTCGTTGTTATTTCTTTAGAAGCTTTGTCATGAAATTAGAGCTTATTATCTTTCCTGGCTTCCCTGCAATACCCGTAATTCGAATTCCTTTCCTTCTGAAAAAAATTTCAAGAAAAGTTCTTGAAAATTAAAAGCTACCATCCCCAAAGATTGTAACCATTGTACTCCTAGTACAACATTAGCACCTCCCATAGGAATGGAAAGCATTGGAATATTTAATACATATTCCCCCATGGTTAGCTAGATATTATGGCATTTTCCAGAGAAATATATAGTTCCTCCATTTGCAACCATCACTTGACATTCTGGTGTTGGGTATAGGAAACAATTCAATTCCTTGGCTACCTTACAATGAATAAAATTATGGGTGCTACCTGAACCAATCAACACTATTACCTTTTTCTTCTTGATATGTCCTTCTATCTTTAGAGTTTGAGGAGTGGTAATTCCCGCCAATGCATTACATGATATGGTTGGACTCATTTCTTCCTCTTCTAGGGTTGGTTCCTGGTGTATATCCTCTTCTTATTCATTTTCTTCTTCCTCTTCACAATGTATGTAAAATAATTTCTTCTCAGCACACTTATGACCTTTAGTGTATTTTCTATCACAACTATAGCAAACCTTTGCTATTTTTTTCTTCCAATTGTTGTGGTGTTAACCTTGTAGGTTGTGGAAGTCTAGGAGTAGCAACACTTCCATATTTATAGATGTGAGTGGTAGGCTTCCTTGTCGCCATAATTTTACATTCAATTTTTCTTGCCAACCTAAATGCCTTCTCCAATGAATCAGGTTCCCAAACGCGAATTTCATGTTGGATGTTATCCTTTAAAGTCCCTATGAAGACATCAATCCTGTGTTCCTCTGGAATATTAGTTACCCTTATATTCAATTTTTTGAATTTCTCAATGTGCCCCACCACTGAACCCTTTTGTTTGAGATTTATCAATTGGCTAAAGAAGGCGTTTCTCTTTGTATCTTCATATTGTGCTATCATTTCCTCCGTGAAAATTGACCAAGTGACAATTTTTTTACAGGAGCGAAGCCATTGATACCATACAAAAGAATTTTGTTCTAAATGTAAAGTTGAAATTGCATCTTTTGTGTTTTTTGCACATAATGGAGATCAAAATATGGCTCCATCTGTAGTATCCATGTTACAGGATCCTTTCCGTCAAACTTCCTCATATCCATTTTTGGAATATGGTGGTTCTTCCTACCAACATTGCATTTTATGAAATCATGATTAAAGTTTATTTTGTTCTTATCATGAGTTTCCTCTACTATATTTTCACCATTAGGAAACATTTCTTTTATCAACTTTGTCAAACCTTTCATGTATGATTTTAGATCATTCTTCAAACCATCCATCTTAGATTCCATGCCTTTCTTCAAACCATCCATCTTAGTTTCCACGCCTTTCTTCAAAACTTCCATGCCATCTATCTTATATTCCATTCCTTCAAAACCATCCATATTATTCTTCAAACCATCCATATTCTTTTCCACGCCTTTCTTCAAAACATCCATTTCATTTTTTTTTGTTCTTTGTGAGAGTGAAATTTGGTGCACTTGCTCTTGTAATTTTGATAGATCATGTTGAAATTCTTCATCTTCATGAGTCATAGTACAGCCTTCTGAAGGCTTAATGGGTGTTGAATTATTTTTATGGGGCATTTTTTAGAACCCAATACTGATATCTATTCTACAATATGCCCTTAGAATAAATTCAAATTGATTTTTCAAACAAGACTTATGCAATTCGGAAAATAATACACACCTTTTTCTTGCTTTTGAGGAGCTCGATATTGAAATTTGATTGTCTCTGTGATTGCAGCTCTTCAATATCTGAAATTCAGCATTGAAGTAGCCCTATTAATTATATTTTCAACGCCACAGGTCTGACCTAATTTGGATTCTCCAAGGTAAAGTTATGTCCAATCTCCCACAATAACCTAATTAGGGACTGTTCAGTAGATCAAACTTGTACGACTTGCCACGTGTCATTGTTTCGTCTTTTAGCTTTGAAATTGATAGAAAATAAACTATTGTCCGTGTACTTGTGGCCACTTTTATGGCACGCCAATCCGATGCTCAAAGAGAGAGTTATGAAGCTTTTCCCACGATCACCTCTTTGAGATGAATGAGAGCTCCTAAAGCACTACCTTCCCATATCGTTAGTGTAGCCCCTTATTACGTTAGTGTAGCCCCCCTTATTGTTATTATTGTACCCCTGTAACCCCCATATTGTTATTATTGTGCCCTTACATTATTATTGTTAGGTCGGCTAGGATTACATTGTGGCCCCACTAGGATTATATTGTGGCCCCATGGACTCCTATATATAGAAGGAGGTTTTGGTAATTTGTATCATCCAAGAATCGTTCATTCATGTAATGTATTGGAGGTTTCCCCCTCGAAGTGGCTTATTTCTAAGGCATTGATATCTCTTTTCTTCTATTTTTGGAGTTGGTTTCATAACATTTGGTATCGAGCTTTGGATTCTAGGTTTCGTTACTGCAAAAATAGGTCATCATGGAATTTATGCTATAAATTCTTTTCACAGAAGTTAATAGAATTGAATTTTTAGGGAACTGTCGTAAATACTGAGGAAACTCATCACAAATTTCAGAGCTTGCCTGCAATATTTTTGGAGATATGATCTGTGGAAGGTAGTGCTTTTTCAGGCTCCCAAATTTCATCTCAAAGAGGGGATCGTGGGAAAAGATTCATAACTCTCTCTCTGAGCATCGAATTAGAGTGCCGTAAAAAGTGGTCACAATTTCACGGACTGTAGTTTCTTGGCTATCAATTTTAGAGCTGAAGGACAAAACAGTGACATGTGGAAAGTCGTACAAGTTTGATCTACTGAACCAGTCCATAATTAGGTCATTGTGGGAGATTGAACATAAATTTTCCTTGGAGAATCCAAATTAGGTTAGACCTGTGGCATTCGAAAGAGAATTCAGAGGGCTACCGCAGTGAAAAATTTCAGATATTGAAGAGCCGCAATCACAGAGATAATCCAATTTCAATATCAAGCTCCTCAAAAGCAAGAAAAAGGTGTGTATTTTTTTTTTTTCTGAATTGCATAAGTCTTGTTTGAAGAATCAATTTGAATTTATTACAGTGTGTTTTGTAGAAATAGATATACACAAGTTCTAAAACAGAAAAGAATCAACACCCATTAAGCCCTCATAGTACTCTACTATGACTCATGAAGATGAAGAATTGAAACATGATCTATCAAAATTACAAGAGCAAGTGCACCAAATTTCGCTCTCGCAAAGAGCAACAAAAAATGAAATGGAAGTTTTGAATAAAGGCATGGAAGAGAAGATGGATGGTTTGAAGAAAGGTGTGGAAGCTAATATGGATGGCATGGAAGCTAGCATGGAAGCTAAGATGGATGACATGGAAGCTAAGATGAAAAACATGAAGAATGATCTAAAACTAGACATGGAAGATTTGAGAAAGTTGATACAAGAAATATTTCCTAATGGTGAAAAGATAGTAGAGGAAACTCATGATGAGAACAAAATAAATGTTAATTGTGATTTCATAAACTCTAATGTTGGCAGGAAGAACCACCATATTCCAAAAATGGTTATGGGGCAGTTTGATGGAAAGGATCCTGTAACATGAATACTATAGATGGAGCAATATTTTGATCTCAATAATGTGAAAAACACAAAAAATGTATGCATTGAAACTTTACATTTAGAACAAAATACATTTGTATGGTATCGATGACTTTGCTCCCATAAAAAAATTGTCACTTGGTCAATTTTTATGGAGGAAATGATAACACATTATGAGGATACAAAGAGCAACACCTCCTTTAGTGAATTGATAAATCTCAAACAAAAAGGTTTAGTGGTGAAGCACATTGAGGACCTCCAAAAATTGAATATATGGGTAACTAATTTTCGGGAGGAACACCGGATTGATGTCTTCATAGGGACTTTAAAGGATAACATCAAAAATGAAGTTCGCATTTGGGAACCTGATTCACTCGAGAAGGCATTTAGGTTGGCAATAAAACTTCAATGTAAAATTATGGTGACAACGAAGCCTACGACTCACTTCTATAAAGGTTATTAGGAAGTGTTGCTACGCTAGATTTCCACATACAAGGTTGAAACCACAAAATTTGAAGAAAAAAAGAGCAAATTTGCTACGCTTGTGATAGAAAATACACTAAAGGTCATAAAGTTTGAGAAGAAATTATTTTACAAGGACGTAGAGGAAGAAGAAAAATGAACAAGAAGAGGATATACACCAGAACTAACCCAGAAGAAGAAGAAATGAGTTCGACCAGATTATGTAATGCATTGGCAGGAATTACCACTCCTCAAGCTCTCAAGATAGAAGGACATATCAAGAAGAAAAAAGGTAATAGTGTTGATTGACTCGGATAGTACCCATAATTTTATTCATTGTAAGGTAGCCAATGAATTGAATTGCTTCCTATCTTGAAGCACTGCATGTCAAGGGACTGTCAAATGATGAAATATAAATTTATCTGGAAAATGCCATAATATCAAGAAAACCATGGGGGAATATGTATCGAAAATTACGATGCTTTCCATTCCAATGGGAGGTGTCGATGTTGTAGTAGGAGTACAATGGTTACAATCTTTAGGGACGATAGCTTTTAATTTTCGAGAAATTTTCTTGCAATTTTTTTTATAAGAAAAGGAAGTTGAATTATGAGGTGTCACAGGGAATCTGGGAAAGATACTAAGCTCTAATGTCATGACAAAGCTTCTAAAGAAAAAACAACCAGGCATAATTTCACAAATATGCTCACTAGAAGTTCCAACATCAAAATCACTCATTTTCTCCGCATCTAATGCAAAGTTCTGGACAACCATTCCAAGGTTTTTGATACCCCAAAGGACTCCCACATATTCGTGATCATGACTGTACATTCATTTTATTCCGTGATGTCCTCCAAGGCATGCCCAGCGACATCCTTATGCTTCCGAGAGAATTGAATGTATGATTATAGAAATGTTAGAGGCTGGTATAATTCAACCTAGTCAAAGTTCTTTCTCTGCTCCTGTAGTATTGGTACAAAAGAAGGATGGATCATGGTGCATGTGTCCTGATTATAGGGAGCTCAATAAGCTCACCATTAAAGATAAATTTCCCATTCCTGTGATTGATGAATTACTGGATGAATTACATGGAAAAATTTATTTTACCAAGTTGGATCTTCATTCAGGATATCCTCAAATTAGAATGAAGATTGAAGATATTTCGAAAACAACATTTCGAACTCATGAGGGTCATTCTGAATTTTTGTTCATGCCTTTTGGCCTTACCAATGCACCTTCTACATTTCAAGGGTTGATGAATTCCATTTTCAAACCATTCCTTAGAAAATTTGTGCTAGTATTTTTGATGATATGCTAATCTACAACAGGTCTTGGAAGGATCATGTTCAACATGTTGACAGGGTGCTCAAACTATTGCAGGAGAAAAATTTATATGCAAAAACATACAAATGTTTCTTTGGAATACAAGAGGTGGAATATCTGGGCCATTTTATATCTCACGAGGGTGTTAAGGTAGACCCTAACAAAATTAAAGCCATTAAGGAATGGAAAGTCCCCATAACCATAAAGCGGTTTCAAGGATTTCTTGGGTTAACAGGGCTTATCACAAGTTTGTTAAGAATTATGGGAGAATAGCAGCACCTCTAACAACACTATTAAAGAAAGATGCATTTTCATGGACTCCTAAAGCAACTAAGGCCTTTGAACATCTTAAAGAGGCAATGTGCCTAGCACCGGTCTTAGCTACTTGATTTAAACCTTATTATGGAATGTGTCATTTCTCAAATGGAATTGGTGCTATTTTAATGCAAGCAAGCTGAAGACCTATCGTTTTGAAAGTCAAGCCTAATCAAAGGAAAGTATTTACAAAGGCTATTTATGAGAAGGAAATGTTGGAAATACTACATGCACTGAAGAAATGGAGACCTTACCTAATGGGAAGACACTTCAAGGTAAAAATTGATCATGATAGTCTTAAACACTTTTTGGAACAAAGAATATCTTCAAAAGAGTAGAAAAAATGGGTCACAAAGATGTTGGGTTATGACTTTGAAATTTTCTACAAAAAAGGGGAGCTAAATGTTGTTGCAGATGCACTCTCAAGAAAGGATGAAGAGGTGGAAGCATTGCTTTGTGCCATTTCAATTATCCAACCAGATTGGATAACCGAAGAAAGGGATGAATGGAAGAAGGACGAAGAAGTGTGGACACTCATTCAAAAGTTGTAGCAAGATCCTAGTACATCTGATACATTTAGTTGGAAAAATGATTCCTTATGGTACAAAGATCGCTTATATATTTGTAAGAATTCCCAACGAAAACAAAATATTCTTTTGGAATTGCACACTTCTCCTTTAGGAGGACACTCGGGATTTTAAAAAACTTACCATAGGGTGAAGAAAGAATTTTTTTGGGATGGCCTTAAATATGATATTCAAAAGTTTGTGGCATAATGTTTGGTTTTCCAGAAAAATAAAGTTGACACAATTAAGACCCTGGGTCTTCTACAACCTTTATCCATTCCAAGTCAATGTTGGGAGGAAATTTCAATGGATTTTATCACAGGTTTACCTAAGTGTGAAGGAAGGAGTGTCATCATGGTGGTAGTAGATATATTTACCAAGTATGCACACTTTTGTGCATTATCTCATCCATTTAAAGCAAGTATAGTTGACACCGCATTTATGGAAAATTTTCAAAAGCTACATGGAAACCCGAAGATTATTGTAAGTGACAGAGAACCGATTTTTACAGGAAATTTTTGGATGGAATTATTTTCTTGTTTGGGTACTCAACTAGCTCATATCTCATCTTATCATCCTCAATCCGTTGGTCAAACAGAGATAGCGAATAAATGTTTGGAAGGATATCTTTGTTGTTTTGTATCTCATAAGCAATCACAATGGTTCAAGTGGTTACCTCTCGCTGAATGGTGGTATAACACTTCCTTCCATACTGCAGCAAAAATGACCCCATTTATGGCACTTTATGGATATCATCCACCATCCATCACATCATCTTTAAGAGAAAATTCGAAGGTTCAAGTAGTGGAAGATCACATCGAGCATCGACAAGAAGTTCTCCAACTCTTAAAGGATAACCTGAATTTGGCACAAAATCGAATGAAACAACAGGCAGATCAACATCGCAGCGAGAGAAGTTTTGATGTAGGAGACTGGGTATTTTTATGGATACAACCATACAAACAAATGTCCCTCAAGCAAGCTAAGAAGGATAATAAATTATCGCCAAAGTACTATGGTCCTTACAAGGTGTTGCAAAATATTGGTACTATGGCATACAAATTGGAGCTTCCTGCTTCTTCGCGAGTGCATCCAGTTTTCCATGTTTCATGCTTAAAAAGGTTATAGGGGACAAACTTCCAGTTCAAACAATATTGCCAGAACTTGATGAGGAAGGAAAAACCATATTGGAACCTGAAGCAGTCATGGAAACAAGAACTCGACAACTACGAAATCAATCAATTTCAGAGTATCTCATCAAATGGAAGAACTTACCCACTTTGAAGATTCTACATGGGGAAATGAAATTTTATGCAAAAGTGCAGGGCTCCTGAACGTTGAGGACAACACTTGTTTTTAGGAGAGGAATTAGGAGAGGGGTAATGTTAGGTCCCTATAATAATAGTGTAGTCCCTTATTATGTTAGTGTAGCCCCCCTTATTTTTATTGTTGTACCCTACTTAACCCCAATGTTGTTATTATTTGAGCCTTAAATTATTATTATTGGGTCAACTAGGATTACATTGTGGCCCCACTAGGATTACATTGTGGCCCCATGGACTCCTATATATAGAAGGAGGTTTTGGTCATTTGTATCATCCAAGAATTGTTCATTCATGTAATGTATTGGAGGTTTCCCCCTCGAAGTGGCTCATTTATAAGGTGTTGATATCTCTTTTATTCTATTTTTGGAGTTGGTTTCACAACAAGATGGTGAGAATTTTTCAATTTTATGACACAGGGCAACAAGAGGCAATGCTGCGATGGCTACTCTTGAGAGATTTTTGCCAACATAGGACCTATCCTTTTTCATGGGGTATGGAGAAGGAGGAGGACTGGCAGGATACTTACACCATGGGGCAGAGAGGAGCATGAGTGCATTATGATGAGATGGCATTCTTCTTACCACTCATTATGCCACCTTCACATATTTGTTATGGTGAGAGTATGTAGGAGAAGCAAACATTGTTGTTGCTCAGATTATATTCAGATGTTGCAGGAGCAGGAGGAGGCACTAGCATAGTGCAAAGGGGTTGCTCCTTGGCCTTATATGCCTAAGCAATACCTTATTCATGGGAGGGACTCTATATGTGCAGCAACATCATGAGTAGATTCTTTGACAAGATCCATGTCAAATAATTGAGCTTTGAGATGACAGTGGCCCTACTCCACAGGCCAACATCGTTGTCACTTAAGAGCTGGGATTGCTTGTTGAAGTGTTCCCAAGACCACTTCACAAGTGATGTACCTTGGAGACATGTAGGAGATGTGGATGAGGGATCAATGGATGGAAGCACCCCTTACTATATTTTGATCTTCTTGGCTTGGGTTCACAGGCACAAGGGAAGATACCTATATGCAGCATTTATGGATTCTCCTTTCATGCATTCTTATGCATACTATTTACTGATGGAGGAGTCCATTTGGTAGGGCATCCTAATGGATGTATATCAACATATGGTCAGATGCATAGCCTGAGAGATGATGATATGGTTGGCACAACCACTTCCTTACTCTGTTGCAGTAAGGAATAATTTTCATTTGAGCCATTTCAGCTCAAAGACCGAAGTACATGATGAGGGAGGTAACTATTTGCTTTATGTTTTGCACTCTCTTATTTTTATGAGCAGCCTCTCATACCAAGGGGTATATTTCCTTCTTGCACATTATGTTTTGTTGTACTTATGGTCAATTGCAACAATTATGATGGCTATCTTATTGGTGGATTATGGGGGGAAGCCACAGGATTTTCGGTGTGCACCATTGGCACCAAATTTTGTTTTCATGATCTCATCTTGCAGGATGAATGTGGCAGAAAAAAAGTGGCTGAAAGGACACTTGTTGCAGTATATATTGAGGCAGGCCAATGATGCCCTGAATTGGTTCCATATGTGGAGCTATGTTTCACCTCCTTGATCTCACAGATTCAGGCTTCCATATTCAGCTAGTATAATGTTGGACATGGGAAGCACCATTGGAGGAGTGGCACAAGAGTTGAGGATGCCCATAGGGAGTGTGGTTCTCCATACTTCTCACGTTGCATATTTCAGAAAAAAAGTGGGCTAGCCTTGGTTTCCATGTTGCATCTCTTGCCTTCAAATGGGAGGAGCCATTTGGAGGGTTTGAGCTCTTTGGAGAGGCACCCCATGGGTGTTGGATTTAATGGGATGGCTTGGGTCTCTCTTGAAGATCATTATGTTTCATCCATATATCAGCAGCAACCCCA
The DNA here is from genome assembly GCA_034641835.2 of Pinus albicaulis. Lineage (NCBI taxonomy): Eukaryota > Viridiplantae > Streptophyta > Pinopsida > Pinales > Pinaceae > Pinus > Pinus albicaulis. The sequence goes on from CM076583.1 coordinate 1,185,207,059, forward strand.
TATGTATCATAAGGAAGGAGGGACACATTGGAAGGGTGTGCTCTTTGGGAAAGAATACCTCCACACTTTCTGCAGCACATGCTATAAGGGGAGTATGGAAGAGGATATGGTCACCATGACAAGATATTTGTCTCTCCATGAGGTGAACCATATGATTGATTGGATACCATATGATGATAACTTCCAACTCATCACATATGAGATGATTTGGGTTAGCTTGATCTAAAACGTTGGAGGAGAGATCCTTGGAGATCTAAAATTCATCTTGCCACTTGAGGGCAACACTATTGCAGCCCAAGTTCAACTTTCACTCCACACTTATCATAAGTGGAGAAGAGGACAGCATTGGGTAGGCTATGAAGCTTACCATGATCAGATTTTCAACCCACCTATTCTACATGGACTCAAGGTGGAGGATGATTTCCAGGAGTTGCCTAGTTGGAAGGTGACTCATTTTGCATGGTTGATTGCTTTGGAATGGAGGATACACATGGGGAGAATGCCTCCCAACACATTTCAAACTCCATGCCTTGAGAGGACCTCTAGACATCACGTTGCCACTCTCTTGAGCACCTCACTCTTTCATGATGGTAACTTGGTAGATAATGTACATGCTGAGGAGAAGCAATGTGGGAGCTTTATTGATGAGATAGCATCCTATTTATTGAGAGGAAATTATCATACATGGGTGCTGCCAGAGAGGAGAAGAAGAATCAGTCTACCCTTGCACTTGCTTGAGGACAAGAAATATTTGGGAGGGGAGGACTATAATGTTCCAAAATTTTCATTAAGTTAATTGGAACATTAATTTTGCTTTCCTTTTAATAAAAAAAGAATAAAATGGGTAAGGGGGCCCATGAAGAAGCATAATAAACACTCCTAATGTGAAAAGGGGTCACTTAAGTGGCTTATTGGTCATTTCTAGTGTGAAAAGGGGAAAACACAAGAGGGCTAGGTCAAGTTTCACCAAGTCAAACAGCGCTGCCTAAGGAGGAGTAGCTTGCATGAGAAGACAAAGCAGTTTTGGTAGGAGGGATATTATTGGATGAGAGAAACCCTAATGGGTGGGTTCCATCGAAAGGAAGCCTCATCTTGGCATAAAAGAGGGAAGGAGAGTCATTTCTCATTATGTTGAAGATTTCGATTTTGATCTGCTCTCTCCAGTTGTTCAAATGGGATAGCTTGTGCTGCTTAGCACAAGGGAGATTTCTCTAGGCTCTACAGAGCTCAGATTCTCCAGCTTCCATCCAGGCTCGAGGCAGAGCACCACATCCATCAAGAGTCTGCTCAAGAGAAACATCGTCGCTGGCACTATACTCTGTAACTCCAATTGAAGAACATAATGAGGATCATTACATCATCTGATAACGAGACACTCCAACTAACTGGTTGATATCACATATTGAATCTGCAGGCATCAGTAATTTTTCTATTGATCATATCAATAATTACTGGGGCTCGTGAAGTCAGTACTTACTCTGAAGACCGCTGATCGGACCGGCCCACTGAGGGCTCCCTGTGTCTAGTATATCTATTGCATGTGCATATTTGTTAAGTTTATAATTCAGCTCTTACACCATATGTATTGATATTTCACTTTTGCTATTTGTTTAAGTTCATATATTGTTGTAGCTCTCCCTTTGAGCATTGTTCGAGATACATAGGATTGGAGGATCTGAATAACCCTCCTAGGGTTATTTCTTTGAGTTAATATTTTGGAATAGTAATGTATGAAGGGTAAAAAAAGGGATCCAAGTCTCGGTTCAGCTTATTTTTACACTTCCTTCCCTATACAACATCTTAGAGGACCCTATTCTAGAAAATCCTGAAAAAGGGATATTACAGAGTATTTTATACAGAAGCATCAAGAAATAATCGAGCATTGAGGACAACACTTGTTTGAAGGAGAGGGGCATGTTAAGTCCCTATATTAATAGTGTAGCCCTTATTATGTTAGTGTAGCCCCCCTTATTGTTATTTTTGTACCCCTGTAACACCCATATTGTTATTATTGTGCCTTACATTATTATTGTTAGGTCGGCTGGATTACATCAGGCCCCACTAGGATTATATTATGGCCCCATGGACTCCTATATATAGAAGGAGGTTTTGGTCATTTGTATCATCCAAGAATTGTTCATTCATGTAATGTATTGGAGGTTTCCCCCTCGAAGTGGCTTATTTCTAAGGCGTTGATATCTCTTTTTTTATTTTTTGGAGTTGGTTTCACAACAACAAATGGTGATTCACTGGTAGGGCCCAAGATCTCTGCCGGTGCTTCATCTTTGAGGGGGGAGGGGGGGATTAACAAGATATTTCTTTCACCCAATGGTTCCCACTACTTTCATCTTTGGACCTTGCATGATTGCTTCACTTGTTTGCATGCTCGGGGTGCCGGTCCACCATGTTTTTCATTTCTGGAGACTGGACTGAAAGGGTTGGAGTAACGTCAAGGATTTCCACGATACGGTATAGTTATTTCATCCTCATTGTGTTGCTCTACTACCAGCAAATCTGGTGGTCCCGGTGGAGTCACTGCCTAGGAGTCACAGACATTGCTCCACTGCCAGCGAGCCTGGTCAGTACCTCGGTGGAGTCATCGCATCGCCTCTCTACGCAGGAAGCCTTTCTCAATCCTTTACCCTTTATTGATGTGCTAAATGCACTTATTTAAATGTGCTCAAGGCATTTATTTGATTGTGCTTAGGGAACTTATTTGACTGTGGCAAGTATTGCTTGGGCAGATGAGGGATCTCGTCTTATTTTGCTTGCAAGAGAGGTTGCTCCTAGTTTGTATGAGGACTTTTGGGTTTTCCTGGATATCCTTTCATCACCTGAAGTTTGCTATATTCTCTCTCAGTATAGTGACTGATTTCATCGAATTTATTTTATACAGCCGCCCCTTGAGCCAGCATACCAGGTAAGCTACCTACGCTTGGTTCCTGAGACTTGGTCATGTTCTCCCCATTGGGTTCCTATCAGAGGCAAGCCTTTGCCATTTTGCATTCTAGGGGCGATTATTCATCGGCATAGATCCCAACATAGCATGCCAATTTAGTAACTTCTACATCTCTCCTACATCTTGAGGCACTGAAAGGAAATTCTTACTAAGAGCCTGCTCGAAAACAAGTGATTTATTGAAAAACAAGAAAAAATGGAAAAACAAAAGGAAGACAAACAAACTATGGTACAGGGTGTGGTGACGGCCTCTTGGGGCTGTCAAGTGAATTCATGTTTAAGGTCAAGCCCATTTACCGAGAGAACCTCAATTCTTCCTTCTAAGGTTTGTAGCCTATAAGTGTGGGAGCTGACCTTTTCTTTGATTTGAAAGGGACCTGTCTACAGGGTCTGGAATTTGGAATGTTTTCCTTTATCTTCATGAGATTTGTCCCATTTGAGGACAAGGTTGCCTACTTCAAATACCTTGTTTCCGATGGAATTCTTATCGAACCATATTTTTATCCGACTTTGGTGGATGGCGAATTTTTCCTGGGTTTTTAGCCTTTCCTCCTCTAGTTTCAACAATGTGTCTATTCGGGCCTGTAAGGCAGGGCAAGAAGTGCCATGAGTTTCTTGAGATAATTAAAGGGCTGGGAGAGACAAGTTGAGAGGAAGGATATCCTCTTTTCCGTACACAAGAAATAATGGGGAGGTTCCTAATGAGGGTTTGGGTGTGACCCGATCAGCCCATAGGGCGTTGTGGAGTGCGTTATGCCAATTTCGTTGTTGGGATAGTAGAGTCTTCTTGATGATACGAATAAGGTTCTTATTGGTTGACTCGGCTAAACCATTTCCTTGGGGCTAATAGTTGGTAGAGTGTTTGAGCACTATACCATTTTCTACAGCAAACTCATATAATTGAAATGATGAAAAATAAGTTGCATTACAAAAAACAAGGGAGATTGGAACGCCAAACTTGGTCATGATGTGTTGAGTGACAAAAGCTATTACCTCTTGATCGTTGATTTGATGCAACGATATCGCTTCAACCCACCTTGTGAAGTAGTCCGTGGCCATGAAGATGTACCTATGTTTCTTGGAAGAGTGTGGCAAGATCACCCCGATCACATCAAGTCCCCACTGCTGAAAAGGTTATTCCACCGCAACGGAGTGAAATGGGGCAGCTGGACGTATTTCCCTATTAGCGAAATTTTGACACTGTACGCATTTCCGGACATGAGCGTGTGTATCTTTGAAAAGAGTAGGCCAATAGAAACCAGCACGCATGATCTTGTGAGTGGTGGTGTCCCTTGCGTAATGCCCACCAGTCGGACCATCATGAAGTTATATCAAGACTTTCTGCACCTCATCATGTTCCAAACAATGTATCAGGACCCCATTATGGTGCTTTCTGAACAATTTACCCTAAAACAGCTGATAGGATGCAGCTTTCAATCTTATTGCACATTTCTGTTGGGCAGTTAGAGCGGGGTCCATGATATAGCGGCTCAGATATTGATGGAGATCGACATACCATGAGGTGGTATTCTGTTGGGGTATATCATCAGTTTGATACATGTCGATTTCAGGGTCCCAACATCCTTCTTCGCTATATTGTGGGTTTGTAGCCTTTGCGGCCATTCGGAATAGCCCTTGTCCTTTGAAAATATGCGCCAGCTTGAATTCTAGGTCATATTCTTGGAGGCACGTCATCCATTTGCCTCATCTTTTGCCTAGATCTTGCTAGACGAAGAGTGAGGGAACCGCTGGGTGCAGTACGAACATTGTCACGTGGTTTTTCAGGATATATGGCCTGTAGTATTTGATTTATTTGTACACTGCGTTAGCCTGCTTATCAATCTATGGATAATTTAGCTCAACACCCTGCAAACCTATGTTCATGAATGATATAGGCCGTTCCTCATTACTGGCATCTTTCTGAGTGAGGATAGCTACAAGAGATGAGTCTGAGGCAAAGGTGTACAAGATAAAGCCTTTGCTAAAGTCTCAGCTATGAAGGGCAGGAGATTTAGCGATGGAGTGCTTGATATTATTGAATGCTTCTTTCTCAAGAGGATTCCATTTGAATATTGCGTTATTATTCATCATACCTTGCAGATTTTTGACTATTTGGGCAAAGTCTGATATAAATTTTTGCACGAAGTTGATCTTCCCAAGGAAATATTGCATGGATTTCTTGCTACTCAGGGGGGAATCTAGGCGATGAATTTCGTCCCGGGTTATGATGTGTCCTAACATATTTCCTTTGGAGATGACAAAATTTCTTTTCTTCAGATTGATGAAATCTTGTATTTTCGGCATCTTTCAAAAATCTGCTTGAGGTGACATAAATGGTCACTCCTCCACTTTGAGAATACAATGACATCTTCAAGGTATACTACTATGCTCTACCCCATTAGGCCCCGGAAGGCGATGCCCATGGCTCTTTGGAAGGTTGCTCCAGTATTTATCATGCCAAAGGGCATGCGTCTAAATGTGAATGTTCCATTTGGTTCTGAATGTGGTTTTCAGCCGGTGAGGTTCAACCACTAGTACTTGGTTGTATCCTGAGAAACCATCTAATAATGAGAAAATTTCTAATCCTGATACCGCTTGCAAGATCTACTCCATAGGGACACTGGGTAGTTTTCTTTGTCGAAGCTCTGTTCAAATTTTGAAAGTCTACACATAAGCGAATTTTGCTAGACTTCTTATGCAATGGAATCAGATTCGACACCCAATTTGAGTGTCGGAATTTGAAAATTATACGCGCATCCAAGAGTTTCTTCAGTTCCTTTTGGATCATCGACTCTAAAGTGGGGTTTACTTTTTGTTTCAGGAAATAACTCCCTAAAGGTTTTTGGGTCAACAACCTTCATAGATCAGGGGCATACCATTCACGAATGACTCACTTAACCTATCTTTTATACTGAAAAATAGATTTAACAAGTTGCAGAACTTACTCGAAAGTCCAACATTTGATGTAGATCCCGCGGGGTGCAAACCCCCAGTAATCCTTCATGCTTCGTAACCTGAAAATTAAGAAAGAATGAACACGAAACTCTAGTTGTACAAAATATATAGTCCCTAACTCATGTATAATATCATAAGAAAAATATCAAACATTCAATTAATGATCATTACACATATATAAAGAGATATAAAAACATGAATATCGGGAACAAGATGGTTCTTCTTATTATAGATGGCATGTACAGTAATAGAAATGTGGAGAGATCACCTGAATCCTTCCACGGTCTTCGAGCATACCATCCTCTGGATCCGTCCGGCCCTCGCCTCACAAGAATTCTTCCAAGATGTGTGCACACTAGATGTCATATAGAATGATGAGAACCTCAAGGAAACAAGGGTTTCCTGAATATACTTGGGAAGTGCAGGAGGCACGAGAATATCAGACTTGAAATAGGGCTCGAACAGAGTATAATATCTATAGTTTCTCTCTCCATTAGGCCATCCATATGAGGGGATTTTATACTTCCTCAAAGTAGTTTCAGCAGTTGGAAACAGTTGGGCCATGGGCTGGGGAGGTTGAATTATGAGAATAACAATCACCCTGCCTCGAAAATAGGGAATTTTATATATTTTTTAATGATTTAAATGGCATACGCAGAAAAGTATGAATGGACTTGCGTATATACGTGGAAAAGTATAGGCATAATCGCGTATGGGATTTTAGACATTGTTTTTTATGAAGTTGTTCAAGTCTGGGGGGAAAGGGTGCCCAAGGCCAAAGAGAAAATCATTAATCACATGAGGGTGAAAAATGATGCTATAATGGATGCCCCCTAATATATGAGGTCAGAAGGGGTACATGATGGCCGAAATATATTATGTGCATAGAAAGAACCTTGCGAAGACAAGAGAGGACTTCACCAGATTTTAGCCTGCCAAAAAACCAATGAAAGAAGTCAAAGAGTCAGCTCATGTCTAAAGTGGGCATACCCATGCTCAGTGAAAGAAAAGGATGTCTATAGATCCAAAATGTATACAAGTATAGCTGAATTGAAAAGTACATAGGGAATCATCTGATCACTGCTCGGAAGTACAAGTCGAAATCAAGTCCAAGTATCACATATAGAATACTGATCAGTGATGTTATAACAGATATCTAATCTCACAAGTAACTGAATCTCCAGGTACCAAATCATAAGAGATGGAACACATGGTAAAATCACGCAACTCGGGAGCCAACATATAAGATGTTGCTATACTGAAACTACAACATATAAGGGTGGAAGGCATCACTGGCAGAAACTGGATGAACTGTAAAAAGTGAACCGAAGCATATTGATGCAAACTCGAGGTCTTCACCGATCACCATGGCACAATTCTACACAATGGGAATAAATGAGCTGAAGTCGATCATGTGAGAAATTGTTTGATTACCGGTCAATAATGTATACCATTAACAAATGCGAGACAACCCATCGATAATGATAATGAGTGTCAAGGCGCCCCAGTACAATCTAACAAGTGTGAATGAATGAGTTGAAATAAAACACTTGTAACAATCTATCAATCAGGAGGCAATAATGAATCCTCACTGTCGACAGCGAAGAGTTTTCTACTGATGACTGCAAACCCTAAGGTATTGACAAAAAGACTCTAGACCTTATTCCTAGAGCAATGAGTTGGAGTTGATGGGAAAAGATCTGCTGGAAGGAAGGCATTGAGGCATCCCACATCAGTCCAGTGCAAGTGTAACCCGCAGGCCAAGATTTATAAGGAATTG
>CM076583.1:1185214851-1185481136 GCA_034641835.2 Pinus albicaulis
TAAATTTGAAATAGAATCATTTATAATGCATCCATAGTTGGATAAAATCATATTGAGGTTTGCTTATTGTTTTGGTATTTCAGTTAAATGTGATTAATTGGAGTAGTTTGTTGAAAATTTGGAAGCATAGATGCATGCTCAAGAGATAGATGGTATTATCATGCATATTTTTCTTATGAAAATATTTTCATGATGAGAAGATAGAAGTCACAGTTATGCAATGAATATTTATTTGGTGACAGTTGACAAATAGTATGTGCATCAGAATTTTTGTAGAAATTTATATTCTCATGGCCTATTTTCTGATCTTCTACATTACATGGTTCTGGCTGTTGAGATTGTTTCTATTATTTCTAATGCTACTAATGGTTATACTATGGTGTTCTGGATTTGATGAAAAAGTGTTGTTTCTTGTTGCTACTATCGCCATGATATGGATGCTGATGATTATGATTTTTTCTCTGGTTGAGAGTGATGTTCCTATGGTTGGTGTTGTTGATTTGTTTGTTGCATCATGTGTTGCTATGATTCATTTGATGATCCACACATTATGTTGCTTCTGAAGATTGATTTCATGCTACAACTATGGAGGTTTTTATGTTACTTCCCTATGATGATTATGTATTTATATTCATACTAGATCACATGTTGTTGTCAGCCACTTATGATGTGTTTCTTATAAAGGGTATGTTTCTACTTGGGAGTATATTATTTCTGCTACATTCATTTGTTGTTTCTTTATGATGATGATAAGATTTTTTTTGTTGTTTATGCTCATGATATTATTGAGGAGTGTTATTTTTATTTTTAGTGCATATGATGTGTTTTTTTTGTTGAGGATGCTACTATTGTTGATGGTTATGGACATGGATATTTGTTGTTGCTTCTTTGGGATATGGCTAAAATGATGAAGAATTTCATGATTATTTGATATCATTCATTCATGACATGTGGATGGTTTGATTTCTCTCCATTAGAAGTATTGGAAATGGATTGAAATGAAGACTCATATTGGTTCCACACGTCTCTCATTATACAATGGTGGTCTTGATGCCTAGAAGGCATTGATGAGAGTTGTATTGGTTCATAATGTCTCACAACATTTGCGTACTCTCAATACCATAACCATGTAATAAGTTTTACTCACTCATATGAAGTTGTATTTGAGTTGGGCATATTCTAGAAAAAGAGTCAAGAGAGACAGTCATGGGTCATGTCAAGTGTGTGTGTGATGAGAATTTTTAAAGCCATGTTTGGGTCAATTGATTTCATGTATTTCAGTCTCATATGATCTCTTGGAGTCATTGAGTAGCTATGTATTGTCACATATTTATTAGGAATCATGGTTAGGTCATGTGTGTGTCTTTAATACATGAGAGAGTATTCATAGTTCAGCTATCTAGAGTCTTTGTAAATACTTGCATTTTCATTCATTTATCCTTGTATCATGCCTTGTATTTTATTGTTAATTATTGGGACAAGTTGGTCAAAGCATTGATATATGAGGAGTAGCCTTCTTGCATATGAAAAAGAGGAACTAGAAACAACAGAGATTTCACATTCAGCATTCCAAGAGATGTGTTTGCAACCCATTTATATGTTCAAGGGGAAATTTTATTGGCAGTTGTTCATTGGCTTGCATCAGTTTTGTATTGCCATGATGTTGTGATTGGCAGGGGGAGTGCTTCTTTAATTGATATGTTGGCTTCCTTCACATGTTGAGTTTTTTCCTTTTCCTTTTCCATTAATGTAAAAGGGAGAGAAAATGGGGATTTCAGTTCTTCATGAGGTTGTTTTGGTTGACCCAGCTTGGGTTGGCATCAATGCCAAATGGGGAATTTGTTGGCATCGATGTTGTGATGAGATGATAGTTTATGAGTGTTGTAGTGATTAATAGTTGGCATTTATGTAAACCTGGAATTGTGTTGGAGATTATATGATTGATTGATGGTATTGGTTTCTATGGTTGTCTTGTGTTGGAGATGATATGCATCGTTTTATATGGTTGCTATGGAAATATTTATGTTGCAAGCGCTTTGATGGCCTTTATGGTTGGTTAGCCTACTAGGTATCCATGTATATGATGTTTGTGGTGTTTCACTTAAGATTACCTTGACCTAGATTCTCGTGATGATGTTTAAAGGTGTTGAAGAGGTTGTTATTATATATCAATTTTCCTTCTACAGTTGAGCTTCATGTTTGATTCCACTTGATACATTTTCTGCACTCATGAGTTGGTTCTTACACTTATTGTAATTACTTCATGTATGAGCTCAACGAGAGGTTGCAGAGATGTTTTTGAGGCTTTTCATGGCTTGGACATGATATATATATGCCAAATATATTGAGAAAAAAGTTGGAGGTAGTTATGAGTTGAATATCTTATGTTTGTCCTTCATCCTCTTCCCAATCACATGGATGATAAGTCATCACATTAACTAAAAGTCTCCATTCACTCCCTTTCAGGCATGTGAAAGCAACTGAGGAGCTCCATTGACTTTTCTTAAAAGTTTCAAATTGACTAAATAAAAAAAAAATTGAAGTGTGAATGCTTTAATGGATTAAGTAGTGGAGTAGTTGCAAAGAAAATTAAAATAAGAAGTAGATTGACCATTGTTAGTGAGTGAAGAAGATCAATATTGTTGGTCAATAATTGTCATTGATGGAATATAAGCTCTCTTGATTATCTCTCTTAATGGAAGATTGATAGATGCTGCACTATGACATATGATGACATGATCCCAATCACCTTCTGCACTAAAATTTTATGAACAGTCACAAAGCAAAATAAATTTAGACACCTTGGAGGCATCCTTTCACAATGAATCCTAGACCATATTAAAGATGATTTTTCCCTCTTTCCAACAAGCTCTTACTTGCCCTGAAACTCCCATTAGTTTGTGAGAAACTGAATTTTTAAGATAAAAAATATATATTTATAGTCAAGCCAACCTATGCAGTCATATAATGTCGGCCCTTATTCCAATAGATGTGTCTCTTCATAAGGACAAACTACTATATATATTAATTTGCGTTCATCCATTTCAGAATCAGCAATTCGGTGAAGAATATCTGAGAAGCACAAAACTTTAAGGAGAGTTCACATCTTGTGAACTAAGGTCGAGGAGGACTTAAAAAGAACATTTTTTTGGGTTATTCTTCCTCAAGCTCGGACAATAGATTACACAGTCATATTTTATGAGGTTTGGATTTGTGACAGGTGTATAAAAAGTCTGCCTGTGGAGGAACAGTGGACAGTCACCTACTCGGTGCCTTAACCTCAGTAACTCAGACATGTAAGAAGGTTGAATTGTGGACATTCAACTCGAATATACTTATGGTAGCTCGGACACAGCTGTGGAGAAACTGTAGCTCAAATAGAATTTTGGAATTAGACCTTGGTTCTCTAGAGGACTCATAAATTTTGGACCTAAGGACAGTTATTTATGGAGGCTCAGAATTGCAAGATAGTGAACTTGTGATACTTCAAATCTGAACTTGTAGAAGGCTTGAACTTACCCTTGAAGGCTCAGACTCAGAACTGCAAGCTAGTGAACCTGTGATACTTCGGATCTAAAATTGTAGAAGGCTTGGACTTACCATTGAAGGCTCAAACTTAGAACTACAAGCTAGTGAACTTGTGATACTTCAGATCTGAACTTGTAGAAGGCTTGGACTTACCCTTGAAGGCTCAGACTTATGTGAGGACTATTGAAGTCACATGATGGACAAAGTATAGTGAAGAAATAACAGTGAAGAACCTTGTAGATGACATTCAAGTAAGTACATCACACATTTTCTATTAAAAAGAAGACTGAGGGATTGGTGTCCTTGGGGTAGGTGCCCCTAAACACAAGGTTGGTGCCTTGAGAAGATAAGGTCGAATCCCTAGAGGTCGGAGCCTCATCAAAGTCCAAATTGGTGCTTGGCAAACATGTTGGTTCCTGTTTCATTGAAAGGGTTGGTGCCCTTCTCTCATATATTGTATACTATTATTAAAAATGGATTGAAGTTCTCTTTAATTCTTAATATCATTATTATATATATCTCTCTGTCTTTAATTGTGAGGAATATAACTGGAAATAATTAACAATTGAAAATAAATACTGATTCACCCCCCTCTTAGTATTTCCAACAATTGATTTCAAAGCCATCTTCTTCATTATCAGCCTAACAGCTGGAAGAAGGATTCTTAGGCATAATGAAGAACATGGAAGCAACAAGGAAACTCCCTATCTTTGATGGAACAAATTTTAGTTTCTGGAAAAAGAGGATGTCCTACTATCTAATGTCTATTGGCCCTGAAGTATGGCACTCTGTTTTGGACGGATACAAAGCTCCCACCAGTCTTCCAACTAATCCAGATGAAATAAAATCCTACATTTCTAATGCCAAAGCTTTAAATTCCATCACTAGTGAAATCACCGATTCTAAATTCACGAAAGTCATGAACTATGACTCAACCAAAGAAGTATCAGATAAATTGGTTTCGCTATATGATGGGTGTTAGCCACCTATAAAAATTTTTATATCAAAAGGTGGCTAAATCATTTTTGGAACCTTCAAAAAACAAGTTTTATTTCTAAAAATGTTATCTCTTGAAGACTCATGAAGACATCATACGCTCTGTTCAAATCTTCACTGCTGTTTCCATTTTTTACTCAGAAATTCTGCTGATTTCATAGACAAAGGACTACAGCAAAACACCATTTTTCCATTCCTTCCGCCTCAAAACTAACCTTCATCTTACCTTCTCTTTTCCTCATAAAATTCCTCTGTTTTCCATTTTTTCCCATTTCCCTTTCATAAGATCTTCTTTACAAAGTTTAAAACTCACTTTTAAACTTTTCCGAAACCCCCAAATCCATTAAAAACTATGAAAAATCTCATAAAAAATAAAGTGTTTTGACTGAAGGCTTAAGCCCCTTTGGGCTAAGTCCTAACCACTTCCCCACATATGCCCCAGTGCTAGAACCGAGCGCTAATGGTCCCAAGTGCTTATCGCATCGGAAAAAAACACATCACGCAAGTCTTTTTGCTTTATTGAGACCTCCGACGCGATTAGCCCCTTATTACATAGCCCCGATCCAATCACCTCTTCATATAACCCTTGGGCCTACATCTGATGCTTAAAACTTGTGAATAAACCATCCCCGATGCATATTTCCCTTTGTAACTTCATAAACCCACTTTTCCTAAGTTTTGGTCTAAACCCGCCAAAACAATGTTTTTTAATGTAAATGGGTAGATTGAAAAGCCCTGCATCATTTTTCCGATGCGATTGAGCCCCGTTGTATAAACCTCCTCCCTCTGCTTCCCTCCATATAAACCTGCGCCCGGGACCAAGAGTTAAATTCTCGAAGCGCTAATCGCATCGCAAGTTTTTATCGAGTGCATTTTATTCCCCCTCCCGATTGACTGCCCCCGATGGATCCTCCGCCGTTGGATCTATCCGCCATATCTCCGATCCAACGGCCCTCATTTTCTCCAATCATAAACCTATCCTCCACCGTTGATCTCATGAGCTGATCTCATCCGACGGCCCACGATCATCTCAAACCCCAACTTTATTTTTAACCATATTTCCTCCGAACAAAGGTTTTAACCTTATTTCTTCGCACTTACTTCCATTTTCACAAAAATGTGACTCCTTCGCATTATTAATTCACAGCCAATCCCAACCGTTGATTTTCTTGGTAAATCATAGATCAACGGTTCTGACTTAAAATCTCCCACCGCTTTCCTTTTGACCACTGAGCGCAAATCTCCACCATTGGATGTTGCCATCCAATGGCCTTGCTCCTCCCCGAAACCTCCAAAGCAGTCTTACCCATTTACGCAGGATTTCTTAACATTTTTTGTGTGTTTTGCAGGTTTCAATGGATTCCATTTGTTTAAGAAAAAGGTTGAAGAACAGGGATGATGATACCTCGGACCTTTGATCATACAAATATATCCGTCTAGGGTTTTCCACTCCACGTTTCATCAGTGTGTCATGGGCAGTGATGCTATAAGATCCCTATTGTACCTGCACATCAACAAGACACAGACAATTGAAATAATGGAAGAGTATCAGTGTTGAAGACTAAAACAAAGCAGAACTGAAGATTAAAACCTAATCCACTAATAAGACACAGATTTGAAGGGGATTAACAGTGATTAAAGAAAATCAGAAAGATCATCAGACAGAAAGGCCTCCACTGCCACAACAGAGTCCAATTGATTCCTCCCAACTACCACAAAGCCACCTGTAGCCTCGAAGAATTCAACAGAGGCCGAATTTATGATCAAGAAAGAAGATATTTGCCTCGACACATCAGGATAGTCATTCCAAACCAAATAGAGTTAATTTCAAAGCTAATACAGAGCCTTAAAGTCAACAAAAGATCCCACCGAGCTTAATTCTTAAATGTAAAAAAATTAATACAAACAGAACACCTGTAAACTTCTCCATCGAGCCCATCAAAGGCCGAGAAGTATTAAAATCTGTATTAATTGACCTGGGAGATCTTTTACCCCCTCCCACCTCCTCTTTTCTTCTATAAATACTTCTTTACAAGATGAGACAATGTTGGTTGAAGAACTTTGAAATATACTTGTGCTCGAAACTTCTAATTGTAAATAGTGTTCATGGGCTCTTGAAGATCTGCTTGTGATTAAATAAGTTAGGATGAGAAGTGACGATGATTGCTGAACTGAAACATTGGACTTAAAGCTGTAACTGGTTTGAAGCATCAATACAAGCTGATTTATGGGATCCTAGTCTATGTCGACAGTGATGTTATTTCTTATTGTAAATTGTTATTTTATTTATGTTTTCGCTTTGTCCATCTTCTCTGATAAATAACAACAAGCATAGGGTACCCTTCTCTGACTGATAAGCTTTATCCATATGTTTTCTTCCAAATTGTGTGTTTAGGAATGATTTAATTTAGTTTGAGCAATTAGGAATGTTGGCGTTCCCTCGTCCTACTGTCTAGGCTAAGTGTTATTCTTGAATGCTATTTTCAGTTTATGTTAAGTAGAGATGAACTAAGGAAATTATGGTGAGCCCTGTCCTTAGTTTTATCCCCAAAAACTATCTGAAAGTTTACCTAAGAATGTGTTGAAAGAAGGCTACATTCAAAGTCCTTACCTGATCTTAAACTATTCTTCGTTGTCATATGTGTTTTCCCTTGTGTTAATGTTTTTCTATTGAAAGTGCATCAAAAGCTGGCTAGTTTCGAAGTACTTACCAGATCTTAGATTACTTTTATGTCTTTCTTAAGTGTATGCCAAAAGCAGGATAGTTTCAAAGTACTTACCTGATCTTAGGCTGCTCTTTGTTCTTCATTTGTTTAATTCCCCTTCTTGTTGTATCATTTCATTCCATAAAATCAACTTTAAAGAGATCCTTAGACATAGATGACTTGTCCCATGGACCACTCTTGAACCTTGTTGTTTCAATTAAACCCTATTATGACTCCATAGCCCAATGGACTAAAAACCAGCATTATATCTATCTTTTTAGCCAAAGCTTGTTCTGATTTCTTACAACTTCACACCTTTGAAACTCTTTCCATTTTAGAACTTTCCACTCAAATAATAATCATTCTCAACCATCCAAAACAAACAAAATCCCTTGGACTTCATAACTAGCCTAATATCATTACCCAAAATATTTTAAAGATAAATCTATCTTTGCACTTATTGGAGAGATCCCTCTCTGAATTCAGGAGTGCTAGATCCTAGAAGCCCAAAGTGGTTGAATAGTGTTTCTCCCTACAGTTGGACTTTTCCAATCTTGCTAATTACAGGGAGCCAACATCTCTGGTGACTCCACTAGGGACTTGAGTCGAATTTTCATCTTAAGTTCCTTTAAAACTTCATACAAACCTCACGAGTAAAAGTAGCCTCTTCAAGCACCACCAAACCAATGGTAATCATGGTGAAACTTGTTTGAATCAGTGAAAAACTAGGCAAACCCTAGGATTCTCATAAGAATTTATCTAACCTTGAAGGATCAGCTAGCTTAGCCATAAGAGTAGACTGTCTTTGTCTCATAACAGTAGCTAAGTTTTGAAATAGATATAGGACGCCCTTAGAAACCACAAGGACTGAAAATAACTCAGAAAACCCAAAAATATTTCAGATTGGTATTTAATAAACATGGCGGTGGACCATAAAACCTTTTACCTCCAAAAGAGCTAAAAAATTCCACTTGGAGACTCCACAATCCTAAACAGACCTTAAGACTCCACTGGGAAGAATCATTATCATCATATCATCATTTAAACTCAGTTAGAGGACTGTAGGATTAAATTTTTTGTAAAACAGATTAGTTAACCTCTTAAAGACTATCATTTCTGGTTAAATTGTTCTTGTTTTACTTGGGTCTAAAAAACACAGCATAGTGGCTCCTAGAAAGATCCATACGAGAGCTTACCCTGACCCTAACCCACCTGAGATAGTTGATAACCCTGAAAGTATACTTAGGAGGTCTCATAAGATTGAATCTTCAACTGTTTCCATATCACCCTTGAGAGCTAATTCAGTTCCTAAAAATCTTTCAGCTCTACAACAATCACAAGTTGACTTAGTAAAACCATTTAGAACTAGGTCACTTGATGATATAATTCAGATAGATTCTGAGTCTTCACTTTCATCCCCAGAAACAAGTGAACATCCTAGTAGTAGAGAAACAACACCACTTGATTTACATTTCCTTCACAATTTAGGTTTCTCTCATCCAAGATCAGCTCAGCAATCTATTCCTGGTCCATCCACATCTGTTCATCCTACATCCACTATCCAAACCACTTCACCTCAGCCCACTTTCCCTTTTTTTAATCCACCTCTTGTAAATCCACCTCCACCACATATCATGGCAGCATGGTATGCTCCCTTAGTCCTTCCTATACCATTAGTCAATATTCCATAGGACTATCAGTCCAAAATACCATTATATGATGCTAGTAATGCTACTACTACATCACAACATGTGGATAAAATGAATGACTACTTTGACAGAAATGAAATTGATGATGAATCTGTCAAAATAAGACTATTTGCTCAGAGTTTGGGGGGAGAAGTAAGAAAATGGTTTAAAGGCTTAGCCCCCCATAGTATAAATGATCTCCAATCCTTCCATCAGACATTCCTAAACAAATGGGAAGTAAAGAAGAATCCTCTCCAAATACTTTCTGATTACAAGAACCTCCACAGAAACATTGGGGAAAGTGTACAAGCTTACTGTACCAGATTTAACAGTGTGTATAATGCACTTCCCCCAGATATAAAACCTCCACAAGGCTCAGCATTAAACAAGTTTCTTGAAGGTTTTGACCCTGAAATGGCCTATCAGCTGAGAGAAAGAGATCCTCTAACCCTTGAGGATATGCAAAAAGGAGCTCTTGCTGTGGAAGTTAACTTGATGGAGAAAAGAGCAAGAATGAAGAATGAGAAGAGAGTATCCTTTAGAGAGGAATCTACACCTTCTACTTCCATCTCAAAGATGGAAAGAATGATGGAGGAGATCATGAAGAAAATGAGCATCCTTGAGAGAGCACAAGCAAGCTAAAACCAAACTGCTCCTCAAAACAGAAACCAGAACCAAAATCAGAATTTTAGAAGAACTCAGCCTCAAAAAAGACCTAGGGAAGATGATCAACAGATCACTCCTCCCTTCCATCAAAACTATGTAAGCGAGGTTGAAGAAATAGATGAGAAAACAGAGGAAGATGATATCAACATGCTGGGAGTAGATAATGATGACTTTGAAATTCATTATCATAGAAAACAAGGTATATACACACCTTATGATGAAAAAATGGATGATGATGAAAGTTATTATCAAGACATGGAAAATGTCATCATAGAGTCTCAAAAATATTATGAACTTCGAAGTAAAACTAATCAAGAAACTCCCAAAACCGAAACCTCTGACAAATCTTCACAAAACAGCACTGTAAACACACCCAAAATTGCAAAACAGAAAGACAAAACAGTGGCTGGGAATTTTGATAAAGGTAAAGAGAAAGGCACTCAAAACAATAAAAAACAGAGTGCAGACCTTAGTAGTGTTAGCAATTCAGCTAACACTCTTGTTAAAACAATTTTGTCAAATGTACATAGAGCAAATCAGCAAACAAATCTTGCTGAAAAAATGGCAGCTAGTAAAGCTGAGACAAGCATTTCAAAGAATCAAATACCTTTTAGTTTGGAGCAGAAAATTTCCAAAATTAAAATCTCTGTTCCCTTGACTGAGTTAGCTTCCCAGAATGTATATAGAACCCAAATTTTGAAGGCTTTAAACATAGAGGATAATAATGACACCGTCAATCTTAACGATGACCAACCAGAGCTTATATTTTGTCCCGAGATTGAAGGTAGGTATGAAGAGGGACATGTTTCTCATTTTTATGTAAGTTTAAAAGTTCATGACAAGATTTTGCATAACGCTATGCATGATTCTGGGGCCTCTCATAATTTAATGCCTAAAGCCGTGATGGAGAGCCTGGTTCTAGAAATCACCAGACCTTATAAAGACCTTTACTCCTTTGACTCAAGAAGAGTAAAATGTCTAGGATTAATCAAAGATCTCTGCGTTAACTTAGCACAAATTCCAACCAAATGTTTGGTTATGGATATTGTTGTGGCTGATGTGCCCCCAAAGTATGGAATGTTGTTATCTAGGTCTTGGGGGCCTAAGTTACAAGGGACTATGCAGATGGACATGACATATGCAACTATCCTTGTGTTTAATCAGACAAGAAAACTTTACAGGGAGTCCCATATGCAGTACATGGTGACTAGTCAAGACACACCTCAAAACTCTCCTCTGTATTCTGTAAATATAGGCCTCGATTCTTTTATCCTGTTTAACGATGAAACATTCACTGAACAAGTCACTTTAACAGAGTTAATGGCCAATAGAGAGGAAGAGGTAAACACCATGCAAGCTTCTAAATAGTTTGTTGCATTTGAAAACTTTAGCAAACCAAATACAGGTCTTGAGCTAAAAGTCATGCATCCTTTGATTTTAAACCTTGACAGTCAAGAAAGCATTCCTCAACACAACGAAAAAACTGAGGAATCAAAACAAATTCAAGTAAGTGCTGGTACTCAAGAACAATTCGAAAGCACTGAGATTGTAGAGGACAGTAACCAAGATGAACCCAAGACTAGTCCTCTGTGGAGTATGAACTTTGACAGGTCATGCACTAGAACTAACGTCGGTGTAGGTGTCTAGATATGCAACACTGAGAACAACCACACAGAGAGCCTTTCCTATAGGCTAAACTTCCAGTGTTCAAATAACATAGCGTAATATGAATCCCTACTTTTAGGCTTACATTTGTTGAAAAAGTTAGGATCCAAAAGTGTTAAACACCATGTTAAACACACACATGGTGTATGAGAAGGATAAACACACACACACAAGAGACTCAACACACAATGAAGGATAAGCATGACGCTTTCTTATTTTTCCATTATACATTATGTACATTTATAATACAATGGTGTGACTCTTGGTTTCACATTCCAAGGTCACTTGGACTCCATTGTGACTTTTCGCATTCCACACCTACCCATGTAGGATTAGGTGTTCCAACATCCCCCCTTAATCCGAAGGGGTATGTGTGAGTCCAAGAAAAGAGTTGTAATACAAATTTGCAAAGTATACATGGCAGCACTTGGGCTGAATCAACTCTCTGAAATGTTGGAAAAAAAGGTGGTTTTAGGATGACCACAAACACTGGAACGCAAAACATGTTGCAGTTCCCGGAACTCTTCCAAAACTGACAAGAAGCTGAAGGCTTCTGCTAGAGGAATTGTCCCTCATAAAAAAGGGAGACCTTCAACCTAAAAGAAGGGAGGTCTACTACATGTGATGGTTTTAGGATTACCAACAACTCTGGAATGCTTGAAGCATTTCCTGGAACTCAACCAAAGCTGGCAAGAAGCTGAAGGCTGCTAAGCTGAAGGCTTCTGCTAGAGGAAGTGTTCCTCATATATGAAAGGGAGACCTTCGACCTAAAAGAAGGGAGGTCTACTACCTTTGATGGTTTTAGGTTATCCACCAACCAAAGGTGATGGTTTTAGGTTATCCACCAACCGAAAATGATGGTTTTAGGTTATCCACCAACCGAAGGAATGCTCATGGGCATCCGTGTCTCTGGCTACATCTCTGAATCCGAAATGACGAATTGTGGCTCAAGCTCGCTTGAACTGCTGACTACAACTCTGAACATGGAATGAGAGATTGTGGCTCAGGCTCGCTTGATCTGTCGTCAAAGCTTGTACATGACCACCATTTTCCCCCCTGTCAGGGACAAGGTGAGATGATGGCGAAAACTCAACTGCAAGTTTGCTCAATATCCATGAACAAGTTCTAACATGTGTTGTAAACATCTTCTTGGCTGCTGATGCCCATTGCCAAGAAGCGATCCATCCAAGATGAATCTTGGTTCTTGCAGGAGGCTTGTGTCTGAAGCATCTGTCTGAAGAATGGGTGTGTCGACCACAATGCTTGCATGGATGAAGATCAAAACAGTGATCTTTCATATGGCCAACTCGATCACAATGTTGGCATTTCTCAATCTGTTGTGGAAGTGGAACAGGATCTGGAACAGCTGCAGGTGAACTGTCATACATGAATCCGGCACTCTGAAATATGATGGGCTTGGTGTAGTCTGGAATATGAAAGGTCACATCCTTGTCATATCCAAGACCAGTTCTGTGCTTGTTGTGGACAAGCTCTTCCCAAGGTCTGATGATGGGCTTGAGAAGTGTAGGCTGAGCTGCTGCGTCTGCTTGTTCATCTTCTCTTGTACAAGGAACTGAATGGGAATCAACTGGAACTTTATCTTCTTTCTTCTGATGAGATTCCTTCACAATATTCTGAACAAAAACAGGTTCAGAATGGTGACTCTTTTGCTGAAGTTCATCTTGCTGAAGCTGAGTTTCCAACTGCAAAAACTCAATCTTTTCTTGTGCATCTTGCAAACAACTTTGAATATTACAAAGAGAATTCTTGCTCATTTTTATCACATCATCAACATTTGAATGAATGAGGTTATTCAACAACACTAATGCCTCATTGATTTTAGCCATTTTCAACAATTTAGGCTCAAAAATAAATGAAAGGGTGTCGGCTTCAACCGAAAATGCACCCGTTTACAATGTGACTCAACTTCCTTTCAAAAATACAAATGACTTATAGAAATGTCAAAGTACAAAGTGTGCTCCTCAAATGATGGAGGGCAATAAACAATGAGTTACATCAACAACTCAAATTTACTCATTGCAACTATGAAGAAGATGCAAATACAATGTCAATATCTCTGCAAAAATATTTTGTAAATGTGCAGCTGAAAACACTTGTGCAAGAGGCCTTTAAGGCAGCTGAATTTTCTCTTCAAATAATTGTTTTTCAATGATGGCAAACTTGTCTTCAAATGTCAATTCTTCAGAAAATCACCCTCTTATATATGCCACAAATCATAAAATGGAAAACTGCAATTTTCTCTATGTGTACAGTCCATTTTCTTCATATGTCAATTCCTCTTTTTCTGCTGTTCATATTCTCTCTCTGCTCTTCCTCTCTTCCTCTCTCTCTGCTGTTTTTTTTTTTAATTAATTAAAAATTAATTAAAAAAATTATTATTTGGGATTAATTAAAAAATTTGGGAGATAATTTAAGAAGGTCAGATTGTATGGGGGGAGGGTCTATATTAAAAAATATGAAAATTTTAAAAAAGCTGACTTACAGAAATTTAGAAGGCTGGGCAAATCATTTGGGAAGGTCGAGCGAATGTATAGAGCGGTGGGAGCATAGTGTAAACTTGGGAGAGCGAGTGTGTAGGGTTGGGGGAGTGGGGCGATAAGGGGTAAGGGGGAGACGGGTAGGTAGGCCGAGAGGGGATTGGATGCCGTGGGGAATACTGTGGTTGGGAGGGAAGAGCGAGTGTTAGGGAGTGTAGGTGGAGTTTTAGAGTATGTGAGAGGGGTAGCCGCGTAGGATTAGAGGGAGCTGAGCATTGGAGAGGGGGTTTGGAGTGTTTTGAGCGTAGGGAGAAGAGGCCGGTTAGGGAGGGGCCGGCGGTGGAGTAGCAGCCGGGGGTGGAGGTGTAAGTCGACGGGAGGGGGTTGTCGTGGGGAAGAGGGGTGTGTAGAGTGGAGCCAGGTAGTGGGTTTATGCAGTGGGTAGGGGAGTGGCGTAGGGAGGAAGGGGCGTAGATCTGTGAGTTGAGCGTTGTTTGAAAATGATGGTTGTCCGTAATAAAAAATTTGTTATTATTATTATTATTTTATTTTTTTTGTAATGCAGGGTGCAGGCGTAGGGAGGGTAAGCTGGTTTGAGTGGAGTGCTGTGATGGATTGAGGGAGGCCGATGATGCAGAGATTTATTTATTTATTTATTTTTTAATAAAACATCAAAGGAGTAACATACAGGAAAGGCAAAATGGAGAATTTGCAGAATCATAAATTTTATTTCAGTAGCAGAAAATGTACTTTTCCAGCAGCAGAGAATGCAAAGATGATGAAATTTTCAGTAGAAAAACTCAGAATTTTCCAGAAACTTATTTTAAACACTTTTCCAGCAGCTCCAAAATGGTGCAGAATTTAAAATGCAGAGATTGCAGAAAAAATAAGCAGTGAGAAAACCTTCAGATGCACAAGGCTGCGTCTCCAAACCAATTTCTGAATGCTGCAAAGGATTTTGAATGCTGCTCCTTCTCAAAACCAATGCTGCTCTTCTTCAAAACAACTTTCTGAATTCGGAAAAATGTCTGCTGCAGAAACTCTGAGTGCTGCAAAAATGTCAGAATTCTTGCAAATATGCACAGGCCATAAGCACAAATGGCTCACTCAATTTGGAGTAGGGCCAACAATCGCCCGCTCTGATACCATGTTAAACACCATGTTAAACACACACATGGTGTATGAGAAGGATAAACACACACACACAAGAGACTCAACACACAATGAAGGATAAGTGTGAGGCTTTCTTATTTTTCCATTATACATGATGGACATTTATAATACAATGGTGTGACTCTTGGTTTCACATTCCAAGGTCACTTGGACTCCATTGTGAATTTTCTCATTCCACACCTACCCATGTAGGATTAGGTGTTCCAACAAAAAGAATTAAAGTTCATGGGGATTCAGAATTAATCATTAGGAAAGTCAACGGGGAATACAACACTAATCACCCCAGACTTAGGGCCTATCGAAATGATGTCTTGGACCTTTTGAAAATTTTTGAGGAGTCCCAGTTAATTTTTGTCCCAAGAAAAAGAAATATCGCGGCCCACAGCTTAGCTTTCGCAGCTAGAACCCGCATAACGCCATACGAAACCAAAGAATGTACAACTCAGATTAAATTCAGACCAGTCGTTCCTGATAACGAAAAATATTGGCAAGTGCTCGACAGAGACAAACAAATAGAAGACTTCATGCAATTCAGAAATGAATTTGAACTACACAGTTTAGATTCATATTATGAAACAGACTGCAATAGTGAAGAAAAATTTCTTGGTGAAGAAGAACAGTCTCCTGAGCTTGCTAATGTTAATATTTTGTCTACCAAACTTTAAAACACAACAGAAATGATTGCAGCGTTAGAAACAGAGGAGTTAGAAACCCTGCAGTCTAAATATCAGAGTTTGCCTAAGGGTCTGGCCCCTTTAGAAGAGTTGTTTGATTTTAACGATGTGGCCAAGAAGCCAAAACTGGAGCCTGTAGAGACTGAAGTTGAGGAGTGCAATATAGGCAGTAAACAGAAACCAATGATGATCAAACTGTCTAAGACTTTACCAGCTCACATTAAACTCAAATACATAGAGTTGTTTAAAGAATTTTCTGATGTTTTTGCATGGAGTTACGAAGATCTTAAATCCCATGACACTGAAATAATACAGCACAAAATCCCTCTCAAAGAAAATAAAAATCCATTCAAACAGAAACTACGCAGAATAAACCCTGTTCAGCTACCTTTGGTTGAGAAAGAAATCAAGAAAATGTATGAAGATGGTATTATTGTCCCTATTAGATATTCTGAGTGGGTGCCTAATTTGGTGTCAGTTAGGAAGAAAACATGAGAAATCAGGCTTTGTATAGACTTTAGAGACCTAAACAAAGCTTCATTGAAAGACAACTACCCTTTACCTAAGATGGATCATATTTTACAAAGGGTGGTAGGGTCTAGAAGAATTTCTTTGCTTGATGTCTACTCAGGGTATAATCATATTTTAGTTCACCCTGATGATCAACTAAAGACATCATTTACTACACCTTGGGGCACTTTCATGTATGTGAAAAATCCCTTTGGTCTAATGAATGCTGGAGCAACTTTTCAGAGAATGGACATAGCATTCTCGGAAGAATTGGGCTACTTCATCATTATTTACCTGGATGATGTCACAGTTTTTTCAAAGACAAATGAAGAGCACTTAGAACATTTAAGAGTAGTATTCGAGAGATGCAGAAAGTTTGGGATATCTTTAAACCCTAAGAAAACACTTTTCGGTCTCTAGGAAGGTAAACTTCTTGGGCACATCATTTCAGAAGAAGGTATTAAGATAGATCCAAAGAGGATTGAGGCCATATTGAAAATCTCTCATCCTCGAAACATCAAAAAGTTACAATATTTCATTAGAAAGATTAACTTTTTTAGAAAGTTCATACCCAACTTGGCTGAGCTCCTTAGAAACATTACAAACATGCGAAATAAGGAGCAAGGGGTGAAACGGAACTTGGAAGCGAAGAAGTCCTTTGAGCTGGTGAAACAAGCGTTAACCAAAACACCAGTTCTAATAAGTCCTGTTTTTTCAAAATATTTTTATATTTTTTCATTTGCATCAGAACATACAATAGCTACTGTCCTTTTATAGAAAAATCCACAAGGACAAGAGCAGCCTATTGCATTCTTTAGCAAGGCATTGAGAGATACTCCTTTGAAGTATAACATTATGGAAAAGCAAGCCTTTTCTTTGGTTAAGTCTTTAAAAGACTTCAGAGTATACATCTTGCACTCACACATCATTTCCTTTGTCCCAAATTCAGTTGTGAAAGACATTCTAACACAGGACCCAGATGGTAAGAGAGGTAAGTGGATTGTTGTTATTCTTGAATATGATTTAGAGATAAATCCCACTAAACTCATCAAAGGCCAAGGTCTAGCTAGATTAATGGCCGAATCCAATTTTGAAGTTCTTGATATTAATATGATTGATGCTTTAGATGCACAAGAGGAAATCTCAACTCCCATTGTTGAAGATCATTTTATGAATTCCTCTTGGTATGCTGATATTCTTCAAGTTTTGCTTAATTTTAATACACCTCCTGGTTTGACAAAAACAAAGGCAAGGTTTCTAAAGTTAAAAGCTGTAAACTACTGAATTATAGATAAATGTCTTTATTGGAAAAATGCAAGTGGGATATTGCTTAAATTTTTTCCTGAGTATGATGTTGAGAAGGTTAAGCACGAGTTCCATGAAGGAGAATGCGGAAGCCACCTATACTGGAAGACAACAGCCTACAAAATTTTGAGGGTTGGTTACTATTGGCCTACTATTTTTCTTGATGTACACAAGATGATCATTGCCTTTCATAAATGCCAAATTTTTGAAGGCAAAAGGAAGCTGCTACCCTTACCTCTACATCCAATCACTGTTGAAGCCCCTTTTCAGCAGTGGGGACTTGACTTCATAGGAGAAATCCAACCACCATCCTCTGCCCAACATAGATGGATTCTCACTTCCATAGACTACTTCACTAAATGGATCGAAGCCATCCCCTTTAGGTAAGCCAATGACTCTGTCATTATAAAATTCATGGAGACTAATATTCTCTCTAGATTTGGCTACCCTACCAAGATCATCACTGATAATGCAGCAGCATTTGGATCAAAGAAGATGGTTGAGTTCTGTCACAAATATCATATAACATTGGGGCATTCCATGGCCTATTAGCCTCAAGGTAATGGACTTGCAAAATCTTCAAAAAAAAATTTAGTGAACATAATCAAGAATTTTTTGGAGGACAACAAAAAGTCTTGGCACACAAAGCTTGTGCATGCACTTTGGGCTGACAGATTGAATTTGAAGAAATATATTGGCATGTCACCTTACCAGCTTGTGTATGGCACTGATGCAATTTTTCCAACCAGCCTTGGTGTGCCAGTTATGAATTTGATTCAAGAGGTTCAGTCTAAAGAAAATGACATGATCAGAAGGATAAATCAAACAATTTATCTTCAGCAAAACAGAGAGGAGGTTTATAACAAAGCATTACAGAAGCAGGACAGCATTAAAAATATTTTTGACAGAAGAAAAAAGGCCAGCAATTTTAATGTTGGGGAAACAGTTTTAAAGTGGGACTCCATGAGAGAAGACAAGGGAAAGCATGGGAAATTTGACAACTTATGGCTTGGCCCTTACTTCATTCATTCAGCTGCTGGTAATAATTCCTTTTTCTTACAAGAGTTGAATGGAGCAGAATTTTTTGGGAGTCCTGTCAATGGTAGGATGCTCAAACATTACTTCTCTTGATCCTATTATGTTCTAAAATCATTTTTTATCTTTTTCCATTATAAATATTTCACCCATCATTGCATTCAAAGTTAGAAAAATCAAAAATAGTGAAAGAAAGAAAAGAGGGTAGCTTGTAAAAACAATAAAGGTACAACCCCATACCAGAAAAGAGAAACAAATCTGAAAGTGTGCAAGCTTAAATGCCACTCCTAAAAACACACTTCTAATTAGTCATATAGCCTAATATTGACTAATTAGTTTTAAATTTACTGCTGATAGGTTAGAGAATTTGATTTTCCAAACAGTTTAATCTTGGCTTATCAGTCGGTATATTAGGTTATAAATTAAAGGTTCAAACATGCTCAAAATCTGAACCAGATTATAAATAAAAAAATCTCACACAGTAGTAAAAACAGAGCTGAAAAAAGATGAAGGAAGTGCTTTGAATTTTCAGACCTTCGGCCTTCCATTTTGATTTAATTTTCTGCAAAATAATATCTATGTGCAGCTTGTTTTTTATGCCATAGATCAACATCAAGCTAGACTGTTCAATCCTTACTTGTATTCTTTTAAATTTCTATTTTAGAAATTAGAGAATAAAAATCTGTTAGACTGTTTAATCCTAACAGATTAGTAGAGTAGGTAGAGAAGCATATGAACTCAACTATTTAATCTGAGTTCATGGAGAAATAAGGAGTAGAATTAGATTAGTTTTATGCTTTCAAAAGAATAAAATGTTGTAAGAGAGTTTGCCAATCCAAGTGCACTCTAAAGAAGAAAAAATGTTAGATCAGTAGGATTGGGTAGGTAGAAAGCTTGTGTTGATGAAGATCCATTGTTTTTTATGGCTGATAACATGTTTTCAGAACAAAATAAGATCATCCAAGTAAGAAATTTACAGCCCAATGGATAAGGCACTAATCAGCCTCCCAGAGAATGCAAGTCTGAAGTTCTTGATGCCTTCAAGAAGGCACCATCCCCAAGTGGAGCCACTGTTAGCCACCTATAAAAAAATTTATATCAAAAGGTGGCTAAATCATTTTTGGAGCCTTCAAGAAACAAGTTTTATTGCTAAAAATGTTATCTCTTGAAGACTCATGAAGACATCATGCCCTCTGTTCAAATCTTCACTGCTGTTTCCATTTTTGACTCAGAAATTTTTCTGATTTCATAGAGAAAGGATTGCTGCAAAACACCATTTTTCCATTCCTTCCGCCTCAAAACTAACCTTCATCTTACCTTCTCTTTTCCTCATAAAATTCCTCTGTTTTCCATTTTTTCCCATTTCCCTTTCATAAGATCTTCTTTACAAAGTTTAAAACTCACTTTTAAACTTTGCCGAAACCCCCAAATCCATTAAAAACTATGAAAAATTTCATAAAAAATAAAGTGTTTTGACTGAAGGCTTAAGCCCCTTTGGGTTAAGTCCTAACCACTTCCCCACATATGCCCCAGCACTAGAACCGAGCGCTAATGGTCCCAAGAGCTTATCGCATCAGAACAAAACACAACGCACAAGTATTTTTGCTTTATTGAGACCTCTGATGCGATTAGCCCCTTATTACATAGCCCCGATCCAATCACCGCTTCATATAACCCTTGGGCCCGCATCTGGTGCTTAAAAATTGTGAATAAACCATCCCCGATGCATATTTTCCTTTGTAATTTCATAAACCCACTTTTCCTAAGTTTTGGTCTAAACTCGCCAAAACAATATTTTTTAATGTAAATGGGTAGATTGAAAAGCCCCGCATCATTTTTCCGATGTGATTGAGCCCCGCTGTATAAACCTCCACCCTCTGCTTCCCTCCATATAAACCTGCGCCCAGGACCAACAGTTAAAGTTCCGAAGTGCTAATCACATCGCAAGTCTTTATCGGGTGCATTTTATCCCCCCTCCTGATTGACTACCCCCGATGGATCCTTCGCCATTGGATCTATCTGCCATATCTCCAATCCAACGGCCCTCGTTTGCTCCAATCATAAACCTATCCTCCACCGTTGATCTTGTGAGCCGATATCATCTGATAGCCCATGATCATCTTGAACCCCCAACTTTATTTTTAACCATGTTTCCTCCGAACAAAGGTTTTAATCTTATTTCTTCGCACTTACTTCCATTTTCACAAAAATGTGACTCCTTCGCATTATTAATTCACAACCAATCCTGACCATTGATTTTCTTGGTAAATCATAGATCAACAGTTCTGACTTAAAATATCCCACCGCTTTCCTTTTGACCACCGTGTGCAAATCTCCACCGTTGGATGTTGTCATCCAACGGCCTCGCTCCTCCCCGAAACCTCCAAAGTAGTCTTACCCATGTACGCAGGATTTCTTAACATTTTTTGTGTGTTTTGCAGGTTTCAATGGATTCCATTTGTTTTAAAAAAAGTTTTAAGAACAGGGATGACGATCCCTTGGACCTTTGATCATACAAAGATATCCGTCTAGGGTTTTCCACTCCACGTTTCATCAGTGCGTCATGGGCAATGATGCCATAAGAGCCCTGTTGTACCTACACATCAACAAGACAAAAACAATTGAAATAAAAGAAAAGTATCAGTGTTGAAGACTAAAACAAAGCAGAACTGAAGATTAAAGCCTAATCCACTAATAAGACACAGATTTGAAGGGGATTAACAGTGATTAAATAAAATCAGAAATGTCATCATACGGAAATGCCTCCACCACCACAACTAAGGCCAATTGATTCCTCTCAGCTACCACAAAGCCACCTGTAGCCTCGAAGCATTCAACAGAGGCCAAAGTTATGATCAAGAAAGAAGATATTTGCCTCAACACAGCAGGATAGTCATTCCAAACCAAACAGAGTTAATTTCAAAGCTAATAAAGAGCCTTAAAGTCAACAAAAGCTCCCACCGAGCTTAATTCTTAAATGTAAAACAATTAATATAGACAGAACATCTGTAAACTTCTCCATCGAGCCCATCAAAGGCCGAGAAGTATTAAATCTGTATTAATTAACCTGGGAGATCTTTTACCCCCTCCCACCTGCTCTTTTCTTCTATAAATATTTCTTTAGAAGATGAGACAATGTTGGTTGCAGAACTTTGAAATAAACTTGTGATCGAAACTTCTAATTGTAAATAGTGTTCACGGGCTCTTGAAGCTCTTCTTGTGATTAAATAAGTTAGGTTGAGAAGTGAAGATGATTGCTGAACTGAAACATTGGACTTAAAGTTGTAACTAGTTTGAAGCATCAATACAAGTTGATTTATGGGATCCTAGTCTATGTCGACGGTGATGTTATTTCTTATTGTAAATTGTTATTTTATTTATGTTTTCGCTTTGTCCATCTTCTCTAATAAAGAACAGCAAGCATAGAGTTAGGATTTACTATATCAGTACCCTTCTCTGACTGATAAGCTTTATCCATATGTTTTCTTCCAAATTGTGTGTTTATGAATGATTTAATTCAGTTTGAGCAATTAGGAATGTTGGTGTTCCCTCGTCCTACTGTCTAGGCTAATTATTATTCTTGAATTTTATTTTCAGTTTATGTTAAGTAGAGATGAACTAAGGAAATTATGGTGAGCCCTATCCTTTATTTTTATCCCCAAAAACTATCTGAAAGTTTCCCTAAGAATGTGTTGAAAGCAGGCTAGGTTCAAAGTCCTTACTTGATCTTAGACTATTCTTCATTGTCATATGTGTTTTACCTTGTGTTAATGTTTTTCTATCGAAAGTGCATCAAAATTTGGCTAGTTTCAAAGTACTTACCAGATCTTAGATTACTTTTATGTCTTTCTTAAGTGTATGCCAAAAGTAGGATAGTTTCAAAGTACTTACCTGATCTTAGGTTTCTCTTTGTTCTTCATTTGTTTAATTCCCCTTCTTGTTGTATCATTTCATTCCATAAAATCAACTTTAAAGAGATCCTTAGACATAGATGACTTGCCCCATGGATCAATCTTGAACCTTGTTGTTTTAATTAAACCCTATTATGACTCCATAGCCCAATGGACTAAAAACCAGAATTATATCTATCTTTTTAGCCAAAGCTTGTTCTGATTGCTTGCAACTTCACACCTTTGAAACTCTTTCCATTTTATAACTTTCCACTCAAATAATTATCATTCTCAACCATCCAAAACAAACAAAAACCCTCGTACTTCATAACTAGCCTAATATCATTACCCAAAATCTTTTAAATATAAATCCATCTTTGCACTTATTGGAGAGATCCCTCTCCGGATTCAGGAGGGATAGATCCTAGAATCCCAAAGTGGTTGAAATAGTGTTTCTCCTTGCAGTTGGACTTTTCCAATCTTGCTAATTACAAGGAGCCAACAATGGGGACTCCAAAGTTAAGAACGCAAAGATTAAAACCTATAGAAGACAATTCGAGAGTCTGAAAATGGAAGATGAAGAAGATATTGCATCATACTTCCTCAGAGTAGCTGAAGTGGTTAACTCTCTTAAAGGACTAGGGGAAAATATTGAAGAAAGCACCATTGTTCAAAAAATCCTGAGATCACTTCCTGACAGATTCAACTCCAAAGTAAGTTCCATAGAAGAAATGAAGGACCTAGATACTCTCAAGATGGGTGAACTTCATGGAATTCTTATTGCCTATGAGATGAGGAAAGGGATCCCAAATTTCAAAGAAGCAGCTTTCAAAGCCTCAAAATCTACAAAATAAGGAAAAGTATGGAATTACAACAGCGATGAATCAGATACTGAAAACGAGTTAGCTCAATTTGTATGAAGACTAAAAAGGGGCTCTAAGCTAAAAGGTAAGTACTCTCTTATTTGTTTCAGTTGTGGAAGAATAGGTCATTACACTGCAAAATTTCCTCATAAACATGATAGTGATGATGAGAAGGAATCTAAAAGAATGATGTACAAGAAGAAAGGGTTTAATAAGAAGAACTTCTTCTCTAAACAAGATGAGTCTGTTGAAGATGAATTCGTAGTCATAAAGAGGAAATCAACTAGAAATGTGCATCAGTACAAAGAAAGCGATGATGAATCAGATGAGGAAAGTAATTATGTTGGAATCAAAGAAACACTATTCATGGCATTTATAAATGATGATGACTCATAAATAGATGAAAGAAACATGGATAGTTTGTTAATGAGTGCCATTGAAGAAAATGAGAATTTACAAAAGAAGATAATTTCTCTCAAAATAGAAAGAGAGGAAGAAAAAAGAAGGGAAGACTTCTTGAACATCAAGTTAAAAGAGAAGGATGATTGTTACACCATTTTTTGGTCATCTAACATATTATCATTAGATGGACCCAAGTACACCATGTAAGACCAATTTTACCCTAAGTAAAATTCCTTTCACTATGTAAAATAACTTAATAAAACACATTTATTAGGTTGTTTATGGTCTAAACAGGAAACCCCAAGGGGAAATATTAAACAAACCTATATTTGTTTGATTTTCCTCATGGAATAATTAATTAAATAATAATTGAATTATTATTCCTGGTCATATTTAACCCAAAACAAGGAAATTAATTAGATAATTCCCTATTTATCTTCTTTTTTTCTAGGAATAATTATTTAAATCTTATTTAAATAATATTCCTTATTAAATATGACTAAATAATTTATAAATAATTAAATAAATCATTATTTATTTAATTAACATTTAACCACTTCCTTAAAATGATAAATAAATCATTTATTTATTTATTATTTACAAATAAAGGGATTTGACCCAAGTCAAATACTTTTCCCCTCCAACAAATATAATAAAATATTCCATAAAAGGTGGATCTAGATTTGGTTAATATTATTTTAATCATGCACCAAGATCTAGAATGACCCAATATTTTGTTATAAATAGGAGGGTTTTTCCTACCACTCTTCACCTTTTGTTGCCTATTAGATCACTCTGGATCTATACTCTTGGTCTGACTTTGAGCCATTATCATTGTCAAATTTTCCATTATTTCACTTTGTGAGCTCCCTTTGAGTTCTATGTTTGTCTGAGTTTTCTACACCAACAAGAGAGATAAATTCTAGATCTAAAGTGTTGAGGAATTTCAAGAACCCATCCCATTGAGGAGAATTGGAAACACCTTTCTTGTTTTCCTCCTAGGTGCCCTTAATATAAAATTCTTTCAAAAATGTTGTTCTTGTCTTGTCTATTAGATGTATGGAGAAAAACCTTATTTTTACTGCTTAATGTCTTTTTATGCATAGATCTGGATTTTTGCAGCATTTGTCTTGATCAACTAACTGCAGATATGAAGATATTGGCAGCTATATTTGATGTTAGGGCTATAATTTATGAGTAGCTAAAGTGGTCTTTTTTCATACACTTCGACAAAATATTCATACTAACAACTGGCGACTCCACATGGGTTTTCAATTACGACCACTGTCGTTTTTCATATTCCTGCATATCCAGCTGCTTCAGACCCTAGGGTTTCTCTTTAGCTTTTTGTTTTTCCTATTTTTATGTTATTTTTCACCTATAAAACCCTCAAAAATTAAAATTTATAACTTCCATGTGTTTCTGGCCCTATTGCGCAGGTAACAGACATCAGTCGCAACTGAGACGACAACTTTTTCTGAAATCTTCCGCCGAGATACCCGAAGCTGCAGGTCACACTTTTCGGCCCAAATCGTGCGACCTAGACTGCGGGACGCACTCTTCAGCCTCAAAACTGTGACCTGGACTTAAAACAAGTCAAAACCTGTGACCTGCACTTTTTTCTGCATATTTTCTGAAAGTTTTTTAGGTTTGTCTGAAGCTTCTGTCAGGGTTTTCCAGCCTCTGTCTCTACCCGTTTAGACCTGTTTCTGTTCTGTTTTACTCAACTAAGTGGGAATCTATCCCCTTAGGGCTTCAATACCCTCCAATTTTTGTGGAAGAGTTTTAGCTATTTCATGTGTCTGAATTTTCAGAGTTTTAGCCTTTTCTTTTACATATCTAATACCTCATATTTAGATCCCTTTTAGATCAGCTATTTTTCCATCCAAATCACCTCATATAGTTTTGTTTGTGCTTGCCTTCAGGGTCACCTTATTTCCCCTATTGCCTTTAGCTATTTACCTCCTCTTTTACAACAACCTTGCCTCTGCCTCTTTTCTGTTTTCTACACCTCTTTCCAGCAGATTTATCCTTTAGATTCCTATCCCTCCCGACCTTAGATCTATTGGCTTATTTTCAGTGTGTTTTTATTAGATTTTTTTCCCTCTGTTAGACTAGTTTTTGAGAGACCCGCCTCCTTGGGTTAGATTGATGCATTGTTAGCTGTTAATTTTCTGTTATTTCAGCATTATATATTGTTCTCTATAGATTTATTTTCAGTTACGCAACACACTTTTTCTTTTGCTCTCAAAAAATTCTGGGTTTAAAAATTAAAATTAACGCTTGCCACACACTCACCCTATGTGAAGAAGAACCTGGTTAACACCGCCAGGAAAATACTTTAAAAAATTGTAAAATAAATTGACACTACACCTCTCTGCCCTTGTTTCGACATTGTAATCACTTGATTATGCACCTCCCTGCCCTTGTTGGTTGTTCTTCTTCCTTGTGTGCCATGTTTGTGTTGTCATCATTGCGCCCCCAAGGCGTCTATCCTGGAGGCTTCTTGGCCTTCATCCTCATATTCTGGTCAATCGACCTACTCCTTCCCGTCGTCATCGAGTTAGTCCTCCTCTGAGTCCACATTCCGACTCCTCTTCTGATTCATTAGGTTCTCCTTTTACTTCTGGTTCTCCCCCTGTTACCTTCACTATGTCTAGTCTAAGGCCTAATGCTAGCGGTAATCCTGGCCCTCCTGCCAGGAATGCTACTAGCAGAACCGCCACAGGAACTACCTCGACTGCTCCCTTGCTCCCCTTCATGGCAAGCCTCAGTCTCCCCGATTTCAATCAGTTGATCAATGATCCTATCCGCCACGATGTTGGTTGGCCTGCTATGCCAACCAAGCTCCCCTTCGACATTCCCAAGTTCGAAGGCCTTGCTGGAGAAGATCCCTCCAACCATATCTGATCTTTCCACATGTGGTGTTCATCGAATTCCATTACTAATGATTACATCCATCTTAGATTGTTCCAACGCATGCTTACAGGCGAAGCTTCTAAATGGTATGTTTATCAGACCGCCTCTTCTCATACCACCTTTGCGACCATTGCCCAAGCCTTCTTATCTTATTTCCAGCTCCCTCTCTGATATGACACTGGTACCGAACTCTTGACTTCTTTCCGTCAATCATCTGCGACCCTCCTTTTCGATCATGTTCAAGAATGGCGAAGACGCAAGATCCTATGTCGAGCTCCTACCTTCGAAGATTGTGTCTATATGGACTGGTTCCTTAGATCTCTTTTACCCGCTATCGGAAAAGATGTCTCCTCACACTTCCCTCAAACCGAAGAATCCGCCCTCCAAATAGCCTTGAAATATGACCTCATCTATGCTCAGTCTGGTTATGTTTATACCGTCCTTCCTGACCTCCCCAGACCCGGTGGCGCTAACGCCCCGAGGGCATCTCATTTTGCTGACAGTATTGTTGGATCTCTTTCCCATCCATACGCTCAACCTCCTATGGGCTATGGTCTCCCTCGAGGAGGGGCCAGCACCTCCAGCACTTTTCCCCCCTAGGTAGCATGTATCCATGATACGGCATGCCTCCTCCTTTTGCCCAAACTCCTCCTTACCTCAATGTTTCCCAACCTAACCATTCTCCGTATCCATAGCCTGGTGCCCTAGCTCCTCCAGCCTTTTCACCTCCACCTCCCTTGCCTTCTCAACCCCAGCAACAACAACTACCACCCCCTCCGAGGCAAGTATTTGCACAACAGGGTGCGACTAATCCTCCTTCTTCTCAAAGAAAGAGGAAAGGAAATCAAAACCAATCTGCCCCTGGTAATCATGGACCCAATCCTCCAGTTATTGACTCTAACACTGCTAACCAGCAGCAGGGCACTCAGCCCAAGACGGACAGGCCTCTTCGTACAAATAAGCCTTGTTCGTGTTGCAGTGTTTACGGTCATTACACTCACAATTGTCCCCTTTTACCATAGATGCGGTAGATGTGGGAGTCTCAAGCCACATTGCGTAGATGGAATGCCTCCCCCACTTCTCCCCCGAATGTGGCCTCTACTCAACTAGCTATGTTTTCCAATCCTTCCCCCCAGCAAGGATTCGTGGCTACCCAACCACCTAATGGACAAGGCACCACTCAACCTTCACCTTCTGGTTCCTCCGATTACCAAATCCTCATGATGAACTCTGATCAACCTCTACCCGTCGACCTTAACCTTCAAACTCGGTCTCGTCGGTACCCCAAGCCTCCTGCTCCATCTGTCCCTGAGTCATCTTCTTCAGGTTCTACCGAGCCTCTTTTGACATCCAATGGTCCCTTGCATATCCCTCAACCCAAATTTGAGGTTCATACCAAGATTCCTAAGGGACCATTATGTCGAAATGCTGCTTCTGGTCGAGTTGCTCATGGGTATAGCATAGTAGATGATTTGGCGCAGTCTCCTGCTTCCATTTCAACATTGGAACTCCTCCAGTCATTTCCTTCTCAAAATAAGGTTCTACTATCTTCCATGGGCACTCTAGATCCTACTAATGACCAATTCATTGTTTTTGACGTCCGTCAATCAGAACATCCTCCCCTTCCTGCTTCCGTAGCTTTCCAAATCCCAGTCAAAATCCAGAACGTTAACGTTTCTCAGTGTATCATTGATAAGGGGGCATCCACCTGTGTGATGTCTGCTTCGGTTTGGAAACAACTCGGATCTCTTGAGTTGGCCCCTTCCACGATCACCCTTCATGTGTGGGATGGCCATGCCTCCCAGCCCATTGGCATATTTTGTAATTGTCCTATCACTCTTTGGAGCAAGACTGTTTGCGTTGACATTGAAGTCATCGACGACCCTCTTGATTATAACATTATTTTTGGGCGTAGCTACACCTATTCCATGTCTGCTATCCCATCCACAGTCCACTACAAGATGTTTTTCCCTCATAATGGAAATATAGTCACCATTGACCAGTTGATGTATCATGAGCCAAAATATCAGACCTCCCCTAAGTCGACCATCTCTTCTGTAGCCAATAATAAAATCATCGATTCTTTGACCAGTGTCTCTCCTGGCGTCTACAATGACTCCTCTTTTCTTGGAACCTTCCCTGGTCTTCCCCCTCCCCCTATCCCTGATCCCAGCTTATCGCATGTTTGCATGATTCAATCGTCTCGGGCTGCCCTTAAGCGGCCCGCTTAGGCTAGTCAACAACATCAACCTCAACCTCACCTGCCGCAACCTGCACCTAGCCCTTCGTCTCAGCCAGCCGACCCTCCTCCTTCTGGCCCTTCTCCCACAGCTGGTACCCATGAACCTTTCTATCCTCCTGGGTCGGTTCCGCCAGGCCTCAACCATCTTGGAGCTGTCCCTCCTGGTCATTACCCCACTGGTCAGATACCTTTCCTTGCTCCCCCTATCGGATTCTATTCGGTTCCTATCATGGCCACCCTTTCTCTCCCCAACTTGACCCTGGGTATACCCATATGGTACCTTGAACCTCCAGCCACTACCCCGCCTAGTCACCCCAAACCCTACCTTACTTTGACACTGGTTCAGCTGGTTCCCCTCGCTTCTTCCGTTGCTCCCGTGCCCTTAGCACCTCAACCGAACCCCTCTCCTGTTGGGCCAGATTCGGGAAAGGAAGGTAAAGCTCGCAAGGGGGCATCCACAGACAAGGCCACCCCGACTGACCCTGCCCCTCCTCCGCCCGCAAAGCCTTGCACCTTGTGTGATGTCATCGGTCATGCCACCCATACTTGTCCCGAGTTTCCCCGTATTAAACCCATGGTTAAAGTTGTGTTCCTTGAGTCTATGGTCCCTGAACCCTCTGTTTCTTCCTTGTCCACAGCCAAGAACCTAAATACTATTTGCACCAACAAACCCTGTGCTCTGTGTGGTGTCCATGGCCATTATTCCCACCATTGTCCTCACCTGACGCATTACTGCGCCTCTTTAGAGGTCGTTCGAGAGTATGAGTTTGAAAAAAATCAATCCGCCTCTCCCATACTTGCACAGTATGCGTTATTCCAGATCAAGGATTTACCCACTCCCATTGACATTCCCCCTCCCGATGTCGCGATGACGGAGCCTGCTGCCACCATTTTCTACCTATCATCATCCATGCGACCCTTGGTGGAAGTCCCCTTGGCGACTTCCCCTGATGTTTCGCTTGACCTCCCTTCAGCGATCACCCTGGGCTCAACATCGATAGATCCTTTATGTTCTTACTCTTTTTTCACCCCTTGTGACGATGCTCATGTGACCCTCTCTTCTCATGATGATGAGTCAGGTAGCTTCACCGCATCGGGAGGTCTTTATTCCACCAGTAACCCCATCCTCTATCATGATGACGAAATTATGGAAGGAATCACCTCCCCTGACTTTATTTATTCCCCCTTACATCGAACCCATGCTTTCGACCCACATACACCTTGTGGTCATTACATTGAAACCCAATGTTTGAGTAAGGGGACACACATATTTGAGAGACCAGGAGAAGCAATTCTCCACAACTCTCCTAGTGTATCTGGTCGTGTCGACTTTAGTACCATTATTCTTCCACATTTAGAAGAAACTCTAGAGTCCCATATCACTTCATATCACTCTAGGGATGATACCCCTTATCATTCCTTCATCTTACATCAGCAACCCAGTCTCTTAAACATTGTTGTTGACCAACCTATGGGTTTTCTAGGAGAGCATCAGTTCATTATTGCCAAATTATCTCTTTGGGATAGTGACACCAGGTATGCCAACCTGGAAACTTAAATTCCATTTGATTCATATATGGAGGACTAAAAGATATTGGTAATCCTCCATTTCCTTTCTCAAACTACATAACCATAACGAAAACAAATGGTGCACCACATCATTAAAATGTGTTTAGATTCCCCTTTTTCTATATACATTTTGGCATGACCACCTATGCCCCTCAACCATAAAAATCCTATATCTCAGTTAAAAATAGCATTGAAACCCCCTTTCTTTGACAGGTCGCACTTTTCAGGTCATTTCCTAGGACAAGTCGCAGTTTTCTGCCCAATACCTGCTACCCAGGTCGCTAAACAAACCCCAAAAAGTGCAACCTGGCCTGTTCATGAGCTCTAGGTATCTGTTAGTTTTTCATGATTTGATACTTCACCAGGACACATTTTGTCCAGGAAGGGTCTATTCACCTCTCCTCCAAATCGGATATCCTCACTTACAACACTTGTACTTGGGGCACCACTTTGCCTCCTTACTTGTCCTTGTTCGTGTTGATTTTCGTCATGAGATACCCTCTTGTACTCATGTTGTTATGGTCCCCCATTGGACCTTTATTGTATGGCAACACCATCCAGTCACCCTTTTTTAGAGCATCCGAGTTAAGTCATCATCACATTCATGGAGTCTATCCCGAGTCCCTTTGCATCCCGTTATAGTCCTCCATCCTTCATTGCTTGGTCCCTTTCTCGTGTTGCACATTATGGCCTTCAATCCCACTGCCCTCTATCCCTCATGATATTGTGTCAATCGATGCCACGTCATCCATGCCCTTTATGCTCTAACAAGGGAAGTCGTCCATCTGTTACTCATTATCCCCCATTTCATCATCATCATTGGTGTCAGTCTGTTAGTCACTCTACTATTTTCTCTCATGCCTTAGTTGAGGATCCCTTATTGCCTCTCCTCTGGTGGACCTCCTTCTGTCAACATCAGCTCATTCATTCTAGAAGACAGGTCTAGAGGGCGGTGTACCTTGGTTCCAGCTTCCACTCTTGCTCGGTGCCCCGAGTCAAGCAAAGGGACTCCTTATTGCCCTTTGACTTGGTTGTTTCTCACCTCCAGCTCCTTTCAGCATGATCGAGATCTGTATACTTGATGGTCCAGTGATGCAGCAACTATTCTCCGTAATTCCCGGGTGTGTGTGAGATGTCTCAACCCTCATGAGGGGGTGGCCCTGCAGGTAGTCCCCCACATGCCCGAATGACCTCTTCATCACAGCCTTCAATGCAGCTCCATACATTTTATGATGTCGGCCTTAGCTGCTTGCAGCACCTCTTTGATTTTCATGTATTAGTCAGATTTTGTGAGTCCTTCCCCATTTATAGGGGGCATTCGGGTTGTATTTGCATCTCATGTACTCAGATATTATTGTATAAGTCCTAGCTGTTATCCCAGGCATAGCAGTATGTGATTCATCATTATATCTTATATCTGGCTCATGTTTATGCCAGCATGTACTTTACAGTTCGGTCCCTTGTTTACTAGACGCACTATTATTTTGTACTTTGTCTCGGCGGGCATAGGTATGCCTCCCCCGCCGCCTTTAGCACAGGTAACCTCTCATAAAAAGAGACTTGTTGCACCTGTAAGTCTCATCTCCTCAGGGTCTAGTTCTTCAGCAAATTAGGCTACCTTACATTTCTCTCTCTAACTTCCCTTTTGATGTCTGGTGATTGAGTTCTTACAACGTACTTCGGTCATACGATTTTCTCCTAACACTCGCACGCTGGGGGGAAATTTGTTACACCATTTTTTGGTCATATAACCTGTTAGCCCCACTATGAAATTCTTGACAAGCAAGCTGGGGGCTGAATTGTTTTGGAGCCTTCAAGGAATGTCTTTCCCTTGAAAACCCATCCTCCTTGAAGTCCCTATGTGCTATGCCTAATATGTATACTCTCTGTTGATCCATCCCTCAAAAGAGGCCTATATTACCCCTCATATCCCTGCAAATACCACTTTCCGCCCTTTTCTTCTCCCTTTGTCAAAGTCCCTTTCTTCCTTTCATTCACCTCCTCCACCTCATCTGCCACCCCATCCATGGTTTTACTCACAGTTTTCGTGTTTTGCAGGTTTGAAAATGATAAAAAGACCGACATAATGTGCGGCCTCTGATGCAAGGACAAGGAAATCAGAGAGGATCATTTGCAGTAGCGGGATTTATGAAAAATGACTCGGGAAAATGAAGACTGGACGTGCATTAAAGAGCAGGAATTGGTGAATTTTCCCGCTGCGGTGGTGAATTGGTGGCGTGCTGGCGGCATGTGGTGGTGCATAGGCGGAGCCACCACAAAAATGGTGGTTACGGGGGCTGCCATTTTCCCGTACGCATCAAATGAGGTGAGGCCCCGTAGTCATTACCGACCGTTGATTTGCGGTCAATGCCCAATCAACTGGTCAACTACGGGGGGTACCCTCCGTGTTAACCGTCGAGCGGTTCGACCTCCCGTACTCCGTTGATCACCGCCAGCTTGCTGCCGAGTTAACCCTGCATTGTTCATATCTCCGCCGTCCAAATCAATGTATGATCCGACGGCGCGGAGCCCTTCCGATCAGTGGTCCCCACTCCCGTCCCTGCGCACTATTCCAAATCCACCGGTATTTTCCACACCACCATTTGTGAGCTGGCGGTTTTCTTCCATCGCCCAGCGATTCCACTGGGCGCCCACCGCGTGTCCTCTGTACGGGGGAAAAACCACCCCCATTTCGCGCATTAATCTTCAGGACAGAACACCCAGCGGAATTTTTATGAGCCGTCAGATCTGGTGAAGCCTATCCAAGGGCTGTCATTCATCGAAAACTGCGCACGGGATAAACCATCCCCACCGTACCCTTGGCCCGCTGTCTGTCCACCCTGATGTGTTTTCCACCGTTGATTCCCTTTGGGATTGACGGCCCAGATTTGTCCTCCACTTTTGATTGTTCTTCTATCCCCTAGTCACGCTACGTCACCTCCACGTGTCCTTGTCGTATGCCCGCATGTCTCACTGCATATATTTGTTTTCGAAGTCATTTTTACGTGGTTTTCCCATGCAAACTGTTTTCGCTGCGCATCCACCTCCCATATTTCATCGCTTCACTGCGTTTTTTCGCCATCTCCTCGCCTGCACGTCCGTTTCATCCATCCACATCACCTGCCACCCTCGTCCATGGATTTCTTCACAGTTTTCAAGTTCTTGCAGGATTTCCAAAAGTAGAAGACCGCCATGGTTCTACGTGACAAGCTGTGCAGGCAGAATTAAATCCAAGAACCAGTACTACTGTGAGATAGTCAAAGAAAGCGGCTGGCCGGATTCGCATTAAGTAAAAGGCATATTTCAGACACTGGGAACCTTTCTACGCCATTAAAACCCGAGCTAACCTGTCAGAGGTAGAGTTTAAGCAGCGAAGCGTTCTAGTACATAGCAAAGGATGATTAAGGCCAGCTAATGAAGATCTTAAGCCTTAACCACAGGTTTAGAATGCACAAAAGCAGTTTGAAGACCCCGAGTATCCATCCAAAAGGTCCTCTGCACAGTAAAAGAATGTCCCTGAAAGAATTTCTGCCCTAACTATAGTTCAAAAACAGTCAGACATTTATGAAGCAGATATTTTCAGTAGTTGTTTACCATTTGTTTATTCCCCTCAAGTACAACAAAGTATGGCTGCCAGAATGTAGCAAAGTCATGTCTGGAGTAAAGGAAAATATGAAGAAGATCATCCCTGCATATAGAGGTGACAGACATTAAATACTCAATATTCAAAAAGAATGGGCCTCGGCCCTATTTCTCTACCCTGTGTTTAATGATACATTTAATTTTCACCTACCTTCTCAGTCGATTTTCTATCCACCATCTGCTATAAAGCACAGAAGGAAACATTGTAATGGTTGTTGATGAGATATCAGTGAAACACAAGCATTGTTCCTCTTGAGACAATTTCTTTGTGTAATATTGTAAGATAGGATGAGATATGATGTATTCAGACTGAATGTTCAAGCTATGGGCTATGATGTACCTGATTGGTGTTGTTTTTAATATGACAAGCATGTTTCTTTGGATCCTGATCTAAAGCAGTTGGTGATGTTTTCCTTTCTCTGTATTTGTGATTGACTTGCTTTCATTTCATTATGTTTCTTCAGGCTCGCATCAGAAGTTTTGCATGAGATTTACCCTTGATAGGTACTTTATGTTGCTGCTCTCCCAGCCTTTTATGTTTTCTGCTTATATGTGTATCTGAATACTGATTTCAATTGATTTAACCAGTGTAGTGGATGTCATTGCCTGCTCTCTGATGTATGAATTGATGAAATCTGTATTTAGGTGTTCTTGTTAGGATTTAGTTGAATGTGTCAAGAACCCTAGAAGTTTAAAGCTTGGTCTCTGCCCTTCTAGGACCTTTCCATCTCAATTAAACCTCACTAAGATCCCTTGTATTGCCTCTGATTTTGTCCAAGCAGGCCTGGAGCTAAATGACCTCTGGTCTGATCTATAGACAGAATTAGATGGTTCTCCTCCTTTCATTTTCAGTCCTTAATGTTCCATTCCATCTTCTATCCTTTAATATCTAGATGATTTAGATGACTTGCCCAACCTAAAGCTTGCACATTGAACACAAGTAAACCCTTTCTTGACTCCATTGCCCAATGGTCTTGATGTTCTCTGAGTTATCTACCTTTGCCTAGCTTCCCTTTTTCTCATCCTTGTCTTGTATTGGACACTTCTTTCCTAATTCCCAACGACCAAACTCAATCAAACAAACAAACCCTGAGCCCCATAACTAGCCTAACATTGAAACATTGAGCCTCAAAGACATATGCTTTGGCAAATATAGAGAGATCCCTCTCTGGACCTAGGAGGGCTAGATCCTAGGATCCAAAAGTGGTTTTGATGTTGTCTCATCTTTTGGTCTTGCCAATCTAGCCAAAACATGGGAACCCCAACATAATGGTGACTCCATTGGGGAGAATCTGAGTACATTTCACCTTACACACTTCCAAGACTCAGAAACTTATAACTCTGGTTAGGTTGACAGTAAGTCACTCCTTTCTTGAATCGACCTCCATTATTGAATATCCACCATACTCTTAGACAGAGCCTGGAAAGGGCCAGGTAGCCTCCAGATCTCATCCTCTTTTCAGAGGTGACATATCTGGTAAATGCCCTCCTAGTCAATCTCTGGTTGGAGCTTGCTGTTAGAAGAGATTCCTGAAAGGTGACAGTGCCTGAGCACTATGGTGGATAGTGTACCCCTTAGAAACACCTGAAACCTTCCACTTGGTGACTCCATTTGACCCTAAATGAAAAGACTCCACTGGTGATCAGTAGGCCTGCTTATTGTCTTTGTTTCACAATAGACTCCACTGGGAGACCAATCCCTGAGACAACATCAACCACAGTAGAAGAGACAAGTAGGGTTAAGCTGCTTAGCCAAGAAACAACATTCTGGCTTTCAGAACCATTCACACAAGAGCTTATCCCAACCCTGACCCACCTGAAATAGTTGACAATCTGGAGAATATCCTCAGAGGAAATCTTACACATACAAGACCAACTATTTCCAATCACATTCATAGAGCTAATTCTGCACCATAAGACCTAGCAGCTCTATCACAATGTCTCCTTGACCTAGACATACCTAACAGATTACCAAGAACTAGGTCGTTTGATCATCTAGACCAGCAAGACCTAAAGCTTCACGGTACACCATCTAACAGTGGTCAAAACACTAGGGACCGTGAAACCCCTCCTTCCACACCACCTGATTTCCACTTCCTTCAAAACTTGGGGCTCTCTCACCCTAGATCTGCTCAACAGACTTCTGCTGGTCCTAACATCCCTGTCATACAAATACCAGCTGCTCAAGCCAACCCTATACCTAATCATAACATTATCATGGCAGCATGGTATGCACCTCTGCTATTACCTCAACCTTTGTTACCCTTGCCCAATGATTATCAGTCAAAAATCCCACACTTCACTGCCAAAGAATCCATCACAGCTCAGCAACATGTAGTTAAAATGGAGGATTCTTTTGATTATATGGAGATTGATGATGAGACAATCAAAATGAGAATCTTTGC
Organism: Pinus albicaulis; assembly: GCA_034641835.2. Taxonomy (NCBI): domain Eukaryota; kingdom Viridiplantae; phylum Streptophyta; class Pinopsida; order Pinales; family Pinaceae; genus Pinus; species Pinus albicaulis. The sequence goes on from CM076583.1 coordinate 1,185,251,227, forward strand.
CCAAAGCCTAGGGGGTGAGGTGAAGAAATGGTTTAAGATTTTTCCTCCTGGCAGTATTCAAGATCTCCCTGCATTATACCAGACCTTCATAAACAAGTGGGAGGTTAGAGAAAACCCTCGCCATCTCATAGCAGAATACATGTCCCTTAAGAGGAACGTGGGAGAGAGTGTTCACGATTACACCACTAGATTCAACAGCATTTACAATGCCCTCCCTCCACACATGAAACCCCCTCAAGGTATGGCCCTGGCTAAGTATCCTGATGGATTTGATGCTGACATGGCCTATGAGATTAGAGATAAAGAATACACCACACTGGAAGACATGCAGAAAGGAGCCATAACCATAGAAGCAAACTTGATGGAAAAAAGGGCAAGACTAAAAGTTGAAAAAAGGGTAACATATAGGGATGACAACGTAGCTTCCACATCTGATCCCAAATATGACAAACTGTCTAGAAACGTGGAAGAGCTACAGCAAATGATTAAAAGGATGGTTGTCCAAAACAACAACCAAAACAGAAACCAAAACCAGAACATTAGGAGAAACAATGTTGCTCCAACAGGCAAAGAGAGTCAGATCAACAAATTATTCCCCCATTTCAGGAAAACTTTTTAGATGAAGATGAGGGAATCATTGAAGAGTTTGAAGGGAATACAATAAACATGTTTGAAGCAGAGGACTCGGTCCTTAACTATGATTCAGAAGAAGATCAGCCCTCACCTTCATATTGAGGTGAGGAATGGTTAGAGACTGAGGATTACAGATTAGGATTTGAAGATGCCATGCTACAGGTCAAGGAACAATATGAAATTAGGAGCAAGAAAATCCAAGATCCTTCCAAAGCCAAAACTCCTGAGGTAACCATCAAGAAAAGACCTGGTAAATCCTCTAAAGCATCTGCTGCACACAATAAAACAACAGCTGAAAGTTCTGGTAAACATAAGGAGAAGGACAACTAGGACTCTGGAAAACAAGGTCAACCAACCAGCAGTGCTAGCACTTCAGTTAGCACTCCTGATACAACTGTTCCAAACCTTGTACATAGTGAGAAATCACAAACCGATTCAACTACTAAAGCAGTAGCAAATAAAACAGAATTGAGCATTACAAAGGTCCAGTCCACTTTCAATCTAGAGAGTGAGATTGCAAAAATCAAAATCTCTATACCATTATCTGAGTTGGCCACTCAGGATGTATATAAAAGCCAAATTTTGAAAGATTTAAATCTAGGGGAAAACAATGATACTGTAAATTTGAATGATGATCAGCCTGCCCTCCTGTTTGGTCCAAAGATTGAGGGAAAATTTCAGGAAGGGGTAGTTCCACCTTTTTATATCAGTCTCAACATTCATGACAAGATCCTCCATAATGCCATGCATGACTCTGGTGCATCACACAATCTAATGCCTAAGGTAGTGATGGAAAGGCTAGGCCTGGAAATTACCAGACCTTACAAAGACTTATACTCATTTGACTCTAGTAGAGTAAAATGCCTAGGACTGATCAAGGATTTATGTGTGAGTTTGACCCAGATTCCTGCCAAATGTATGGTCATGGATGTTCTGGTGGCAGATGTGCCACCAAAGTATGGCATGCTATTGTCAAGATCATGGGGAGCCAAACTGCAAGGAACAATGCAAATGGATGGCTCATATGCCACTATCCCTATATTTGGCCAACTTAGAAGACGGTATAGAGAGTCTTAGATGAAATTTTTAGTCAGTAGCCCCGAGAAACCTGAAAACTCACCATTATACTCTGTACATACAGACCTAGAATCTTTCATTCTCTACAATGACCAATCCTCAGAAGAGCCCAGATCAGATAATGGAGATACAAATGTAGAGCCCATGGATTTCAACATAATGGCTACTCTAGAAGAATACGATGAAGAAGACCATGGGAAAAATACTGAAAACGTAACTCTGAATGAAACAGAAACAGAACAAAAACAGCAAGCTAGCCACCTCCCTGATCCCCATGCCCATAATGAACCACAAAATGACCCCCCTCCTAGCACAAACCTCACAACTCTACATAATGGCGAATCCAGCTGTAGGGGAGGGGATGAAAACGAATTAAACAAAGAACCCCTGTGGGAAATGAATTTCGATGGGTCCTGTACTAGGCAAAATGCTGGAGCAGGGGTATGGATACGTAACCACACGGAGAGTCATGCTGTCAATCTGCATTTCAAATGTACAAATAACATTGCAGAATATGAGGCTCTCATTTTGGGCTTGAATCTTTTGAAGAAATTAGGAGCCCATAGGATAGCTGTACAAGGAGACTCCGAGTTAGTTATAAAACAGGTGAATGGTGAGTATTCAGCAAAACATCCCAGACTAAGAGCATATAGGAATGATACTCTAGATTTGCTGAAAACGTTTGTTGAATATGAGTCAGTGTTCATTCATAGGGGTCAAAATGCAATAGCAAATGGACTAGCTTGCCTAGCTAGCTCATACCCTAAGGCCCCAGTTAACCAACAAATTATCATTCAGACCAAATTCAGGCCTGCAGTGCCAGAAAATGAAAAATATTGGCAGGTTTTTGGAGACAAACAGATCGAATATTTCCTGGTGGGCAGGAATGAGTTTGAATTTTTGGATTTAGACTCGATTTCTGATGATAGCTGCCCAAGCGAGGATCCCCCAGATGAACAAGAAACACCCTGTAACATAGAAATAAATTATTTTTCTGAAAAAACTGGAAATCCAACCTAAAATTGTGAAAACACAGATACAGAAGAAGTAGAGGTGCTGCAGGCCAAAGATAAGAACATACCCAGAGGCCTGGCACCCTTAGAGGACCTTTTCAACTTTGATGACGTAGCAAAAAAGCCCACAATTGAACATGCTGATTCTGATGTGGAAGAATGCAACATTGGCACTAAAGACAAACCCAAAATGATTAAACTGGCTAAGTCTATACCTGCAGACATGAAGAAGAAATACACAGACCTGTTTAAGGAATTCATTGATGTGTTTGCATGGAGCTATGAAGACTTGAAAGCCTATGACACCAACATCATACAACACAAGATACCACTAAAGGAAAATCAGAAGCCTTTCAGACAAAAACTCCGTAGGATTAATCCAAAACAGTTGCCTGCAGTAGAGAAGGAAATTAAAAAGATGTATGAAGCAGGCATAATAGTCCCTGTAAGGTTTTCTGATTGGGTGTCAAACTTAGTGGCTGTAAGGAAGAAAACAGGTGAGATTAGACCATGCATAGACTTCAGAAACCTCAATAGAGCCTCCCTGAAAGATAACTACCCTTTGCCTAGAATGGAGCATATCCTACAGAAGGTAGTGGGCTCTAAGAGAATCTCCCTGCTTGATGGTTTTTCAGGATATAATCAAGTTCTGGTACTCCCAGAAGATCAACTCAAAACAGCTTTTACCACTCCATGGGGCACCTTCATGTATGTGAAAATGCCTTTTGGATTGATGAATGTTGGAGCTACCTTCCAGAGAGCAATGGATATAGCTTTCTCAGAGGAAATAGGACACTTCATAGTTATCTACCTGGATGACTTGACTGTTTTTTCCAAAATGGAAGAGGAACATCTGAAACATCTGAGGAAAGTTTTCGAAAAATGTAGAAGGTACGGTCTGTCCTTAAATCCTAGGAAAACTATTTTTGGGCTGCAAGAAGGTAAACTTCTTGGCCACATCATATCCGAGAAAGGGATCAGGATAGACCCACAGAGGGTTGAGGGAATACTTCAAATTACACATCCAAGAAACATCAAGGAGTTGCAGTCCTCTATAGGGAAGATCAATTTCCTCAGGAGATTCATTCCTGATCTGGCAGAGCACCTTAGGAAAATGACTGAAATGCTAAAGAAAGGTGCAGGTATTAAGTGGACTGTTGAAGCCAAGAAATCTTTTGAGTCAGTAAAACTTTCACTCACTCAGGCCCCTGTCCTTATCAACCCTGACTTCTCAAAATATTTTCTAATCTTCTCATTTGCTTCCCAGCACACAATAGCTGCAGTTTTTCTGCAGAAAAATTCAGAAGGTAATGAACAGCCTATAGCCTTCTTCAACAAAGCCTTAAGAGATGCACCCTTAAAGTACAACATCATGGAAAAGCAGGCCTATGCCCTGATAAAGGCCTTAAAGGACTTTAGGGTGTACATTCTGCATTCTCACACCATTACTTTCATGCCAAATATAGTGGTCAAAGATATCTTGTCCCAAGACCCTGATGGGAAAAGGAGCAAATGGATTGCTACAATATTGGAATACGACCTTGAAATAAAACCCACTAAGCTGATCAAAGGTCAAGGCCTGGACCAATTAATGGCTGAATCAAACCTGCAGGCCCTTGACATTAACATGATAAATGCCCTAGATGAGCAGGAAGGATTGCCTCATCCAACTGTTGAGGAGCAGTTTCAGAACTCTCCTTGGTATACTGATATCCTTTATGTGCTCACTAGTCTCAATGCCCCTCCAGAACTATCCAAAACAAAGGCCAGATTCATAAAAATCAAAGCTCAAAATTACTGCATTATGAATGAAAGTCTATATTGGAAAAATCCAAATGGCCTTTTACTGAAATGTTTGTCTGAGACTGAAGCTGAAAGAATCAAACAAGAATTCCATGCCGGGGAGTGTGGAGGCCACCTGAGTTGGAAAACCACTGCAAATAAGATACTCAGGGCTGGTTACTATTGGCCTACACTCTTTAGTGATGTCCATAAAATGATTCTTACCTACCACAAATGCCAAATTTTTGAGGGCAAAAGAAAACTCCTTCCCCTCCCTCTGCAACCGATCACCATAGAAGGTCCCTTCCTACAATGGGGCTTAGACTTTATTGGGGAGATTCACCCTGCCTCCTCTAGACAGCATAAATGGATCCTAACTGCAATAGATTACTTCAATAAATGGATAGAAGCTATACCCACAAGGAATGCCACTGACTCTGTCATCATTAGGTTCCTAGAAGACTTCATCTTATCACGTTTTGGCTGTCCAAGGAAAATAATCACTGACAATGCTGCCGCTTTCGGATCCAAAAGAATGGTTGATTTATGTCACAGGTACGGAATAGCACTTGAACATTCAACTGCCTAGTACCCCCAGGGTAATGGCCTAGCTGAATCATCAAATAAGAGCTTAGTGACAATCATCAAAAAGCTATTAGAGGAGAACAAGAAATCTTGGCACAATAAGTTGGTACATGCCTTATGGGCTGATAGGCTCACCACAAAGAAATCCATTGGCATGTCACCATTCCAACTTGTTTATGGTACAGAAGCAGTTTTTCCTACCAGCCTTGGGATACCGGTGGTAAAGCTGGTCCAAGAGATTCAGGCAGAGGAAGACAGCATGATAAGGAGAATTAATGAAAGAATCCATCTTCAGCGAACAAAGGAGCAAGTTTATAACAAAGCTATCAGAGTCCAAGAAAACATAAAAAGGAAGTTTGACAAAAGAACCAAAGGTTCAAATTTCAAAATTGGTGACAAGGTTCTAAAATGGGACTCAAGAAGAGAGGACAAAGGTAAACATGGCAAATTTGACAGCCTGTGGCAGGGTCCATACATAATCCAGGCCATTGTGGGTCCTAATGCGTTTTTTCTGCAAGAACTTGATGGCACATAATTTTTTGGGGGTCCTGTCAATGGCAAGATGCTCAAACATTACTTCTATTGATTTTCCATTTCCAGTTTCATCTCCATTGTACATACCATTGCAAGTTTTCATTTTCAGAAAAAGAGAAAATGTTCCAAAAAACAGAATGAAAGGAGAGGTTCAGACATGCTCAAAACATGAACCTCTGAAGTAAAAATCATGGCTCAAACCTGATCAAAATCCGAGCCAAAGGAAGCAGAATAGCTGGTCCTAATAAGCTCAAAATCTGGATCAACAGCGAAAGAAGAACCAGCTCTAATATGCCCAAAACCAGAGCTGAAGCAAAGAAAAGAGGTGACTCAAATATGCTCAAAACCTGAGTCACAAGAAAGAAAGAAGAATGTTTCAAAGTTGCAGAATTCCATGCCTTCACAGTTTTGTCTTCTACAAGTTTCTGTCCAGCAAGTTAGACATTCTAATCCTGGCTTGGCTGTGTTTGAATTTCCTGTCTTACAATGTAGGTGAAGAAACCTGTTGGAAAGTTTAATCCCAACAAGTAGTAGATTAGGTAGAGAATTGTATGAGGCCAACAGTCTAATCTGGCCTCATGGAGCAATAAGGGTAGATTTAGAATAGGTTTGTTTTTGTTTTGAAAAATAAAATGTAAAGGGTCTGCAAGCTCAAATGCACCCAAAGGGAACAGTTAGGACTACAGTCGGGTAGGTAGATTGGTTGGGAAAATGTTTCTGCTGATTTGTGTCTAACATATTGTGGCAGCTGAAAATCAGAAAAGAGAGATGGCTTATGATAGCAGGCATCTGGCCTACTCCAAAGATCCTATCTGGTTTCTTGACTCCTCCAAGGAGAAGCCATCCCCATGTGGAGCCACTGTTAGCCCCCTATGAAATTCTTGACAAGCAAGTTGGGGACTGAATTGTTTTGGAGCCTTCAAGGAATGTCTTTCCCTTGAAAACCCATCCTCCTTGAAGTCCCTATGTGTTGTGCCTAATATGTATACTCTCTGCTGATCCATCCCTCAAAAGATGCCTATATTACCCCTCATATCCCTGCAAATACCACTTTCCCCCCTTTTCTTCTCCCTTTGTCAAAGTCCCTTTCTTCCTTTCATTCACCTCCTCCACCTCATCTGCCACCCCATCCATGGTTTTACTCATAGTTTTCGTGTTTTGCAGGTTTGAAAATGATAAAAAGACCGACATAATGTGTGGCCTCTGATGCAAGGACAAGGAAATCAGAGAGGATCATTTGCAGTAGCGAGATTTATGAAAAATGACTCAGGAAAATGAAGACTGTACGTCCATTAAAGAGCAGGAATTGGTGAATTTTCCCGCTGCGGTGGTGAATTGGTGGCGCGCTGGCGGCATGTGGTGGTGCATAGGCGGAGCCACCACAAAAATGGTGGTTACAGGGGCTGCCATTTTCCCGTACGCATCAAATGAGGTGAGGCCCCGTAGTCATTACCGACCGTTGATTTGCGGTCAATGCCCGATCAACTAGTCAACTACGGGGGGTACCCTCCGTGTTAACCGTCGAGCGGTTCGACCTCCCGTACTTCGTTGATCACCACCAGCTTTCTGCCGAGTTAACCCTATGCTGTTCAGATCTCCGCCGTCCAAATCAATGTATGATCCGATGGCGCGGAGCCCTTCCGATCAGTGGTCCCCACTCCCATCTCTGCGCATTGTTCCAAATCCACCGGTATTTTCCGCACCACCATTTGCGAGCTGGTGGTTTTCTTCCATCGCCCAGCGATTCCACTGGGCGCCCGCCACGTGTCCTCTGTACGGGGGAAAAACCACCCCCATTTCGCGCATTAATCTTCGGGACAGAACGCCCAGCGGAATTGTTATGAGCCGTCAGATCTGGTGAAGCCTATCCAAGGGCTGTCATTCATCGAAACTGCGCACGGGATAAACCATCCCCACCGTACCCTTGGCCCGCTGTCTGTCCACCCTGATGTGTTTTCCGCCGTTGATTCCCTTTGGGATTGACGGCCCAGATTTGTCCTCCACTGTTGACTGTTCTTCTATCCCCTAGTCACGCTACATCACCTCCACGTGTCCTTGTCGTACGCCCACATGTCTCACTGCATATATTTGTTTCCGAAGTCATTTTTATGTGGTTTTCCCATGCAAACTGTTTTCGATGCGCATCCACCTCCCATATTTCATCGCTTCACTGCGTTTTTTCACCATGTCCCCGCCTGCACGTCCGTTTCATCCATCCACATCACCCACCACCCTCGTCCATGGATTTCTTCACTATTTTTGTGTTCTTGCAGGGTTTCCAAAAGTAGAAGACCGCCATGGTTCTACGTGACAAGCTGTGCAGGCATAATTAAATCCAAGAACCAATACTACTGTGAGATAGTCAAAGAAAGCGGCTGGCCAGATTCGCATTAAGTAAAAGGTAGATTTCAGACACTGGGAACCTTTATACGCCATTAAAACCTGAGCTAACCTGTCAGAGGTAGAGTTGAAGCAGCGAAGCGTTCTAGTACAGAGAAAAGGATGATTAAGGCCAGCTAATGAAGATCTTAAGCCTTAACCACAGGTTTAGAATGCACAGCAGCAGTTTGAAGACCCCGAGTATCCATCCAAAAGGTCCTCTGCACAGTAAAAGAATTTCCCTGAAAGAATTTTCGCCCTAACTACAGTTCAAAAACAGTCAGAAATTTATGAAGCAGATCTTTTTAGCAGTTGTTTACCATTTGTTTTTTCCCCTCAAGTACAACAAAGTATGGCCGCCAGAATGCAGCAAAGTCATGTCTGGAGTAAAGGAAAATCTGAAGAAGATCATCCCTGCATATAGAGGTGACAGACATTAAATACTCAATATTCAAACAGAGTGGGCCTCGGCCCTATTTCTCTACCCTGTGTTTAATGATACATTTAATTTTCACCTACCTTCTCAGTCGATTTTCTATCCACCATCTGCTATAAAGCACAGAATGAAACATTGTAATCATTGTTGATGAGATATCAGTGAAATGCAAGTATTCTCCTCTTGAGATAAGTTCTCTGTGTATATTGTAAGATAGGCTGAGATTTGATGTATTCAGACTGAATGTTCAAGATGTGGGCAATGTTGTACCTGATTGGTTTTGTTTTTAATATGACAAGCACATTTCTTTGGATCCTGATCTAAAGCAGCTGGTGATTTTTTCCTTTCTCTGTATTTGTGATTGACTTGCTTTCATTTCATCACGTTTCTTCAGGCTCGCATCAGAAGTTTGGCATAAGATTTACCCTTGATAGGTACCTTATGTTGCTGTTCTCCCAACCTTTTATGTTTTCTACTTATATGTGTATCTGAATGTTGATTTCAATTGGTTTAACCAGTGTAGTGGATGTTATTTCCTGCTCTCTGATGTATGAATTAATGAAATCTGTATTTAGATGTTCTTGTTAGGATTTAGTTGAATGTGTTGAGAATCCTGGAGGTCTAGAACCTGATCTCTGTCTCTCTAGGACCTTTCCATCTCAATTAAACCTTTCTAAGATCCCTTGTATTGCCTCTGATTTGGTCCAAGCAGTTCTGGAGTTAAATAACCTCTGACTTGATCTATAGACTGAAATAGATGGTTCTCCTCCTTTCATTTTCAGTCCTGAATGTTCCATTCCACCCAGTATCTCTAAAGATCCAGTTAATTTAGATGACTAGCCCAACTGAAAGCTTGCACATTGAACAGCAAGTAAACCCTTTCTTGACTCCATTTACTAATGGCTTTGATGTTCTTTGAGTTATCTGTCTCTGCCTAAGCTTCCCCTTTGCTCATCCTTGTCTTATATTGGTCCTTCTTTTCCTGATTCCCTCCAACCAAACACAAACAATCAAACAAACAACCATGAGCCTACAACTAGCCTAAAATCACAACTTAGAGCTTCAAAGACATACACTTTGACTACCATAGAGAGATCCCTCTCTGGACCTAGGAGGGCTAGATCCTAAGGTCTGAAAGTGGTTCTATGTTGTCTCATCTTTTGGTCTCTGTCAACCTGGCCAAAACATGGGAACCCCAACATTCTCCCATATGTCTCTGCTTCTTGTTGATCACTATGTTGATGTGATGTTTGATTCCTACATGGCCAACATGGCTAATGATGAGGGCATTGATGTATTTAATCTACTCTATGTATCATGGGTTGGAGAGATAGTTCATGAGTTGGGACTTTCCACTTTGGGAATGAACCACTTCATCTTATATATCTCATGTGTAGAGAAGAACTTTGGTCATCATTTGGTTGCCACTTGGAGATTCATTGATGAGGAAGGGTATCTAACTTTTCAGTTGGAGGCCATTCTAGACATTCTAGAGAGGCAACTTTGGAGATGGACATGCATAGCACATTGTGACAGATGGGAAGGCCTTCCACATGAGGATGCCATTGAGAGGGAGGATGTCTGTTGTAGCATCCACTTTTGCAGTTTCTTGAGGACAAGCAACACTTTGCTGGGGAGGACTGTAATATTCCCAAATTTTCACCTGATATTTGGAATATTAGAGTTCTTAATTTTCTTGATGAACTAAGTAAATAAAAGGGTGGAGGGACCCATAATCCTCAATATGAATAAATATCCACGTTTTGTGTGTGAATGTGGATTAATTAAGCCTAGATCTACATAATGAGGTATTTGAGCAACTACTAATGTGAATGGAATTGGAGATCATGTCTCATTAATGAGATAGATCATGGAGGTTGACACAATCAACTAAGATCCTGAAGGGATCAAACGGAATATCATGGAGCATTCATGATGAGATGACGGAGGAAGTTGTGCAATTAATGCACACATGATGGAGAGGGTGTACATTGCACATAGACATGATGCATGACTTGGATAGACAACGCAGTCAAACATGGAGGATCTTGTCCACATGCACAACGCAGTTTAGATGAGGGCCAAGGCATGGGAAGGCTCAAAAACTATATAAAGAAGATGAAGAAATTAATGAAGACATGCTTGAGGTTATTGATGTTAAGGATCTGTTTAGATCTAGGATTGTCATGTGACATTCCATTGCTTTCTTGGGCTGTTTAGCAAAGATTGCAAGTGCTGTTTAGCACAGGGTGTTCCTGGTCGGGAATCCCACATCTTTCTTTGAGTGGCTATGGAAGGAGTATTGTGCTTAATTCTACATTAGGCATTGGTGCCATACATCTTTTCCTACTTTCTACAGAACATTCATATTCAGAAATTTCAGGTTTCTGAAGATCAGTTTGGAAGGTGGAAGTTGTCTTCAGTATTTCAGTTGGAGAACTGGTGAGGGTTTATTCCTATCACCTTGGACTTAAAGATCAAAATTCCCAGAGCTTTATTTCAGATTTGGCATCAGGCCAAAATTTATTGACCTCCTAGCAGCAGAAATCCCTTCAGGAATTATGTTTTCCATTTTGCAGATCCAAAAGGAGGAAGGAAGTTGCTAGAATTTCAGCTGGTAATCCTGTGAGGGATCATCCCCTCACCTTTCCATCAGTATTTCCATCAGCCTGGAGTTTATCGCAGCATATTCTAGCAAGCATAGAGCCTCTCTTTCCCTTATAGCATATTTTTTATGAGCAGTTGTGTTGTAGCAGCTGTAATCATCATTGGAGGATTGAGAAGCTAGATCTAGAGCTTCTAGCTTGTAGATTTGAAGGAGGGATCAACCCTTCAAGCTTAGATCTAATTTTGCGACATAGTTCAGCCATCTATTTGTCAAATCTAGATTTAGATTTGTTATCCTAGTAGATTAAGGATCAAGCCCTAGGAGGGTAATTTTCCAAAGTTGTAGATCTGGAAAACCTTTCTGGGTTATCTTGGGAACCCATCAAATTAGCTGGATCTTGAATCTTGGCAACATCAGAGCTCCAAATTTCCATAGATATGCATTTTCCTTTTTAGCCTACAGTCATATAGTCATATTTTGCTGAAGGGATAGCACAATATTTTCTTCCAGTAGCTCTCCAGTTACGCAGTGCCTATTGTGGCATGTTTTCAGCGTGATTCTAGGCCATCCCTTTGGCTAGATCTACTCATATTTTGTACATTGTGTGACTGAATCTTCTCCTATATAATAAAATGGCTCAACTTCTCTGTATATTCTAATGTTGTCTTGAAATTTATTGTTTACTTAGTTGCATTTCTTATATTGTGTTTAAGTATTACTGTATTCTCCCTTTTGGGATATTACATCCTCATCGGCGACCATGTAAGGCAGTGACATCCAAGTTGGATCCTTACGGCCCCAAATCTACATGTTGTGCATCATCACCCGGAATGTTTCGATGCTCTTATATTTTTTTGTAGACCATCGGTGATAATCGTGGCTGGGAGTGAATTGCTGTTATGAGCGCGCTTTGAAATAGTACCCAAAATACTTTCTTGTCCTTAATACGCTGCTCATATTTTGAGTCCCATAAGTTCGCGTATCGTGCCCCTTCACACATGTCCGGTTCAAGCTCAGGGAGGATCGATCCTTTTGGGGCTTCCCATGCAACCAATGCAATTAGGAGCATTAGCCAAGAGTATTATAATGCCCTCCCGTGATCTTGGGCTTCACACACATTTTCCAGAAATTCAGTGTAGAGGAACTGCGATGAGTTAAAGCAGACCCCTTTTTCGCAGTGTCTAGCAAGCTGAATCAAATAGGTGGGGATCGTCATGGCCTGACACTTGTGCATCATTTTACAAGCCAGCAGCAAGGTACCCATGCACACTCCAGGGTCGTTAATGGTGTTGATTATGAACCCTCTGGTGTTGCACTGGACATGGTAATCTTCTCGCACCTTGTCGGCGATCTGTTGCTCGTACTTCTTGCTAGTTTGCTCCATGGGATTCGACCCCTCCATGGGGAAACCAATGATGCGGTGAATTAGGGTATCATCGATGGGAATGCGGTCTTGGATCCACAAGTTGCCGTCATGGATCAGGGCTAAAAGTTGTCGCACGACTTGGTCAGTTACATTGTATCGGCCAAAGTGAGGTATTTGCAACAAGTTTAGTAATATATATTTTTCTAACCCATGCGCCCATGGAATTGGTACGAACCTTAGATTTTCATCCTCCAGTACTCTTACGAGGTACAACTCAGGTTCCAATTATTGGAAGGCCTCCAAGTTGGCAAGGTCGTGATCGCCAAACTTAATTGAGGAGATCTTACCGTATGCTCCTCCAATTATAGGGACTTCACCTGGAATTAGTGGCATTTGCATAGAGGAGCTTAGACCTTCAAGATTCTTAGGCATGCACATTGAGGGCCTTTTGGGATGAACATAGGGAGGTAGCCAAGTGATTGGGGCAGCGAGCCGAGCTTCTTCCTGTGCAGACAGAGGTCGCTTCACCGAGTTAGACGAGCATGCCTTAGGCATCGTTAAGGGAGATTGCACGTTATGGGGGGAGGTGTGTGGCTTCCCCCCAACCCATTTCATAGCCCTCCCCTACCCTTGTTCCTAGCCTTTCCCCTTAATTTTCTTTTTCTCCACCTGCTTCCCCTTGGTTGGTGTGGACATGACTTCTTCGACTTCAGGGGTGACCTCCAATACTTCATCGGATGCTCTCTCAAAAGAGGTCGCGGTTTGCGATGATTCAGCGAGATTGGTCGCTATCATTATTGCTTGGAAGATTATCTTGGGGTTACTACTATTAGAAGGGGTAGCACGCCTAGACATGAACATAGCACAATTGTTTCGGAAATTTGCAAGGCAAAATATTTTCAGGAAATGCGGAACCCAATTATGAGTTTCCTTCCTCCATTTATAGATTTGAGTAGTGAGAAATGGTCAGATGACACTTAGCTAAAACTTACCACCAAGGAAATGGTAAAAAATCTTCGAAAATAATTGCCGCATTAATTTCCTACTACCCGCTCCTTCCAATGGTAAAGTTGAATTTTTACCTAGAGATACAGTTCCAACGACTATTTTTTGCAGCTGTGTATTACCCCTACACTCCCAACACACCTCCCCAAGCTTCCTGACTTGCAGTCAACCCCTGTGCTCCCAACGCATCTCCCCGGGCTTCCTAACCTGCGGTTGACCCCTGCGCATATAACGAGCCTACCAGCATTTTTCCTCTTGCCTTCGTGTATTCCTCCCAATACAACTACTCTGGCCATGTAGTCATTTGATCTGGTATGGTTTGAGACGGCTGCCATTAACATATCCTGGTACAAGATCACCACGCAATGTAGCTAACCAGATAGCTCCTCCGTTAGTGATTTCCTTTACCATATAGGGGCCCAGCCAGTGCTGACGAAACTTCCCCGGATGTTTCGCAAACTGACTATCGTATAGCAGGACCAATTCTCCTTCTGAAAAGACCTTCTACCGAATATTCCTATCATGCCATGATTTTTCTCGGGCCTTCTGAACTTGCTGCTGAAAGTTAGCCATGAATCGATCTTCCTCCAAGGCGACTAGCTACACTAAGCGTTCCTCCATGATATCTTGGTCAGCGCCTGTTCCAAAATTTTATTAAAAGCTTCTACCGTTCCATTTGCCTGCGGGTGATATGGGGTAATTTTTGCATGGTGGATTCGAAATTCTTCAGTCAAATATTGTATTGTTTCATTAACGAAATGCGTACCTCTATCGCTGATCAAGATCTTCGGACAAGCAAACCTGGTTAGAATATGTTCAAAAATAAAGTGCACAAAGGTATCTGCAGTACAGTCCTTCACAGCTTGCGCTTTAGCCCATATGGTCACATAGTCAGTCGCAGTGATGATGTAGCAGGCACCTGTGTTCTTCCCTGGTGGGTTGATGGGCCCAACGAAGTCTATGGCCCATTTTTCAAACGCTTGCATGGCCATCTATGGGTCAAGGGCATTTTGTCCCTGCATGATGGTCTTCCTATCCTTTGGAATGTGTCGCAGGCTTTGTAATAGTCATAACAGTCACTATGCAGTGTGGGCCACTATAGCCCAACTCTTAAGATCTTCTACGCTGTCGCTTTCCCTACGTAGTGACCTCCTGATATGCCTCAGTGGGCTTCTGCTAAAATGGCTTGTCTTTCATGCTCCAGAATGTATCTTCGTAGTACCTCATTAGCTCTCAACTTATACAAGTGGCCTGCGATGATAGTAAAGTTTGTTGCATGGGTTACTAGCTCTTTTTTCTATTGTACCGAATATTCTACAGGTGCCATCCCCATAGTTAAGAATTGAATAATATCGGCAAAGTGCGGATAAACCACCTTAATAGCAAATAGTTGTGCATCAGGCAATCGTTCCTCTAGGTTAGTTGGTTCTTCACCACTCTCGATTCGGGAAAAGTGGTTTGGTCCAACATTTAGTTTCCCTGGCTTCACAATTATCTCAAAGTCATATTCTTGAAATAGTAGTAATCATCGGCAAATATTCCCCTGCAACACAGGCTTATTGACTAGGTACTTCGAAGTAGAGTGATCCATGAACATCTTAAAGTGCCCCCCTAACTGATAATGACAGTATTTATACAATGCATATACCATGGCCAGCCCCTCACGCTCAGTAGTGGAGTAGTTACGCTCCGCACTAGAGAGTTTTCTACTAGAAAACACAACTGGGTGGTGATTGTCCCCCTCCTCGGGCTGCGTAAGGAAAACTCCCAAGGCGATCCCTGAAGCATATACATGGACATGGAAAACCTTCGCCCAGTCAATAAATATTAGGATAAGTGCAAAGAACATATTTTCCTTGAGTAGCTCAAAACTCTTCTGACACTCTGCGTCCCAAAAAAACGAAATGTCCTTCTTTAACAACTTCTCCATGGGTTCCGTGATCAGTGTGTACCCTTGAATGAACTTCCTATAGTAGCCTGTGTGCCCAAGGATGGAGCACAGTTGTTTCTCAGTTGTAGGGACTACTAAGTTGATGATAGCTGCTACCTTGGTGGGTTCAACCATGAGTCACTGCTGATAGACTATGTGTCCTAACAAGATCCTGAAAGGTACACAAAATATGCACTTCTTAATATTTAGGGAAATCTGGTGCTTTCTACAGGTGTCCAACATCATGCGCAGGTTCGAGACGTGCTTCTTTACCAATCCAAATACTGTCAAATCATCAAAGTATACCTCCAAGAACTTGTGAATGAACTCCTTGAATACTACGACCACTACCTACGAAAAGATGGCAGGGGCATTTTTGAGCCGAAACGACATGATGGTGTACTGGAAGGATCCCCATTTGGTGGCGAATGTAGTTTTGCTGCGATCTTCTAGTGTGATCCTGATCTAATGGTAGCTCGAGAACCCGTCAGTGAATGAGTATGATTCCTGCCTTCCCACACTATCGAGGATTTCATCAGAGAATGGTGTAGAGAAGGGATCATGTATGCAGGCATCATTCATTTTTCACAGGTCGGCGCAAATTCTTATTTCGCCTTTAGTATTTTTCTCTTGGACCACCATAAGGCTTACCCAATCTGACTGTTCTAATGGTTTGATGATACCTGCGGCTAGCATTTTGTCAATTTCTTCCCTGTCTTTCTGCTTATACTTGGGTTTCAAGCAGTAAGGTTGATGCTTGACAAGGCATGCATCCGGTTTTAAAGTGATGCGCATGACCCCCAGGTCCCCTGTAATACCCTTGAGTTCTGAGAATTTCATAGGAAACAGGTCCTGGTACTCCGTGAGAAGCTCCGCGACTTTCCCAACAGTATCATCATCCCATTAGTCCCTAATATTAGCTAGCTTAGGTTGTTCTTCTGTGCAAATGTTGACTTCCCTTAGCTTAAAAGGCTTGGTCACATTGACGGTCTACAGTGGGGGTCCAGCAACTGCGCGTTCTCCTCCAATTCCGGGATAGTGATATTTCGCGGGTCCCCGTCACATTCCTCCATTGATAGGTTGCAACAGTTAGCAATATCCTGCATCTGCATATCCCAAGCTGGTGCCCCATACTCCACACGAGGGCATGATTCATCAAATACTAGGGCATCTATGTCCTGCAAGGCTTCGTCTAATGCCTCAGTTCCACTTATGAATCCAAATGTCCCCACAAAATCATCTCTCAGGGTCTCCTAGTGGTGGGTACACTGATTTAGCTCTTCATCCAAATACCATGTGGTGGGGATTGGCCCTAAGGCATGAATGAACAGGTGGAACCATTCGTCCCCAGTCTTTTTGCACCATACCTCCATCCATGCGGCCAAGTGCTTGTGTGGATCCCCTTGGCCAAGGAAAGTCTCCACACGTAGGTGAACTGGAGGTTCAAACCATATGATCAGCATCTTGTGACGTTCCTCCAAATCTTGAAACCTCCCCTTATGAGTTTCCCACCACCGTGCAGGGGTCGCATGCATGGCTAGGTTAAGCGCCCACATTCTTCGCTCCCTTGGGACTTCTGATTCAAATTATCTAAGAAAATCCCTAATACTACCAGAACCATCAAAGTAGGGAAACTCTCTTACCTCTGAGCAGATACATCGGAAGCTCTTCATGACCCTAAGACACCATAGCGCAGATACATCATGTAACCAATTCTGCCAATTTTCGATCTCCCTGTTAGAGTCAGAGAGGAATTCACTGCCTTTCTACCAGAAAAGCACGCCATCAGCAGTAGGATTAATCCAATCCTCATATCAGGTGGTTAGTTAATATATATGATCCACGTCGTCTTCTTCGTGCACAGGTTCTGTATACCATTCTCCTTCCACTAGGTATAGAGGGACTATTACTCTCGTACCTTGATTCTAAAAAACCATGTTCCTTTTCTTCAACTTGATAATGCCACCCATTTCTATAGCCCAATCCAGTCCTAGGAGCGCAGGATAAGGGTTTGCATCTTCTACAATTTGAATTACCTCGAAATCCACGTTTACCTTAAACCATGCGATACCTACCATAATATTTGATAGTCTCCCCAACTATGATATTTTGTTGGTTAGCCATGCATAGATGTATAGTAGACCATTCCAGCTTAGGTTCTCCCATCCTTTGCCACATCTATTTGGGCAAGAAATTCACATCAAATCCCAAATCCAGGATGACCTTATCCATTTCATAATCGCCAATATGCTCAGTTAGCCACATTTCCCGAAAAGTGCATTTCTTATGCTTGTAAAGTTTGTGAACATCCTTAACTTCTGTTGGAGGGTCAATTTTTTTCTGCGTAGCTATTTATCAGTGCTTGAAGATTTTCTACTTCCTTCTGGTTGCGTAGCAACTTCATACATTCCCGTAGGAATGGTTTAACTTTATCTTCCACTTTCAGGTTTGTTGGAGCCTTGGAAGTGGATGCCTCATCCTTGGTAAAGTATTTGTGAGCTTTTATGAAGGTTTCTTTCTCCTTCTGTAGGTCCAAGCTTTCCTTTTTTATAGCAGCTTTTCGGATAAGGGTTTCTGCTACAGCTCTTTCCTCATCTCCTCTAGTAGCCATGTCGCTATGCGTTATGAAATTAATAATGGGTCCCTCATCACACGGTTTTGCCTTAACTCTTTACACATTTTTTGTTGGCGTCTGTTGTTTTTCCTATATTTTTGCTATCAGTATTGGACAATCTTCGATCACATGATCCAATTATCTACAATATCTGCAAGAATGTCATGCAGGGTTTGGGCAGTCCCTTGAGAAGTGCCCTACTTCTCCACAATTATAACAGATCAATTTCCCTCTTCCCCAGGCATAAACACACTCCCCCCCCCCCCCCCCAGCATTTGGAGAGGGAGCATCCTCATCCCAAGGGAGATAGTTGTGAAGAAGGGTTAGTCTGTACCCTGTACAGGTTTCCTCAGTCTATCCTTAAGTCATATATTCGACAGTTGTGTTCGTAATGTCCCACAGATAAGCAGAATTTACAACATTGTTTCTTCAACTCTGGAACATAGGCACCAAGACGGGTGCAGTGGTTGGTATCATGTAGTCCAGCTATGGGATAGTCGACACACCATAACATGGGACCGCTTGGTCCTGCAGCCTCTTTAGGGCGCAAAGGGCTGGCCCCCCCAGCCTGCATGTAGTCCACCAGTAGAGGGCATTGATATTTGGTGTGGCCTGACACCCTGCATCTTATGTACGAAACGTTTGGGCTAGCTTCTTTTCCTTGATATTTATGCAAATTATAGATTTCGAGGTGCATTTCCTCTAGCTGTCCCTGGATTTGCTGTACCCAAAATTGGGCATCATCTCTTGGCTCAGCTTCTAGCTTCATATCAATCTCGAAGGCTTTCTCTTGCATTTCAATCGCTTGCTGACCCATAGATCCACGCAAGCGAGATAATAGCATGGCGATGAACCATTCCTTGTGTTGTCTATCCTCATACTTAAATTCCCCATATTTGATAACCTTCTTTAGCCGCTCATCAACCTCCCATACTGACTCAGTGGGTCCTTGTCTAAAGTCTTTCAAGTCAACCACCAACTGAGCATAGGACTTGGGCTTCCAAAATTGTTGTTTTGAAGAATTCTTAATCTCTTTTATTGATGGATCCACATGTTGGCCTACGTACCCCTTAAACCAATCTAGGGCCCTTCCTTCAAAGGTGAGGGATAGCTACACCATTTTTACAACATCGCTAGAAACATTC
Organism: Pinus albicaulis; assembly: GCA_034641835.2. Lineage (NCBI taxonomy): Eukaryota > Viridiplantae > Streptophyta > Pinopsida > Pinales > Pinaceae > Pinus > Pinus albicaulis. The sequence goes on from CM076583.1 coordinate 1,185,270,334, forward strand.
TGTGCAGTTCATACTGATTCTTCTATGAACCAAAATTGGTCCATGTCTTCATCTCCTATATCCTTGAAGGTGGGAAGCTTCATGTGTGTGGCCATATCTTCTTCTGGTAGTGGCAGAGGTGTAGGGGATTTCTTTCCCTTATGCTGATTCGACGATGGTGTATCCAAAGGACTAGTTCTTGTGTGCACAACCGACTCCCTTAATGGGCTATATATGGATCTATCCCCTTCTCGGTTAACTCGGTAGTACTTACCACTTCGTGTTGTAATCTCACTCTGATCAGAGGTCATTCATTCAGTGTGGTTGCACAAATTTTGGATTTCGAGGTGCATTGCCTCCAGCTATCCCTGGATCTGTTGTACCCCAAACTGGGCATCGTCTCTTGGTGCAGCTTCTGGCTTCATAGAAATCTCCAAGGCTTTCTCTTGCGTCTCAATTTCTTGCTAGCCCATAGGTCCACACAAGTGAGGTAATAGCATGGCGATGAACCATTCCTTATGCTTTATATCCTCATATTTAAATTCCCCATCACTGATAACCTTCTTTAGTCACTAATCAACCTCCTATACTGACTTAGTGGGTCCTTGTCTAAAGTCTTTCAAGTCAACCACCAGCTGAGCGTAGGACTTAGGCTTCCGAAACTGTTATTTTAAAGAATTATTAATATCTTGTATTGATGGATCTGCATGTTGGCCTACGTACCCCCATAAACCAATCCAAGTCCCTTCCTTGAAAGGCGAGGGATAGCTGCACCCTTTGTACAACATCGCTAGAAACATTCTGCGCAGTCCATAATGATTCTGCTATGAACCAAAATCAGTCCATGTCTTCATCTCCTACACCCTTGAAGGTGGGAAACTTCATGTGTGTGGCCATATCTTCTTCTGGTAGTGGTGGAGGTGTAGGGGAGTTCTTTCCCTTATGCTAACTCGACGATGGTGTAGCCGGAGGACTAGTTCCTGCATGAGAAACTGACTCTCTTAATGGGCTATAGATGGATCTATCCCCTTCTTGGTTAACTCGGTAGTACTTACCACTTCGTGTTTTACTCTCACTCTGATCAAAGGTCATTCATTCAGTGTGGCTGCACAAAATTCCCTTTTCTCACAGTAATATTTTAATTAGTAACGACAATGTTCGCAAGAAATTACCTCAGAATCCTTTGACGAACCTCCGCTCCGCCTCAGAGTAGGACATAGACTGATCAACTACGAACTCTATTACAAATCCTCCTAGCACACTATCCACCCAATGATCCACAGTTCGGGTGATTGTGTTATCAGCCTTCTCCAACTATTGAATTAATTCAAGAGCCCACTGCATAACCTGACCATCTTTCCAATGCATATGGAATTATACTAGCCTTGCTAGCCACTCTAGGAGCTCATGCACAAAAGTCACAAAGAAATTTTCATATACTTCGGTGAAATATATTTTTTCTTCCACTTCTCAGTTGTTAGATTTTTGTTGCGATTCTCTTTTACACAAAATTCCTGAATTTGTTTTTCGAACCAGTCTTTGAGCTTCAATTTCTCAAGTATCCAATGGCTTCGTGGCATTACTTGATATCTCTCTCAAAATGCTCCCGGTCCCAACAACGGAACCATTTGTTGGCTTGAGGGGTTCTGACCCAGGTTTAGATTTAAGGTTTGCCAACAAATCCCAATACTACTGGCCCTTTCGGCAATGACCTACTTTCGTAGGCCAAAGTCTCACTCGAAGCAGTATGGGTGGGTGCTGGAACTAGGTTTCCGCACCCTGGGAGAGAGTAGGTAATTAAGGAAAATCTCGTCGAGTTCTATCAGGTTTGCACAAAAACAAGCCTGTTATCGATTCCTTAACAATATAATTAGCACGTAAGCATAAACAAATCTACTATTATTAATCAGATCTAATCAACATCGTCACATCCACGTGTGCATCAGCAATTATCATTACAAAATATCACAATCGCAGCTAATTCATATATCATTGACACAATCACAGCTAATTCATATATCATAGACACAATCGCATTTAATTAAAATCACACAGAGGTACTTCAGGAGTGAATACAACTGGTGCAGATAACATAATAGATTTCGTGTTCATTAACATCCAAAACTAGTTACAAACCCAAGTCACAACTTGCGCACACATCTAGCAGGATCCGCACACAACAGTACTGAGGATCTCCGCACACACAGCCAACAGGAGTCCTTACCCAAAACTACCCAAAACATATCTCAACAGTTCGCACGTATTATCAATATTACTTACTTTCTTACCCTTAGACTCAAACTATACATCTATTTATATCATCATAGCCTACGCTATCCTATGGTTCGCAAACCATGGTTTGCGGACTCTAGGTCTACCCTTTGACCCATTACAATACATTGGGGGCTTTAACCCACCCCAAAGCCCCTGCGCAAGATAAATTACTACAAAAATATATAAAAAATGCAGCATTGGAACATATCAAAATGTAGCTAGGGGACCCTATTCCAACATATCCCCTGAGAAATGGAACTAGAAACCTCCTCATCCTTCCTATAAATTCAACATAGGAATGAGAGACTTGAGGAGACTTGGATTGTTAAACTCATGTTGTTGGTTTTGGGTATGGAGAGCTTGTCATCAAGGGAAGGAAAGGAGAACATTGGAAGAGGCTTGTGACATCAAGGCACCAGATTGTAAGCTTATTTTCCCTTTTTATTTTAATACAAAGTAATTGTTCTTTCCTAATTATGTCTATTTCGATGTTATTTGTGGGATTCCTTGATCAATCACATGGTTTATAACTGATTATTGATCCATTTATATGTTGTATGCTAGACTAGAGATTTCATTTACTTTTTATTTTATATGCAATATGCTTTGATCCCTTTGATTGTTTTTGTCTATGCAGATCTCTTTTGGTGTGTCATGGAGAAGTTGTGGAAAGCATTTGGAGAGACTGTAAAGCATTGAGGAAAAGCTAGTTGTGGAAAGCGCTGAAATGACTTCTACAAGCACTTCGTTAATAGGTAAGTGATATTTCGCATACTACATGTTTTAGTTATAGGCTAAGGAAAGCACCATTGTTTTGTCTGTTTTTTTCTAGTTACTCATTGGAGTACTAGGGAGATCGCTCTTGTCTGCAAGAAGGATTAATCCTAGTAATAGTATATTCGAGGGGTGTCAAGGAAACTGTGTATTCCCATGTGCCATAAAATCAATAGTTGTTGGGGAAGAGTTGCTCATGGATTACAGTTTTAATACAATAGATACATACATTTCTATTATGGGGGTGGTATGTATTCTATTTTACCCAAATTGTAAGCAATGTCTATTATATGATGATAATTTTCATATAATAAAATATATTGTCATGCATCTTGTAAGTTAAGGAAGAATTTTAATACATCATGGTCAAAGGGCACCAACCTCACAACATGTAAACATCAATGTCATTGTATGTAAAATACAAGTGCCCAAGATATAACGTGAAATTTCTATATAAATTTAGACATATGTCATTATTGGTTTTCTTATTAATATAATGATGAATAATTGTGGATGGATTTCTTGATTATTTTTTTAATGTTTCATAATGAAATTTCAATATATCATAATATTTATGAGAAATTATTTAACTCGCTAAACTTCCCCTCTTATGTAAAAAATGGAATCTTTTATTGATCTATAATGTTTCATCAAATTCAAATATTTGAATGTTTATTGTTGAGGATGCTAGAATAAAATTAAAAATTACACATATTTTATAAATAGGGTGACAAGGGGAAGCCACCAGCCTTAGAGCAGTCTACAGATGCACCTGAGGAAGTGCTTAGTGAAGAAGCAATTTTTTTTCCACCGATCCTATCCAAACAATAAAGAAGCTTCAAATGAAGGCAAACAACAAAATTCAGTTCTTTAATTTTGATTGGGCCGCAAACAGAAGATATAAGAGGCCAAATCAAAACCTTGATGGGTGTAATTTGTCACTATGGGGTGAGAAAATCATTTAATTATCCCATTTACTTATTTATGATTTTAATTATCTCATCCTTTATAAAAATATTTGTAATTTATAGGATTTTTTGAGTGAGTACAATACCGATGTTGCGACTATGGGGGTCGGCCTTGGCAACAATGTCGATACTCTGCCTATGAGTGATGCATCGATCACTAATATTTATACACCCGCTGAACCACACACGCCAGTATTTGCAGCCCCTAAACAATATCCGCCAGGATATGCACATGATGTTGTAGATGCAGAGCATGATCCCATTGCACAATTTGAAGTGAGCTTTCCTAGATCTTCCCATGTTCCTAGCACGGGAACACTACCGATTACATTTTTGGTATATGATGGCCTCCCCATGAAATTAGAGAAAATTCTAGGTATTTAAGAATTTTTTTAAATATTAAGTACAATCTAGTTGAAATTAACGTATAATCTATGATTATTTTAAACTAATGATAATATCTTTTTGCGGGAAAGAATGTATTCTATATGAATTTGTATGATCTAAATTTGGAAATATTTGTTCCCACCATTCACACAAATTGGACATCCCAAAGTTCCGTGTTGAAGGATGAACTTATGAACATGATGGTTGGCCTATTCAGTGAGGGTACCTTCAACAAAATTGGAGTTACCTCGAAGGCAAGATTGCATTTAAAACATTTGCAGGACCAATATAGGTGTCACTTGGAAAGGAACAAGTGGTATGAGTGCCCTCCAATGATTCTAGAGAGGGAATGGGAATACCTTGTGGAAGATGGATACTAGAAGGCACTTCTAAAATAAGGGAAGACACCACCTGGACCAAGAAGGTACAAGGCATTTTTAATAGTGCACTTATGATGTTTTATCATCATTGTAACATCTAATTATTTTTTTCAATATTTTCAATATAGGATGCGAGATACATCCAAAGCCGCGAAGGCTAGAATATCTAAACATGGGCAGCATCATCTTGGCTTGGGTGGTTACTCAAAACTGGCCCAAAAAATTGTAAGTATATATAAAAAAAATTGCATCCAAATTATTAATTCTCAAAACATTTAATTTAATATCATAGAAGAAGAAAAATGCACGTTCTCATGCAAAATTGTAGGGGTCACAATTCAAAGAGGCTCCTGTTAACATTGGAAAATCGTACATCAGATGATGACATTAAGTAATGTCAAGAAAAAGGATTTACAAGGCTGGAAGACATTGCAAAATCTGGAAAGTATTTAAAAATCTCTAAGGTATGAGGAAAATCAAATTTGAATAAGTCCTAAATGCTCTTTGCGCGCATAATCCTTCATGAAGAGCGCCTTTTGCGCGCTTTTTTCTCGATATGTGTGATATCCTGGGAGTGGCGAAATGTCACTATCTGGGAACACACAAAGCAAAGGACAAGTGACCCCTTACTTGAAGCCGCCTAAGGACAACCACTAACGCTTCCTTAGACACTAAGTGAGCACATAATGGAATATTTGGAGCACACAAAGGAATCATACTCCTCTCTTGGGTCACCATCCACAATGTACCAAGAGAGGGAACAGAGGATTTGAAATCTCCTATATAAGGCCACCATGAGATGAAGAATTGGTGAACACATTGTTATGCTGGCCAAAATTTCCCAAGCAATACCAACAGTGTGTGAGCCAGAGCTGAAGATAGAGGGGACTCAATTGTTGGCCGTCCAACAAGTTCAGTCCAACACAGTAGAGAGAGAGGGAGACTTCACCGAGGCAAGCTTGGGATAAAAAAATCCTTGCATCGAGACCTAGAACCCATGGTCTAGGGGCCCTTTGGCAAGAGGGTAAAGTTTCACTCTTATTACTACCAGTGCTTAATAAGAGAGGCCTAGAGCCACCGTTCGTATTATTGTTGTCTTTTGACTCTTTTCAGAGCTCATGTTAATTTGTTTTAGTTTTTAGTTTATATATGCATGCTATTTCTCTATCTAGTATGCTTATGATTCTAGCTTGTTCCACTAACTTTCTTGACTCCACTTCTTTTTCTACCTATTACCAATAACTTAAGTGGGTAAACCACACCCCTTAAGTTGGTGTGATTTCATACATATGTGCACCAAACACACTCCAAAAACTCCCATGGAGGAATACCTCAAGCTTGCTTTCACGCACAACTATTAATTTGTGGTTGAACGTAGGACAAGCTTGGCGTCTTCATAGTCTTCTGCCACTCAACCTAACACTTAGGTAAATATAAGCAACAAAGAGAATTTGTAAATTATTACTTTTACAATATATTGTTTATTATTTTTTTCCATAAAGAAATGTTCTTGATTTTAAAAATTATGCAAGCAATGTAGATACAATGCATGATCATAGTGACGAGGGAGTGCCTCTTGAAACTGATGTTCAGATCAGTACTGGAAGAATTTCATGTGTTATAAAAAAAATTGTAGTATGGATTACAATTAAAATATTGAAATGAAAATGATGTATTAACTATAACCTTTCTTGTTTCTACTCCAAATCATGTATAGGATGAGGCGACAGAAGAGGAGGAGCATATGACCACGTTTGAAAGTATTTTCATCCCTCCAGTACCGAAGTAGGTAAATAACACTTTATTACTATTTTTATTAATAATACGCTTGTAATTGTTAGCCGCCTATAAAATTTGTTATAGAAAAAGGTGGCTAAAACTTTTCGGAGCCTTCAAGGAACAAATTTTATTGCTAAAAAGTGTTGGCTCTTGAAGACTCTTCAAGGCCTCATGCCTCTATCCAAAATCTTCACTGCTATTTCTTTTCCCAAACTCAGAAATTTCTGTTGATTCCATTGAGGAAATACTACTCCAAAGGCCATTTCCCCCCCTTTATTCCCCATAAAAATCCTTCATTTTCATAATTTTCCCCTTTCCTCACCATCAAAACCCCTTTTGATAAAGTTTAAAACTTCTTCTTTGCCTTATCAAAACCCTCAAAACCTTTTGAAAGCCATTGAAAATCTATAAAAAACCCATTTTTGTATTACAGACTTAAGCCCCCTTGGGCTAAGTCTTAAACCACTTCCCCTCCATATGCCCGCACCCTAGAACCAGGTGCTAAGCCCACAAAGTTCTTATCGGGTAGCAAAAGTTCGAAAATGGTTAGATTGAAAGATCGGGCCTGAGGCTCTAATTATGATTAACCCTTATATATACGCCCCGGGCCTATTATCATTCCATATAAACCAAGGCCTCGCAACCGGATGACTTTCAAATGTATAAAACCTGCCCCCGAAGCCAAAACCTTCGTATCATATTAAACTTTGGGTTTTATAAATTTTTAAAGGGTTTTTCGCCGGTTCGCTTTAAAAGCAATCCCCGTCGTTGATCGTAAGTCGATCAAATGGCCAGCGCTCAATCACATCGGCGTTTTCCATTTGCGCAATTTAAATCATTTATTTGCCACCCTCGATTTCCGATCCCCCGATTGGTTGTCCACCGTTTATTTCCTCCCCGCCTTCCTCAGATCCTACGGCTCTAATTCACTCTGATCATTAACCCTTCCTCCGCCTTTTTGAACCCCTCCGATTCACTCTCCGCCGTCGATCTGATCTGCAGATCGACCGTCAACGCTTAATCGCATCGCAAGTTTTTTGCCGACCGCTTTAACATCATTCCTCCACCGATTGCGATCCTCTGATTGGATCTGGACCGTCCACGTGTCTAGATCAGACAGTCCCAGATCATTCTCGTATTATTTCATCGCCCTCCACCTTCCACCAAAGGGTTTTCAAAACCAATCACCACCGTTGATCATTGCACGATCGACGGTTCCGTCTTATTCTTCCCTCTGCTCTTCTTTGACCTTCTCTTAGTCGATCTCCACCGTTGGATGATGCCATCCAACAGCCATGCTCTCTCCCCATGCCCTCTGTTAGGGTCCCGTGATTTGGCTGATTGGCAAGCCAAATGACATTGTAACATCAAACCAATCTTTGGAGCCCGAGGACCTAGCCTTCCTAGACTCAGAGAGGGCTCTCTCTATTTGTGTAAGGGATATCTGTGTGTTTGCTTATTGTGTTTTGATTTTAGGCTAGTTATGAAGTAGTTTTTTTGTTTTTGGTTTTTAGGTTGTGAGGGATGAAACTGATCAAAGATATGAGATAGGTAAAAAGATGTCAGATCAACTGGGCTATGGGGTCGAAAAGGTCAAGAAAACTATCAGACGGTGATACAAGGCTGTTGAAGGGCCGATTTGATTCAAGGTAGAAAGGATATTTGGGCAAAATGGAACAAAATGGACATCAAGTTTGGGAACAACAAAGGATTTCAAGCATAACTAGTTTAATAGTTGACATAAACATGGTAGGGCAAACCATTAATCATGAGAAATGTAAATATAAGCTAATCAATACATAGAAATAAACATTCAAGCCATGCATAGAGATATATAACTCTTTAACTTTCAGAAATGACTATCAGAATTTATGGAAATACACTTAAGAGAGACAAAAAACTCAAAACACTATGCCGGAACGCCTAAACACAGTACTTCAAGTTATTGGGCACTTTGAAAACAAGATTGCATAGTCTTAGGCAAAGGGTAAGATCGAAACAAGACCTCCTTGGTTCAACAAATGACAATCTAACCAGTCAAAGAGAAATTTCATGGATGGAGCTATGGCTAGCCATTGGTAATCAGGGCGTACCGTAAATCATACTTAACATGCATAAAACCATGAATGAAATAAGCAACAATATCCTTAAGTTATTAAAGAGCAATCAAGAATTCTTTAATATGACTAAGGAAGAAGAAAACATGGAAGCTATGATGAATCGTGAAATTTGAGGTGCCCAAGGGCATGTCTCAAATTTTTTATTACCGATCTATACAAGAAACATGGATTCATGAATGAAAACTAGAAAAACAAAACAAAGAAAGAGACACTATACCATTCTACCAAGTCATGGAATCCAACAACAATCCTCTTTCATCATCCAAGAACATCCAAGAGACTATCCAAGAGCATGAGACAAGTATTCTTCCAAAGCTTATATGACCATATATTGCTTCTATCATCAAGTTCAGCCCTTGTTTACATTGAAAGCCTTTGGAATGTATAGGCTCAAGTGAGGAAAACCTCTTAGTTCAATTTGCACTCTCATTGGCCTATTCAAAATATCTAAACTTGTCCTTGAGGCTTTGAAAAGCCCAAGGCACAAAATATCTCATAAAATATCTAAAAAATGCTAAAAGAGGGAATTAAATTGACTTTTCATAACTTCTCATGTGCAAAAATAGCTAAACGCACATAAGGAAAAATCATTTTTTAAAGGTTCAAATTTTACAAAAATACTCAAAATTTACATCAGCAAAAGGTCCCCTGACTTGCCGGTAACTTTTGGCAGCCTTCCCGATGTCAAAACGAGGCTCATGATAGCTCGTTGGAAATATCTGTGTGTCTAATTTCTGGAGAAACTATAATTTTTTCAATCTGATGCCTGGAAGTCCTCCAAAAATAGGACTGTGTGTAAAAAACCAGAAAATAAAGTTTGTTGATAGAGCGGGCAAAGTGTAGAAAAAGTGGGTGTTTTTCACCATTTCAGAGGAGTGAATGATCTTAAAATGTACTGAAAATTTCTGAGTGTGTGCTCCTGAAATTATGGCATCCAATGATACCATTCTCCTCCTTTGATGATCCCCTGAAATGAAATGGCGAAGCCCATGAGTTTTGGCTAAAAACTCAAAAAAGCCAAAAAACCAAAATATGTGGAAAATCGCCCAAAATTGGTGAGCATGACCCTCAAGGGTTCTCAGCAACATGCTGCGAAGCAGAGGAAAAAATATGAAGTCCTAATGTGTCCTTTCTCACTTTCCGTGCCGAGCGCTTCCCTTTAACCTCCTTGAGCTTGTCTTGAGTAGCTTTTAACTTGCGCCGGGCAAACTGATTTAACTTTTTGTAATGCCTCGTCATCCTCCTTTGACGGTCTAAATCCCTGTTTGCCCTCTCCAACTTCTTCTCCAAATGGTCATTGACTCTCTCAAGCCATGCCTCATTATTTTCTATCTCCTGTTCAAACAATGCAGTGAGAGGAGTGGATTGGAGAAGGGCATTTTCCTCTTCTTTTTGCTTCTCAAGGGCCCTTTTAAGCCCCATGGTTCTAGGCCTCTTTCGCTTAGGCTGATCATTGCCTTCACTTTCATCAAATTTTCCCATGAGCTCTTCCAACCTTGCTTGGGCTTTGGAGACCTCCTTCTTGTACTTAGTCACCCGTGTCTCATAAACAGCCATATGGACACTCATTTGCCTATTTTGGATTACTAGAAATTGATTGAAATTCCTTGCCCTATGAAGATCATCCTTCAATGGATCAATTTGGCCTTCCCTATGGATCAAAAGGTTTTCTAGAATCCGGGCCTCATTATCACTATCATCGCTTTGGATAGGGATGATATCGAATGCACCCTCCTGTTCATGACTTCCTTCTACCTTGCCCTTCCCTTTGCTTTGGGTGGCTATTCTAGTGCTCTTCCTCCTAGGCAAATCAATGATAGGCTTCTTTGGCAATTTCCCTTTACTTTGGAGAGCCCTTGTCACATTTGGAGTGACCACTCTAGGCATTCTCTTCTTTACTGTCTGGGGCTTGGCCTTTTTAGGAGAAGAGGGTATGACCCCTTTACCTTTGTCATATTGCTTGTCATCCTTTTGAGTTTGTTGTTCTTCTTGAGGAGGCTGCCCTTTTTCATCACTGTCATGCCCTTTTTCATCATCTCCATGCTGCTGCTCTGACTCATAGGACTGTTGTTTGTCCTCTTTATTCTGCCCCTGTTCATCCCTTTCCTGTCCTTGCTGCTATTTATCACTTTCTTCCTCTTCCTCATGCTGTTGTTCATCACCACTGTGATGTTGCTGTGTGTCCCCATAAGGCTGTTGTTCAGCCTCATCATCTGTTTTCTTTTCAAGGTGCTACCCTTCATCATAAGGATGCTCACCCTCATCATGAATTTTCTGCTCACCCTCATCATTGTCATGCTGCTCACACACTTCACTGTCATGCTGTTGTTCAGCACTTTTTTCCTCTTGCTGGTCACCTCCTTCTCCTTCTTCATGTTCCTTTGTTTGTTCTCCAGTAAACTTGAGCTTTTTAGGAGTAGGCCTGCTAGAGGAAGGAGAGGGGCGATGAGTAGGAGATGTAGGGGATGTATGGACTGGAGGGATAGTGGAGAAATCAGGATGAGCAATGAAAACATCCCAAGAGACCTCTCTCTTTTCAAGCTGATGGAGAATGATGATTTTGATGAGAGAGTGATGGAAGAGACAGGCTATTTGCTGTGAGGGAGGCCTCTTCTGGACAGTGGAGGCCATTTTCTCAATGCTCTTGTGCAAGAATAAAGAAATATTTAGCTTCTTGGTCCTTGTGAAATGCATGAGCAGTCGAATGTGATATGCATAAATTCGAGAGAATCTTCCCTCACAAGTAAAGTACTTCATGATAATCTTCATGAGGGGGGCGTAGTTGGCTAAAAGGTATGAGAAAGGAAAAATAGCAGGACAAGCATCTTTGTGTTCAGGCTCGAGGAAGGGTTTGTAATCATCTAAGTCCAAATGGCTTTGTTTAAACCATTTCTCGCCAATATAGGGGATTTTAGTGGCCTTGGAGATGAATCTTGGGGAGAACTTGAAGTCAAGTCCTGCCAAATGGAAATGTTTGTCTCTGAACCTCAAAGCGCAAATATGTGTCATAGGAGAAAAAATCTTCACCTCTTGCACCCTTTGGCAAAAATCTAAGCACCCGACCTCATGGAAATTGAACAATACTAATGGGTGGACATTCACCTCTTCGGTGGAAATAGGCTCATACCTCTTGTGCAATCCACTCCTACTATCCTGCCTGGGATGCATCTTGTCTTGGATGCACTTCTACAAAACCAAACTGCTTCAAAAGTTCTTGAAATGTCTTCTTCAAACAAAACTCAGTTTCACCTCTCAATCACTGTTTGATCAAGGTGAATTTGGTTTCAAAATGTTGTGTGAGATGACCTTTTATGATATTAGGTCTCTGCTCTTTCCAAAACAATGCTTTTCCCTTTTTCTGCCACTCAACAAGTAAACTCAAGAACAAAAACATAGTTAATAAAAGATACACAGTCAAAGTGATTTTTCTGTGTTTGTGGTAAGGTCACCCAGCTTTTGGTGTTTTGAGGACAATAGAACATCCTTGTATTTTTAAACAAAGGTAAAACAAAAATCTTCCCAATTCAAAACACTGCTCTGGTATTCTCTTATTCTTCACCCATAGTCAGATAAAAACACCCTTAAATGACAATTTACAGCCTTACACACTAAAGTCTGTTTATGGAAAAAATGGCAGCCTTGACTCTGTTCTTCACCATAAGGAGGGCTTCTGAAATAAAAGAGCACTCATATGATGATTACTACTGTTGGAGCCAGGCCCACTGTTTTTCTTTTTAAACCCCGTGTTTCTATTTTAAAATAGTTCCTTCACCCTTTAACTGGTCTTGAGGGTAGTTTATATGGTTTTTTTATATCAACAGAAACGCACCAATTTTACTATGCAAACCTTGGGCTAACAACAACATAGTAATTTTGAGTTTCCAATACAAAATACTTCTCCCTCGACAAACTCAACATTGTGATTTAGATTATGAACTTCATCCCTTTTTCCACCATCTAACAGTTCTTTAAAAGATCATGGAGGTGCATAAATACCTTGGAAACTTATGGTGTCGTTTTGCTGGAGGAAAGGAGCGGCTTTACCACTTGTTGGAGGTGTTTAGATGGTGTAAAATGAGCGCGGCACGTTTAGACTAGGAGAGCGCTGCGCAAAAGGTTGTCGGGTCACCTGTCGGGCCAATGGGACCAACGCCTACATGCGCGCCACGCGCTCCTACAGGCATGCCACGCGGCTTTGTATTCCCGTTGAAAAATTGCGCTTGAACGCGCCGCACAAGTCTATAGGCACGCTGCACGGTTTCCAGGCCCAAAAAACTTTGTGGGATTGCCAAAAAACTCTTTCTCTAGTCTCGTGGACAGAAAGAGGAGTTTTCTTGCGCTTGGGAATTTTTGAAATGGATTGGCAACGGTCCTTAACCCCTTTGAAAACGAAAAAATCCGAGCCCTTTTCACGTTCACTTGGTGGAGGTTTTGAAAAATTTTGAAAAGCCTTTAATGACTCTTTGCACCAATTCTTTGGTAAAAAGTGAAGTTTGATTTTTGAAAAGGTGGCATAGTGAGAACTTTGCTTTAGATGAAAAAGGCTTTGTTTTAGGAGTTTCAAACCTCGTATACTGCATTTTCACTGTGCTTTACTTAAACGAGAAACTCTGCCACTGCTGACCCTTTAATGTTATTTTCAACATGTAACATTTACTCAACAATACATCAATGAGTTATGAAGCACCTTTTCCATTTTGCAAGGAGGTGGATTTACCCCCTTCTAACTTTAAACTAATAGTTTTTGCTCTATATGCTTAAAAGGTGACAATGCTCACTGTGAAACTGATTTAACTATTAGGTTTCCTTTAGGCTCATCTTCTGACTGTGGGTGCAAAAAATCAGTTGCATTTACTCATGCTTTCCCATCCTTTGTTCATTAAAAGGGGATTTATTTTTTAAAACTCTCCTTTCACTTGGAATGCAAAAGTGAGGTGCCTTTGACCCTTTTTTCATAAGGAAACTGCCTTCCTTTGTAACAGTGACATGCATATATTTCTTTTATTGGGTTCTAGGACCTAAAAAACATGTCATGATCTTTCTTGCACATTCATGAACCTGTGTGTTCAGTTGCACTCTTCTTTAGGAACTGAGCTCAAATTTCCTTCTGTCCACTATGATGTATATCTAAAAAAGGAAATGTTTCATGAACAGGAAAAACAGTGCCTTTTGAAACACAATTTATCATGTCCTTTGGCCTGTGTCATGACCTATCTCTCAACCAACAGCAAAGTTGTGTTATTTGGGCTCCAGACTGCCTTTTTGAAAGAGACCTTGATAAGAGATAAGTTTAACCTCTTGGATTACAATGGTACCCCTGCTTCCTTCTTTGTCTTTTACATCATTTCTCTATTTCAACTGTCTCCTATTGTGTTTACAATTTGTCTCTCAGTCAGTGAAAACCCTAGAATCAATCACTGCTCTGGCCCTCTGCTTATGAATGAAGGAGGCCTACCTTGACAAAATGTATGATGTTATTTCAACCTCTGTCTCAATCAAATGCAGACTGTTTGATGAATCATACTGAAAGTGGCTTCTTTTATACATGATGGCAGAGGTTAGTTTGAGCTTAAGACTTTTTTACTCTCCTGGCCATCTGTTTAACAATCCTTTCTCCAATGATGATCAACATGTTGGCTTCACATTGTAATTGAAATAATAGTGAAATCATACAGATCATTTTTAAAGCCCACTGCTTTGCCTCTGAATTTGATCATTATTTTCATGCAGAGACCTTCAGTTGCTGTCTCACTGTACTTCAAAGCTTGTCTTCACAGTTAATGAAAAACTCAAAAACAGACTTTACCTTTGGCCCTCTGCTTATGGATGAAGGAGGCGCTTCAGTCTTCAAACCCTATGCTTATAGATGAAGGAGGTTTTTAGTCATGTCATAGCATCAGCCCTTTGACAATATTATTTTTCCTTTCACTGTCCTTTCAGGCTTTGATTGTGATCGCAAGAGCTTGATGGAAAACTCTCTGCTCTATGGCTGCATCCCAGGATCAAGTTCACATTGAGAAGCAGTTGTCTTCTCATGTGGAAACAAATATTGTCTTTTGAGATGCTGGTACATCTCTATCCTTGAAAGATTCATCAAAACTATAAAAACACTTAAAATCAGCTTGACTTATGGTCCATGTATTGCTGAGACTTGAGGGTGTATTAGTGGCGCGACCTATGGCTGTAACCAACTTTGTTTGCAGAAATAGGAAGGTATGTCATGAGTGGTTTATAGCAGATGGAGGTTCTTTGGCTTTAGGATAGTTTGACAAGGGAGAAATGCCTAAAAGAGCCACTTCCTAACTTAGGGGAGATATTTTGGACAGATTTGGATTTTTTCTTTAGAGCTTATGTGCAGACTAGTATGGCTGAGGCTAGGTAGGAGTTGATAACGAGGTTTCATCTCATCATGGGTGGATTGAAAACAAAGAGGGAAAAAAAAGTTTATGGGTGTTTTCCAGCTGGAAAATTTGACAAATTTTTAGATCAGCTGCTAGAAAACTTGTCTGTTACAACTAGTCATCACCAACAAGTGAAAAATACTAATGACTAACAGTGGCTCCATTTGGGGAGGACAACTCCTTTTCAGGAGGTGTCCAGAATTTCAGATCTTTGGCTTATGAAGACCAGTGCCTTATCCATTGGTGCAAATGTCACCCTTCTTTGATGCTACTTCTAAAAAATGACAGCATGATTAGCATCAATGATATCTCTACTTACCCCACTATCTTTCCTAACATTTTTCTTCTTTTTTGGCGCATTTGGACTAGCAGCATTTTGACAATATATATTTTTTCTTTTTGGAAAATGAACCTATCTAATTCTACACTTATATCTGTCAGGAGTTCAGATTAAACTGATGAAATCCTTCATCACTCTACCTATGCTAGATCAACTGTCAAGATTAAGCTATTTGACAGGATTTTTGTTCTCTAATCTAAAACATGAAATTGAAAAGATGATCAAATCAGGGTTAGACAGTCTGATTTGTCATGTATTTGCGGCATGAAAGACAAGCTTCACACAAATATTATTTTTCAAAAATGGAAACTAGGAAAAACAGGGCTAAGATGCACAACTTGTTTTTCATCCCTGCTTCCCTCTTTGGTTCTGTTTTGGGCGTGTGGAACTAGTATCTTTTCCTAATCTACTCTCTTTGATGAGTCAAGCTTACACAATGTTGACCATCTTTTTCACTCACTAAATTATCAGCAAATAAATTTAAACATATTCAACTATGATTAGGCTAGATAACTGAACAAGACATTTGAGTGCTAGTAGCGGCATTTAGACTTGCGCGCTTTCTGAATGACTATTTTTTGGGAACATGGGGCCTTCTTTCTATTTTTCAACTGCCCTCTTTTCTATTCTTCTATTGTTTTTGACTTTTTTGTTTTATCTATTTTTCAAACAGTGGTATATACAATGATTGAAAATGCCTTAAACTCAGAAATCTTGGAAATGGAAAAACTTAAGCATCCTATCCTCGTAAGGATCTCCTACCATTATTGGTCCACTCAACTCTTGAAAAGAGAAATTTGGAAAATTCTCTCTTTCCAGCATGACATAAGGATTCATGCAAGAATCTCTAAATGAACCCGTATCTTCCCGTTGTACCTCTTTATACCTCTGATTTCCGTTCCTTTCTTTACTTTACATCTTCCTTAAGTAATGCATATACTCTTGGTCATTTTTGAAATAAATAATGACATCATCAAGGTATGTAAAAATGCAGAAATTCAGGACTGGAAACATGGTTTTCATGAGCATATTTTTGATATCCGGTGGTTTTGCAATTTTGAGTCTGAAACTGGAACTGCTTCCAACATACTGAAAAAAATCTTTGAGTTGTCTACTTTGCAAGGGAATCATTTGGCTATAACCTGAAACATCATCTTGCAAATGCATATGATTAAAAGAACTTATCATCGGTATATCATGGTCTTGGGTAGGAAGGATAAAATTTCTGTTATAGGGATGTGCATTATTGTTTCTAAAATCAAAACAGACCCTATGACCAACTATTTTATCTTTGATCATTACTGATTGGTTTAGACTTCTGTACTTTCTTTTGTCGAAGTTGTTTCTTGGAGTAATGGTAATGGCATAGTGTTTGTCATTGTTTTCTCTGCGTGATGTATTATTCTGCATGAGATTGCCAATTCTAGCAGTTTTAAGTCTTTGATGGGATGACAGGATTTTAGCCAATTCAAGTAACTCCAGTGTATTTGGACTGCAATTATCATGTTTTCTTACAAGGAGTTTATGAGGTCCTTTTTCTGGATTTTGAGCTGTTATGGCTACAGTCAAGGTTTCATTTGCAGAGGAAGATTTGTGTGATGGTAAATCTTTGAGGTATGGTAAAAACATAAAGATTCCCTGCTCCTGAGTTCCGAAAAGGTTTGTGATATGTAAGCCTTCTAATGCCTTCATTCTGAAAAAGTTTCCTGATGTTACTGCTGAGGTTTGACTAAGGTTCGAGCAATTTGTTTGATAATACATAATGGTTTGTGCTTCTTGCTCTATTCCTATTTTAGAAGGAACATACTTACTTTCCTCAAGACATAGCTGTTCATGATCATGATAGTTTTGATTGTCTAGTTCATCATAGAGAACTAGGGGCAGCTGATGTGGTGGGTCTAAGTTTGTCCTCATCAATATGCAGAATAAAAGAGTTTAGGTCAGAATGCACGAAATACATTGGAATGTTATATGGCCTCTCTTGGCTACTGATCATGTATTTCATGTGTGACTCTCGATAGAGTATTCTTGTTTGGTCAAACACAGGAATAATGGCGTAAGACATGTCAAGTTGAATATTCCCTTGGAGCTTGGCTCCCCAAGATCTGGATAGAAGCATTTCGTACTTGTGAGGAATGTCTACTACCAATATGTCCATGATCAGATGTTTTGCAGGTATTTGGGCCAAACTAAAACAAAGATCTTTGATCAAGCCTAGACATCTGACTCTACTAGAATCAAAAGAATATAAGTCTTTGTATGGCCTTGTGATTTCTAGGCCTAATATTTCCATTACAGCCTTCGGCATAAGATTATGTGAGGCACCGGAGTCTAGCATGGCATTGTGAAGGATTTGGTCATGGATATTAAACTGATGTAAAAGGGAAGAGTGGTTCCCTCTTGGAATTTCCCTTCTATTTTCGGACCAAATAATACTTCAGGAGTGTCATCAGCTAGATTAAGGGTGTTGGCATCACTTCCTATATTCAAGACTTTTAACACTTGGGACTTGTAAGAGTTTTGGGTGATGAGCTCAGTAAGAGGCATGGTGATCTTTATTTTGGTGATTTCGCCCTCAAAACTAAAAGGTAGCTGTAGTTTAGACATGTTTTCTTCAGCTTTTTCAGCCATGGCTTTCTCTAGGTTTTGAGTTTGCTGGCTCTGTTTAGAGATTTTGTTTGCCACAGCCACTTCGGGAATCTTTGTGGAAGTACTAGGAATATCTAAATCAAGGCTTGTTTGAATAGTTTTATTTTTGTTTTGGTCAATTTTCTTGGCCACAATTTTGTTGCTATCCATTGCTTTCTTAAGGATGGTATCAGGGGTTTTAGCAGTGTCTGAGCTACCTTTCTTGGAGTTGTCTTGATTCTTCCTGCTTCTAAGGTCATACTTCCTGTGAGCTTCTATTATGGCATTCTGAAAATCTATGGCAGGATCCTCTGGATCTTCATAGTTGGTTTCACCATGATTTGGAGAGAAGAATGCTTGTTCTTCTTCCGTGAGGTATACCTCACTCTCATTATCAGACCCTATGAGGTTCAAATGACTTTCATCAATGGGTTCTGTATCCATATCATCTTCTTCCACATATTTTTCATTAAATGGTGGCCTAATTTGTTGTTCATTTTCCCTTGGTTTGTTTTGAGGTTGTTCCCTCCTAAAATTTTGGTTTTGGTTTCTGTTTGGAGGGTTTGGCTGATTGTCCCTAAAAAGGGGCCTTCTCACTTATCTTTTCCCACATTTTGGCCATGGACCTAACTAAGTCATCTATTCTAGGATATAAGGAAGGGGATGAAGTGGAGACCTCATTCCGACATGTGACTTTCCTTTCTAATCTAGTTCTAGCTCTTTTTTCTGCTAAGTTGGCCTCTGCCCTTATGGCTGCTTTTTGCATTAACTCTAGGGTAGGGGGGTCCTTGTCTCTTTGCTGATAAGTCATGTCTGGGTCAAAACCCTTGGGGAACTTTGCCAAGGCTGAACCAAGTGGGGGTTTGAAGTGAGTTGGGAGGGCATTATACACAATGTTGAACCTAGTGCAGTATCCCTGGACACTTTCCCCATTTTCCCGTTTTAGATTGTTATATTCTGACAGGATTTGAATAGGGTTCTTTCAGATTTCCCACTTGTTTATGAAGGTTTGGTAGAGTTCTGGGGGGTTGTGGATGCTATTTGGAGTTAAGCTTTTGAACCATTTTTTGGGTTCTCCACCCAGGCTTTGGGCGAACATTCTCATTCTGACGGCGTTGTCTTGTATTTCCATGTATTCAAAGGCATCGCTAATCTTATCTACATGTTGTTGAGCTGTGGTAGTATCATCTCCAATAAAGTGTGGGATTTTGGCTTGATAGTTATCTTGTAAGGGAGCCAAAGGCTATGGCAACACCAAGGGTGCGTACCAGGCTGCCATGACGGGAGCTGATGGATGATGTACAAAATGAGGGTTTGTGGGATGAGCTGGGGTGGTTTGAACAATAGTGGTTTGGATGGGTGTGGCGGATGTACTTGGACTAGTGACCTGGTTTTGAGCAGATCTGGGATGGTATGAGCCAAAGTGATGGAGAAGCTGAAATTCGGGAGGTGTGGTATGTGAGGCTTCTCTACTAGGACTCTGTGGCAGATCTAGGGACTCAAGATCGTCAAACTCTATATTACTTTGTGACTTGCTTCTAAAAAGGGTTTTTGCTGATTTTAAGTCAAAGGGGGAATCCTACAAGGCAGTGAGATGTTCGAGTACTGATCTTTCTTTACGGATGGACCTATCGGTAGCTAAATTTCCAGTTTGGGAAGCTTGCCAAAGAATCTTCTCTGGGTCATCTACTATGATAGGGGGATTTGGGTCTGGATGAGATCTGGTCTTGATTCTTTGTGAAGCCAGATTTCAAGTCTAGAGTTTAGAGAGGATGGTATTTGTGAAATTTTCGGATGGATGGCCTCTCTAAGGTTATACTAATGTGAAGTGTTGTCGACATATGTTGTCGCTCCTAGAGACAGCCTAGAGTTGCCATAGACCAGTGCCTAGGACATCTTATCATAGCAAGGAGCATATAATAAAACTTGGGTGTCACTCCAAAGGCTCTCCTGCTATCTCTTGTAAACAAGGAAATTGATTTAAATGGGACCAAAACTTACAGAAACTGCCACAGGGAAAGTAATGTTGCAGAGAAAAGATGCAAAGCTCCAACACAAAAGCATCAGATAGTTAAGAGACAATTTACTGTAAAGAGGGCCGATTCAAGTAATATGCCACAGAAATCAAATATCAGAAGGTGTATGCGGTGAAAGAACTATAAGAAGATATTAGTTATCTTTGGTCTGATACCCAGATACACAACATAATCATATATGGGCTTATCAATCGAAGAATCCATACATGAGAATGGCGTTTTAAAAGCACACTCCCAAAGCAACTAATATAGCAGAAAGATGGATGAAATGAACATGAAACAGTATATCATGCCTGAGCCATATTTAAAGTGCTTGACTGATCCAAGTATGGGTATCAACTAGGATAAATCCTTACCTAAAATTAGTGAGCCACTCGCATTCCAGTACATGATACAAGAAGATGGATAAAATTAAATGTCGTATTAAACACATAAAAGGAAGTTACATACTGTGGGATACCAAAGACCAGAATCCTCTAATACAGATAGAACTCCTCCTCACTGAGACCCTACGGGCTCTGAGCCTTCATACAAGAGCTTTAACAAGATGTAAACAAAAAATTCCTTTCACTGCACAATTCTCTGATAAAAATCTGGAACCCTTACAATGTCTTTCTTCTCGGTTTTTATAGAAGAAGAAGAAAAGCCTAATAAAAGAACTAGGTGGGAACATTTAATTTTCTTATTTTGAACAAAATGGCGGAAACATTCACGCCCATACTGTTTGACAGCTCTGAAATGTTGAACGTACTCTGTGGCCTTCTCCATGAAGTAAATGTTGTAGGTGAAAGTTTCTCCAGGGATAAAATATGAAGAATAAACTATGTAACATTCTGTCCTTTCCTGAGAGAAAGATCTGCTGAAATTAAACTTGGAGGGTATTGTTTTTTTTGCATTGTACTCTCTGCTTTCAAATTTTGAATTAGAGTTCTGGATCTTCAATGCTGAGCGTTGAATTTCTCGATCATCCACTGATACTTTTCGCTGCATCATTAATGTCCTTATCTGCAAAAATCTGCTTCTTAAATTGCTCTTGGGGGTTTAGACAGCTTTTCAATCTTGCTCCTTTAATGGAAGTCACATCGTGACAACCTCCCAGAGCTTTTTTCATTAATATAGCCTCTGAAACTTGGTCCATTGATGCGTTCTTGGCTTCTGTGATGGGGACAGTAAATTATGGTAGTTCTTCGTTGCTGAAACCCTGCAAAACCCAAAAAATTGTTAGGGAAAATAAATGCATGGGGATGGCAATGCAATGGAGGTGGCTGTGACAAGGTGGTGCGATAAAATGGTGGAAGCATGCAGGAGAGCAATGGTGGATGGAATGGGTAGAGGTTTTTAATGCAAAGCATTAAAATATAACATATGAACGGAATGTATGCATGGTGGAGAAAAATGCGATGAACACGTGGAGTGGGTGACGTGGGGGAAACTTGGTCAACAACCGGTCATACAAATGATCTGGGCCATACAATCACAGGACAAGATGAACAGTTCAAAATGCATTGGAGAGCGATGGAACGGTGGGCCCGGGGCACCGTACACCTAGATTAATATCCGTGCAACTTTGAAAAGTGACCTCCGTTGGATGAAGACCCCCGGATCTGGTGGTTCACGTTAATTTCGCTGTGCATCCTGGGTCGAGCATTAATGCGCGGGAGAGGGTGGTATTGAGGCCGTACTCGGGGACACTTGGCAAGTGCTGAATGGGATCGTTGCATTTTGAGGAATACCGCCTTCCCTGCAAAGGCGATGCGGGGAAAACGGACCGGTTTTTGAGTAGTGGAGGCGGGGCGGGGTCCACAAGGGTGATGAGCTGCGGACCGTCGATTTTATGATTTCATCGGATGGCTTGGAATACGCCCGATGCAATTTGATCAATGCCTGGTGCCTTTGCTCTTGGTTCTGACTTTTGGTCCTGTGGAGGAAAGGAGCAGAGGCTTAGCATAAGGGGCTAGACCTGTGAGATTTTCGGTTTAACGATATGTGGCTTTTTATGAGGTAATTTAGGGTAGAAAGGCCATGATAGTCGTAGGAATGATTTTTCAAGGCTGGAGGAGGGGATTTGCAGGATTATAAACCAATTTGCCTGTGGAATTTTTATAGGAAGACGATTATGATCAACATTGGCTCCACCTGGGGACAGCACGTTCATCCTTGGAAGTGTCGAGAACTACGCAGACCTTCCTGATCATCTTTTCAACTAACTCTATCCTCCAGCATTTCTGTTTTTCACCTGATATTTCATTATGACACCCATATTATTCAAGCAAAGGTACAACAAAACTAATATACACTATGGTACATCAGGCTCCTTCAGCCTGAATCAGAATTGGAAGTAGGGCTTTAAGAATTGACCGTTTATAGGGGCATCCAGCAAGTCACCCTGTAAATTCTCCAATATGAAAGTGTTATTACCTCCCTGTTCCACAATTTTGAAGGGACCGAACCAAAGTGGATCAAATTTACCATGGTTTCCCTTTTCGGCTCTTCATACATCCCATCTGAGCACTAGATCTCCAATATGCAATTTCTTGTCTTTTGCATGCTGATCAAATATATGTTTCATTTTCTCTTGATATTCTGTTAATCTCTGATTCACTTGGTCCCGTGTTTCCTCTAATTCCACCAATTGATTGATTCTCCTGATCATATCATCAGGTTCCTCCTAAATTTATTATGTGAAACGTGTCACTGGTAAAGCCAGCTGCACAGGAAGCACTGCTGCTCGTCCATATACCAATTCATATGGAGATTTCCCAGTTGCTCTCTTGCTAGTGATTCTATTAGCCCATAGAGAAAATTTTAATTGGGAATCCCAATTCTTCTGATTTTCGTTTATATTTTTCTTCAAGGCCCTTACAAAAGTTTTATTAGAAGATTCTGCCAAAACATTTCCCTACAGATAATAAGCTGTGGAGTGACTTAGTGCAATATTATACTGTTGGCAGAAATTCACAAATTTTGCAGACTTGAAGGCCTGTGCATTATCAGTCACTATTCTAGCAGGGCAGCCAAACCTGGATATGATGTTTTCTTCCATGAACTTTATGATGACAGTGTCAGTAGCATTCCTTGCAAGTATGGCTTCCACCCATTTTGTAAAATAATCTGTGGCAGTCAATATCCACCTATGTTGGCCACTTGAGGGTGGATGTATCTCACCTATAAAATCTATTCCCCATTGTTGAAATGGCTCATTCACATGAACTAGAATCAGGGGCAGAGATGCCAACTTCTGTCTCTCAGCAAATTTTTGACACTTATCGCATGCTCTAACCCAAACAAAAACATCTCCAAATAATTTTGGCCAGTAGAAACCAGCCTTTAAGATTTTATGAGTTGTGGCTCTCCAGCTGTAATTTCCTCCACAGACTCCTTCATGAAATTCTACCATTATACTCTCTACTTCATCCTCTGTGAGACATAGGAGTAGGATTCTAGAAGGATCTCTCCAATATAGCTGCCCATTTGCAATTATGTACTTCTGTGATTTCAGTCTTAAAGCCCTGTATTTTGCTTTATCACAACTTGGAGGACAGCTGAGTGTCAAGAGATATTCAACTATTTCTTTGTACCATGGACTGGTGAGGTATTTAATATGTGTTTTCTGAGAAGCAAATTCCAGTCCTTGCTGCTCCATTTCACTTTCAGACTCTTCACTTGAAATCATAGACAAATTTATGCCCAGAGCTTGATAGCTGGATTCAGATAGAATTTTTGCAAGCCCCTGTCCTTTGATCAACTTGGTAGGGTGGATATCTAGATCATACTCCTATATTTTAGCAATCCACGTTCCCATTTTTCCTTCACTATCTCCCTGAACAAGGATATCTTTTACAGTCGTAGTAGGTACAAATGCAGTGATGTGAGATTGCAAAATATATATGCGAAAATCTTTGAGAGATTTCACCAGGGCATAGGCCTGCTTTTCCAATATATTATATTTCAGTTCTGCATCATGGAGCACCTGACTGAAAAATGCAATAGGCTGCTCATATCCTTCTTCATTTTTCTGTAGCAGAACTCCAGCTACTGTATGAGGCGATGCAAAATAAAATATCATAAACGGTTTAGTATAATCTGGTCCAGCTAGTACAGGGGCTTCAACAAATGCAGCTTTAATTCTAGCAAAGGCCTCCCGTGATTCTTGTGACCATTTCACCTCATTATTCTTCTTTAGCATATCTATTATATGCCTAACTATCTCAGCATAGTTAGGAATAAACCTTCTCAGAAAATTGATTCGGCCTAGAAACACCTGCACTTCTTTCTTATTCTTGGGGAGAGAAATACCATTTATAAATTCTACTCTTTTAGGGTCTATTCTTACCCCCTCTTTAGTTACAATATGCCCCAAGAGTTTGCCTTCTTCTAATGCAAATAAAGACTTTTGTGGATTGAGAGAAAGACCATACCTTTTGCATTTTTCAAAGGTTCTGCGTAGATGCTCAATATGCTCAGCGTCACCTTTTGAAAACATTGTGATATCATCAAGGTATACCACCAAAAACTTATCCTTCTCCCCAACAAAAGCAATGTCCATGGCCCTCTGAAACATGGCTCTGCGTTAATCAGCCCGAAAGGCATCCTGGCATACATGAATGTTCCCCATGGTGTAGTGAAAGCAGTCTTCTTTTGATCTTCTGGAAGTACAGCCACCTGATTATAACCAGAAAATCCATCCATCATTGACATCCTAGAAGCCCCCACCACTTTCTACAGAATGTGATCCATCTTGGGGAGTGGATAATTATCTTTTAAAGATGCTCTATTTAAATTCCTGAAATCCACACACAGCCTTATTTCTCCATTCTTCTTTCGGATAGGGACAAGGTTTGCCACCCATTCTGAGTACCTCAATGGTACAATTATTTTGGCCTTGAGCAACTTTTTGATTTCTTTCTCGATAGAGGGCAGCAATAGTGGATTTATTTGTCTAAGCTTTTGCTTATGAGACTTTGCATCTGCCTTCAAGGGAATTTTATGTTGCATTATGCTGATATCAAAATTTTTTAGGTCCTGATAGGACCATGCAAACACATCTCTGTAAGACTTAAATAATTTCAGGTGCTCCTTCTTGTATTCCTTTGGGACCTTCTTAGATAATTTGACAATTTTGGGCTCAACATTAGTACCCAGATTTAGATCTTCTACCTAATTTTCTTCTATCACTTTACTAGGCTGCAATGGGACATCATTCTTGTCAAATAATCTTTCTAGAGGCACCAACCCTCTAGGGATGACATTTCCCTTTAACTGCAGCACTTTGCTTCCTGCCATTTTCTCCTCCCATTTATTTTCTGAAGTATTCTCAGTCTCTTCTTTTTCACAATCATCAATCTCCATATTGGAGAATTCTCCCACTGTTTCTAGGAATCTCTTCATCTATTCATCATCTTCAAATACCTGCCAGTGTTTGATATTATCTGGGATTGATGGCCGGTAACGTACCTTAATTTCATACCTTAAGAGAGGATTCTGCGGAGGACGGAATGTACTAGCAGCCACAGCAAGAGAGTCTGCCATTTTGTTATGTTCTTGGGGCATGAATTGAATATTAAATTCTAAGAAGAAGTTCTCCACCATGTCCCATACTTCATTCCTGTATTCCCTCAATCGAGGATGCTTAGTTTGACATTGATTTCTGATTTGTCGGACCACCAACTCAGAGTCTCCCAGAACTTTTAAACATTGTATGCCCATGCTCTTGGCTGTCTGTAAACCTAAAAACAGTGCTTCATATTTATCCACATTATTAGTAGCCTCGTATTCCAATTTGAAATACATTGGGACCCAGTTACCTGTAGGGGAAATTAATAGTACTCCTGCTCCATTACCTTCTTTAGAATTTTCCCCATCAAAATGTAATGTCCAGATTCCTGCTTCATGGTTCTCTGAAGGCTGTTCAGTTTTGACTTGACAGAATGATGGCTCATGAGCATAGTCTTGATCTTCTTCCAGCATTAAGCATAAAAAATCTCCTTCCTTACTGTAGACTGGGGAGTTAACAGAGCCATCAGCATTTGTTACCATCTTGACAAATCTAGTTTCTCTGTATAATCTCCTTTCTTGGCCACCAAAAAATGGGATAGTGAAATAGGTTAAATCCATCTTGAGTGACCCACCAATTTTTGTACCCCAGGACCTTGACAACAACATGCCAAAGCGAGCTGGGATGTCAGCCACCACAATGTCCATTACCACACTTTTTGCTGGAATTTGGGCCAGATTGACTACCAGATCCTTAATCATCCCTAGACATTTAACTCTTTTGGAATCAAATGAATAGAGGCCCTTATATGGTCGTGTGATTTGTAATCCTAGTTTCTCCATGACTGATAGAGGCATAAGATTATGGGAAGCTCCAGAATCTAACTTACAATTGTTTAACAGCAGGTTATGAATCACTAGAGACACATAAAATGGAGGAGTAGAGGGATCTATCTCCTTGACATGTGGGCAAAAAACTACCATGGGTCTTTCTTCTTGGATATTAATACTGTCTGGAATTATTGGTGCTTCAGGAGGGAGCAATAAAGAAGTAACTTGAGATTGATATGCAGGTTGTTTCAACAGCTCAGTCAAGGGGACTGGGATTTTGACTTTCTCAAGTTCCTTTTGCAGATTGAAAGCAGAGGGGGGTTTTGTATTACGACTTCTTTTGACTCTTTATTTTCAGCTGAGGATTTGACTTCTTTTGATACAGACTCAGCATTAGGAGGGCTTACTACTTTTGAGGAAGAAGGGACTTGGTCATTAGACTGCAAAGGCTTGTTTAGAGGACCCTTACCTTTGTCTGTGGCTTTCTAAATTGTTGACTCCTTTTGAGCGGATATTTCCTTTTGAAGTGGCTCCTCTTCTTCATCTTGAGTCTGAGTCCTCTTCTTGGAGGATCTGAGATCATATCTCCTATTGAAATGTGCTTGCATGAAATCATTAAACTGTTTGCAATAATGATCAATTTCTGCATCTTCTGTGTCTCTGATCTCTTCTTCTTCTTCTTGGAATGGACATTCTACTTCATCATTGTTTGAGAAGGCAATGTCTGCATCTTGCAGTTCATAGGCAGCACCTTCAGCAGAGTCATAAACTGGGCCTTCCAGGTATAATGGGTGTGGCACTTGATCCTGTTGCTCCTTTGCTTCCCTTGGCAATATTTGCAGGGGTGGTCTTCTATATTGAGGATTGTAACCCCTGTTTGGAGCATTCTAGAAGTTATTGGAGGCTGAGTTCTTGGTCACCAATTCAAGCTTGACCAATTTATTAGAAAGATTCTTAATCATTTTGCTCATTTCTTCAATTCTGTCTGAGTCTTTATCCTGATTAGAAGTAGATACTTCCTCTTTACCCCTTCTCCTAGTATCCTGTTCAACTTTCCCTTTTGATTTTCCAGTGGAAGAAAAATTTGCTTCCAGCTCAAGAGCATCTGACTGAGCATCGTCTAGGGTGGCAGGCTTTCTTTCCCTGAGAGAGAAACCAAAATCTGAGTCAAAGGCTGCTATGAAAACAACTTTGGCATCATTCTGATGAGGCTTCATATCTGCAGGGAGGTTTAGGTATAACTTATTAAATCTTTTGATAAATTCTGACACCCCTTCATTCTGTTTCTTCTTGAGTGTATTGAACTCAGTAAGACATTGTCCATGATCTTTCTTTTCTCCCCATTTCCCGAGAAAGGTATTTTCCATATCGTCCCAAGTGGTTACGGAATGGTTTCCTAATGTTTTGAACAATTTTCTGGCTTCATCATCCATGGATTGCACAAATAGTCTTAAGACTACATCCAAATGTTCTACATTAAAGTTCTCTGCAAAAGAGCAAAAAGTCTCAAGATGTTTCTGAGCATCAATTTCATTTTCCCCAGTGAATCTGGGCAAGATCTTCAAATAATCCTGTGGCATATCATTCAAAACTTGAGGTAATGCCAGGGGAGCATATTTATTCAACAAAAAGGCTGGAACATTAGCCATTGGAGGAGGTGGGGGTTGTACAAAAATCTGGTGTACAAATGGAGGAAGAGGAGGAGGTGGAAGTGGAGTATGAATAACAATAGGAATATATTGCATAGCAGCCTGAGGTGTAGATGGGAATAGCTCACGGTTAACAGCAGCTACTTCAGTGACTTCCTTGACTTCTGTGGCCTCAGGGGAAGGGTGAAAACTATCTTTGATTCTGACACCTCCTCTAAGTGGGCTCTCTGAATAATATTCTGTATCTCCTATAGTGGAGTCGGGATTTTCTACTTGGATTTCTTGAGAAGAAGAGGATGGATAATCTTCTACAGAAAATTCATCGTTTTCAGCACGGACTGATCCCCTCTCTTTCCAACTTCCTCTATGTATGATCTTCTCAGGGTCAGACACTGAAGGTGTCTTTGACTGTGATCTATCTGACCTTAAATGCGGCTTTCGAGGAGCCACGACTACAAATAGATTTATCAAATAAACAACAGTGGAGTCGCCAAGGTGAGAGATATGCAACTCTTCAACTCTCTTTGCTCACCTGATTAGAGAGTGAATATGATTTTTCGAGGCCCAGGGAAACTGATTTTCTTAAATTCGATCCCCGGCAACGGCGCTAGAAAGATGTTGTCGACATATGTTGTCACTCCTAGAGACAGCCTAGAGTTGCCATAGACCAGTGCCTAGGACATCTTATCATAGCAAGGAGCATATAATAAAACTTGGGTGTTAATCCAAAGGCTCTCCCGCTATCTCTTGTAAACAAGGAAATTGATTTAAATGGGACCAGAACTTACAGAAACTGCCACAGGGAAAGTAATGTTGCAGAGACAAGATGCAAAGATCCAACACAAAAGCATCAGACAGTTAAGAGACAATTTACTGTAAAGAGGGCCGATCCAAGTAATATGCCAAAGAAATCAAATATCAGAAGGTGTATGCGGTGAAAGAAATATAAGAAGATATTAGCTATCTTTGGTCTGATACCCAGATACACAACAGAATCATATATGGGCTTATCAATCTAAGAATCCATACATGACAATGGCGTTTTAAAAGCACCCTCCCAAAGCAACTAATATAGCAGAAAGATGGATGAAATGAACATGAAACAGTATATCATGCCTGAGCCATATTTAAAGTGCTTGACTAATCCAAATATGGGTATCAACTAGGATAAATCCTTACCTAAAATCAGTGAGCCACTCACATTCTAGTACATGATACAAGAAGATGGATAAAATGAAATGTCGTATTAAACACATAAAAGGAAGTTACATACTATGGGATACCAAAGACCAGAATCCTCTAATACAGATAGAACTCCTCCTCACTGAGACCCTACGGGCTCTGAGCCTTCATACAGGAGCTTTAACAAGATGTATACAAAAAATTCCTTTCACTGCACAATTATCTGATAAAAATCTGGAACCCTTACAATGTCTTTCTTCTTGGTTTTTATAGAAGAATAAGAAAAACCTAATAAAAGAAGTAGGTGGGAACATTTAATTTGCTTATTTTGAACAAAATGGCGGAAACATTCGCGCCCATAGTGTTTGACAGATCTGAAATGCTGAACATACTCTGTGGCCTTCTCCATGAAGTAAATGATGTAGGTGAAAGTTTCTACAGGGATAAAATATGAAGAATAAACTATGTAACATTCTGTCCTTTCCTGAGAGAAAGATCTGCTGAAATTAAAATTGGAGGGTATTGTTTTTTGTGCATTGTACTCTCTACTTTCAAATTTTGAATTAGAGTTCTGGATGTTCAATGCTGAGCGCTGAATTTCTTGATCATCCACTGATACTTTTCGCTGCATCATTAATGTCCTTATCTGCAAAAATCTGCCTCTTAAATTTCTCTTGGGGGGTTAGACAACTTTTCAATCCTGCTCCTTTAATGGAAGTCACGTCGTGGCAACCTCCCAGAGCTTTTTTCATTAATATAGCCTCTGAAACTTGGTCCATTGATGCGTTCTTGGCTTCTGCGATGGGGACAATAAATTATGGTAGTTCTTCATTGCTGAAACCGTGCAAAACCCACAAAATTGTTAGGGAAAATAAATGCATAGGAATGGCAATGCAATGGAGGTGGCTGTGACAAGGTGGCGTGATAAAATGGTGGAAGCATGCAGGAGAGCAATGGTGGACGGACTGGGTAGAGGTTTTTAATGCAAAGCATTAGAATATGACTTATGAACGGAATGTATGCATGGTGGAGAAAAATGCGATGAACACGTGGAGTGGGTGACGTGGGGGAAACTTGGTCAACAACCGGTCATACAAATGATCTGGGCCATACAATCACAGGACGAGTTGAACGGTTTAGAATGCATTGGAGAGCGATGGAACGGTAGGCCCGGGGCACCGTACACCTAGATTAATATCCGTGCAACTTTGAAAAGTGACCTCCATTGGATGAAGACCCCCGGATCTGGCGGTTCACGTTAATTTCACTGCGCGTCCTGGGTCGAGCATTAATGCGCGGGAGAGGGCAGTATTGAGGCCTTACTTGGGGACACTTGGCAAGTGCTGAATGGGATCACTGCGTTTTGAGGAATACCGCCTTCCCTGCAAAGGCGGTGCGGGGAAAACGGGCCGGTTTTTGAGCAGTGGAGGCGAGGCGGGGTCCACAAGGGTGATGAGCTGCGGACCGTCGATTTTATGATTTCATCGGATGGCTTGGAATACGCCCGATGCACTTTGATCAGCGCCTGGTGCCTTTTCTATCGGTTCTGACTTTTGGTCCTGTGGAGGAAAGGAGCAGAGGCTTAGCATAAGGGGCTAGACCTGTGAGATTTTCGGTTTTACGATCTGTGGCTTTTTATGAGGTAATTTAGGGCGGAAAGGCCATGATAGTCGTAGGAATGATTTTTCAAGGCTGGAGGAGGGGATTTGCAAGATTATAAACCAATTTTCCTGTGGAATTTTTATAGGAAGCCGATTATGATCAACATGAAGGATGGTCAAAACCAAAAGGATGGACTAGTGGAGTCGCCAGGTGGATTTTTATGAAAACTATAGTCCACCACCAATACTATCAAACATGCTTGGGAAAAAGTTTTATAGCAACTTTGAGATGGGAAATTGCAAAGAAGAGAGGTTCACTTGGTTTCAACAGTTTGCTAGGCTGTATGGACAAGCTAATGATTCTCTTGGCAAGAAGGCTTCTGCTTATCTCCTATGTTTAGGTGAGGTTTTTCTGAATCGCTAAGTTATACTTAGTTTGTCACTGATTACAGAGCTTCTACCCTAAGTTTAAGTTTTTTGAAGGATGAGTTAGCAGGAAGGTATGGTTTATGAATTTTTGGTATTTTATGGAGTTTTAAGGCCTACTAGAGGCTAGTAGAGTCGCTAAGTGGAACTTGGTTGTTTTTGAAAAGATGTAGCGATGGTCCACCACCAGTAACTAGGGAAAAAACCAATCTGGGAATGTTTTGGGGTTTTTCTAAGTTTTTATGTGCAGCCTATGATTTATTTAAAGTATTCTAAACCTGTTTCATCACTTTGCTAGGGTGGCGAGAACAAAAAGAGTTTGCTTTTAATGGTTTTATGGACTGCTTTCCTATTTAAGTTTTGAAGACTAATGAATCTACAAGAGTTTGCTAGACTGTTATGTACTTAGTTAGTCCCACCGTGATCACCATTATGTTAGGGTGGCGATGAGGTGGCTTAATCGGATAGTAGCCTAGAGTTTAGTAAAGTAGTAAGGCCTACTGGAGGCTAGTGGAGTTGCCAGGTGGATTTTTAGTTGTTTTGAGGTATATGTGTATGGTCCACCATTAATACTGTCAAAAAACAATCTAAGGGAGTTTTTTGGGGTTTTTATGAGTTTTTATGTAGTCCTAAGGTTTGTAAGAGTGTCCTACAGCTGAGTCATCATTTTGCTAGGATGGTGAGACAACCAGATTCTACTCTTCTATGTTTGACTGAGATTTTGAGAGTTCCTAAGGGATACCTAGGATGTTTTGACTCAAAGTCCCACCGTGATCTCCATTATGTTAGTGAGCGGTGGGATAAGTCAATCAGATAGTATTCTCAAAGGTCTCTAAAGATTTTAGGGAAACTAAGTTTGTTTATCACTTAGAGTCCCACCGTGATCGCCATTATGTTAGGGTCCTGTGATTTGGCTGATTGGCAAGCCAAATGACAGTGTAACATCAAACCAATCTTTGGAGCCCAAGGACCTAGCCTTCCTGGACTCAGAGAGGGCTCTCTCTATTTGTGTAAGGGATATCTGTGTGTTTGCTTATTGTGTTCCGATTTTAGGCTAGTTATGAAGTAGGTTTTTTGGTTTTGGATTTTAGGTTGTGAGGGATGAAACTGATCAAAGATATAAGATAGGTAAAAATATGTCAGATCAACTGGGCTATGGGGTCGAAGAGGTCAAGAAAGCTATCAGATGGTGATACAAGGTTGTTGAAGGGCCGATTTGATTCGAGGTAGAAAGGATCTTTGGGCAAAATGGAGTAAGATGGACATCAAGTTTGTGAACAACAAAGGATTTCAAGCATAACTAGTTTAATAGCTGACATAAACATGGTAGGGAAAACCATTAATCATGAGAAATGTAACTATAAGCTAATCAATACATAGAAATAAACATTCAAGCCATGCATAGAGGTATATAACTCTCTAACTTTGAGAAATGACTATCATACTTTAGGGAAATACACTTAAGAGAGACAAACAACTCAAAACACTATGCCGGAACGCCTAAACATAGTACTTCAAGTTATTGGGCACTTTGAAAACAATATTGCATAGTCTTAGGCAAAGGGCAAGATCGAAACAAGACCTCCTTGGTTCAACAAATGACAATCTAATCAGTCAAAGAGAAATTTCATGGATGGAGCTATGGCTAGCCATTGGTAAGCAGGGCGTACCGTAAATCATACTTAACATGCATAGAACCATGAATGAAATAAGCAACAATATCCTTAAGTTATTAAAGAGCAATCAAGAATTATTTAATGTGACTAAGGAAGAAGAAAACATGGAAGCTATGAAGAAACAGGAAATTTGAGGTGCCTCCAAGGGCATGTCTCAAATTTGTTCTCTACTGATCTATAGCAAGCAAGAAACATGGATTCATGAATGAAAACTAGAAAAACAAAACAAAGAAAGAGACACTATACCATTCTACCAAGTCATGGAATCCAACAACAATCCTCTTTCATCATCCAAGAACATCCAAGAGACTATCCAAGAGCATGAGACAAGTATTTCTTCCAAAGCTTATATGACCATGTATTGCTTCTATCATCAAGTTCAGCCCTTGTTTACATTGAAAGCCTTTGGAATATATAGGCTCAAGTGAGGAAAACCTCTTAGTTCAATTTGCACTCTCATTGGCCTATTCAAAATATCTAAACTTGTCCTTGAGGCTTTGCAAAGCCCAAGGCACAAAATATCTCATAAAACATCTAAAAAATGCTAAAAGAGGGAATTAAATTGACTTTTCATAACTTCTCATGTGCAAAAATAGCTAAACGCACATGAGGAAAAAGCAGTTTTTAAAGGTTCAAATTTTACAAAAATACTCAAAATTTACATCAGCAAAAGGTCCCCTGACTTGCTGGTAAATTTTGGCAGCCTTCCCGATGTCGAAACGAAAGCTCTGTGTGTCTAATTTTTGGAGCAACTAGAATTTTCTCAATCTGATGCCTGGAAGTCCTCCAAAAATAGGACTGTGTGTAAAAAACCATTTCAGAGGAGTGAATGATCTTCAAATGTCCTGAAAATTGCTGAGTGTGTGCTCCTAAAATTATGGCATCCAATGATACCATTCTCCTCCTTTGATGATCCCCAAAAATGAAATGGCGAAGCCCATGAGTTTTGGCCAAAAACTCAAAAATGCCAAAAAACCAAAATATGTCGAAAATCGCCCAAAATTGGTGAGCATGACCCTCAAGGGTTCTCAACAACATGCTGCGAAGCAGAGGCCAAAATCTGAATTCTTAATGTGTCCTTTCTCACTTTCCATGCCGGGCGCTTCCCTTTCACCTCCTTGAGCTTGTCTTGTGTAGCTTTTAACTTGCGTCGGGCAAACTGATTTAACTTTTTGTAATGCCTCGTCATCCTCCTTTGACGGTCTAAATCCCTGTTTGCCCTCTCCAACTTCTTCTCCAAATGGTCATTGACTCTCTCAAGCCATGCCTCATTATTTTCTATCTCCTGTTCAAACAATGCAGTGAGAGGAGTGGATTGGAGAAGGGCATTTTCCTCTTCTTTTTGCTTCTCAAGGGCCCTTTTAAGCCCCATGGTTCTAGGCCTCTTTCGCTTAGGCTGATCATCGCCTTCACTTTCATCAAATTCGCCCATGAGCTCTTCCAACCTTGCTTGGGCTTTGGAGGCTTCCTTCTTGTACTTAGTCGCTCGTGTCTCATAAACAACCATATGGACACTCATTTGCCTATTTTGGATTACTAGAAATTGATTGAAATTCCTTGCCCTATGAAGATCATCCTTCAATGCATCAATTTGGCCTTCCCTATGGATCAAAAGGTTTTCTAGAATCCGGGCCTCATTATCACTATCCTCACTTTGGATAGGGATGATATCGAATGCACCCTCTTGTTCATGACTTCCTTCTACCTTGCCCTTCCCTTTGCTTTGGGTGGCTATTCTAGTGCTCTTCCTCCTAGGAAAATCAATGATAGGCTTCTTTGGCAATTTCCCTTTACTTCAGAGAGCCCTTGTCACATTTGGAGTGACCACTCTAGGCATTC
This sequence comes from Pinus albicaulis, assembly GCA_034641835.2. NCBI lineage: Eukaryota > Viridiplantae > Streptophyta > Pinopsida > Pinales > Pinaceae > Pinus > Pinus albicaulis. The sequence goes on from CM076583.1 coordinate 1,185,305,097, forward strand.
TCTTCTTTGTTGTCCAGGGCTTGGCATTTTTAGGAGAAGAGGGTATGACCCCTTTACCTTTGTCATCTTGCTTGTCATCCTTTTGAGGCTGCTGTTCTTCTTGAGGAGGCCGCCCTTGTTCATCACTATCATGCCCTTTTTCATCACTTTCATGCCCTTTTTCATCATCTCCATGCTGCTGCTCTGTCTCATAGGACTGCTATGTGTACTCTTTATGCTGCCCCTGTTCATCCCTTTCCTGTCCTTGCTGTTGTTTAGCACTTTCTTCCTCTTCCTCATGCTGTTGTTCATCACCACTGTGATGTTGCTGTGTGTCCCCATAAGGTTGCTATTCAGCCTCATCATCTATTTTATTTTCAATCTACTGCCCTTCATCATAAGGCTGCTCACCCTCATCATGAATCTGATGCTCAACCTCATCACTGTCATGCTGCTCACCCTCATCACTGTCATGCTGTTGTTCAGCACTTTTTTTCTCTTGCTGTTCACCTCCTTCTCCTTCTTCATGTTCCTTTTTTTGTTCTGCAGTAAACTTGAGCTTTTTATGAGTAGGCCTGCTAGAGGAAGGACAGGGGCGATGATTAGGAGATGTAGGGGATGTATGGACTGGAGGGACAGTGGAGAAATCAGGATGAGCAATGAAAAATCCCAAGAGACCTCTATCTTTTCAAGCTGATGGAGAATGATGATTTTGATGAGAAAGTGATGGAAGAGACATGCTATTTGCTGTGAGGGAGGCCTCTTCTAGACAGTGGAGGCCATTTTCTCAATGCTCTTGTGCAAGAAGAAAGGAATATTTAGTTGCTTGGTCCTTGTGAATTGCATGAGCAGTCGAATGTGATATGCATAAATTCGAGAGAATCTTCCCTCACAAGTAAAGTACTTCATGATAATCTTCATGAGGGGGGCGTAGCTGGCTAAAAGGTATGAGAAAGGGAAAATAGTAGGACAAGCATCTTTGTGTTCAGGCTCGAGGAAGGGTTTGTAATCATCTAATTCCAAATGGCTTTGTTTAAACCATTTCTTGCCAATATAGGGGATTTTAGTGGCCTTGGAGATGGATCTTGGGGAGAACTTGAAGTCAAGGCCTGCGAATTGGAAATGTTTGTCTTTGAACCTCAAAGCACAAAGGTGTGTCAGAGGAGAAAAAATCTTCACCTCTTGCACCCTTTGGAAAAAATCTAAGCACCCGACCTCATGGAAATTGAACAATACTGATGGGTGGGCATTCACCTCTTCGGTGGAAATAGGCTCATACCTCTTGTGCAATCCACTCCTACTATCCTACCTGGGAGGCATCTTGTCTTGGATGTGCTTCTACAAAACCAAAATTCTTCAAAAGTTCTTGAAATGTCTTCTTCAAACAAAAATCTGTTTCACCTCTCAATCACTGTTTGATCAAGGTGAATTTGGTTTCAAAATGCTGTGTGAGATGACCTTTTATGATATTAGGTCTCTTCTCTTTCCAAAACAATGCTTTTCCCTTTGTATGCCACTCAAAAAGTAAACTCAAGAACAAAAACACAGTCAATAAAAGATACATAGTCAAAGTGATTTTTCTGTGTTTGTGGTAAGGTCACCCAGCTTTTGGTGTTTTGAGGACAATAGAACAACCTTGTATTTTTAAAAAAAGGTAAAACAAAAATCTTCCCAATTCAAAACACTGCTCTGGTATTCACTTATTCTTCACCCACAGTCAGATAACAACACCCTTAAATGACAATTTACAGCCTTACACACTAAATTTTGTTTATGGACAAAATGGCAGCCTTGACTCTGTTCTTCACCATAAGGAGGGCTTCTGAAATAAAAGAGCACTCATATGATGATTAATGCTGTTGGAGCCAGGCCCACTGTTTTGCTTTTTAAACCCTGTGTTTCTCTTTTAAAATAGTGCCTTCACCCTTTAACTGGTCTTGAGGGTAGTTTATATGGTTTTTTTATATCAACATAAACGCACCAATTTTACTATGCAAACCTTGGGCTAACAGCAACATAGTAATTTTTAGTTTCCAATACAAAACACTTCTCCCTCAACAAACTCAACAATCTAATTTAGATTATGAAATTCATCTCTTTTTCCACCATCTAACACTTTTTTAAAAGAGCATGGAGGCGCATAAATACCTTGGAAACTAATGGTGTCATTTTGCTGGAGGAAAGCTTTACCACTTGTTGGAGGCGTTTAGATGGTGTAAAATGAGCGCGGCACATTTAGACTGTGAGAGTGCCACGAAAAAGGTTGTTGGGTCACCTGTCGGGCCGATGAGACCAACGCCTACAGGTGCGTCGCACTCTCCTACAGGTGCGCCGCGCGACTTTGTATTCCCGTTGAAAAATTGCACCTGAACGCGCCGCACAAGTCTACAGGCGCGCCGCACGGTTTCTAGGCCCAAAAAACTCTGTGGGATTGCCAAAAAACTGTTTCTCCAGTCTCATGGACAGCAAGAGGAGTTTGCTTGCGCTTGGGAATTTGTGAAATGGATTGGCAACGGTCCTTAACCCCTTTGAAAACAAAAAAATCCAAGCCCTTTTCACGTTCACTTGGTGGAGGTTTTGAAAACTTTTGAAAAGCCTTTAATGACTCTTTGCCCCAATTCTTCGGTAAAAAGTGAAGTTTGATTTTTGAAAAGGTGGCATAGTGAGAAATTTGCTTTAGGTGAAAAAGGCTTTGTTTTAGGAGTATCAAACCTCCTATACTGCATTTTCACTGTGCTTTACTTAAACGAGAAACTTTGCCACTGCTGACCCTTTAATGTTATTTTCAACATGTAACATTTACTCAACAATACATCAATGAGTTATGAAGCACCTTTGCCATTTTGCAAGGAGGTGGATTTACCCCCTTTTAACTTTAAACTAATAGTGTCTGCTCTGGATGCTTAAAAGGTGACAATGCTCACAATGAAACTAATTTAACTGTTAGGTGTCCTTTAGGCTCATCTTCTGACTGTGGGTGCAACAAATCAGTTGCATTTACTCATGCTTTCCCATCCTCTGTTCATTAAAAGGGGATTTCTTTTTTAAAACTCTCCTTTCACTTGGAATGCAACAGTGAGGTGCCTTTGACCCTTTTTTCATAAGGAAACTGCCTTCCTTTGTAACAGTGGCATGCATATATTGCTTTTATTGGCTTCTAGGACCTGAAAAACATGTCATGATCTTTCTTGCACATTCATGAACCTGTGTGTTCAGTTGCACTCTTCTTTAGGAACTGAGCTCAAATTTCCTTCTGTCCACTATGCTGTATATCTAAAAAAGGAAATGTTTCATGAACAGGAAAAACAGGGCCTTTTGAAACACAATTTATCATGTCCTTTGGCCTGTGTCATGACCTATCTCTCAACCAACAACAAAGTTGTGTTATTTGGGCTCCAGACTGCCTTTTTGAAAGAGACCTTGATAAGAGATAAGTTTAACCTCTTGGATTACAATGGTACCCCTACTTCCTTCTTTGTCTTTTACGTCATTTCTCTGTTTCAACTATTTCCTATTGTGTTTACAATTTGTCTCTCAGTCAGTGAAAGCCCTAGAATCAATCACTGCTCTGGCCCTCTGCTTATGAATGAAGGAGGCCTACCTTGACAAAATGCCTGATGTTCTTTCAACCTCTATCTCAATCAAATGCAGACTGTTTGATGAATCATACTGAAAGTGGCTTCTTTTATACATGATGGCAGAGGTTAGTTTGAGCTTAAGAATTTTTTACTCTCCTGGCCATCTGTTTAACAATCCTTTCTCCAATGATGATGAACATGTTGGCTTCACATTATAACTGAAATAATAGTGAAATCATACAAATCATTTTTAAATCCCACTGCTTTGCCCCTGCCTTTGATCATTATTTTCATGCAGAGACCTTCAGTTGCTGTCTCACTGTACTTCAAAGCTTGTCTTCATAGTTAGTGAAAAACTCAAAAACAGACTTTACCTTTGGCCCTCTGCTTATGGATGAAGGAGGTGCTTCAGTCTTCAAACCCTCTGCTTATAGATGAAGGAGGCTTTTATTCATGTCATAGCATCTGCCCTTTGACAATGTTATTTTTCCTTTCACTGTCCTTTCAAGCTTTGATTGTGATCGCAAGAGCTTGATGAAAAGCTCTCTGCTCTGTGGCTGCATCCCAGGATCAAGATCACATTGAGAAGCAGCTGTCTTATCATGTGGAAACAAATATTGTCTTCTGAGATGCTGGTACGTCTATGTCCTTGAAAGATTCATCAAAACTCTAAAAACACCTAAAATCAGCTTGACTTATGGTCCATGTATTGCTGAGACTTGAGGGTGTATTAGTGGCGCGACCTATGGCTGTAACCAACTTTGTTTGCAGAAATAGGAAGGTCTGTCATGAGTGGTTTATAGAAGATGGAGGTTCTTTGGCTTTAGGATAGTTTGGCAAGGGAGAAATGCCTAAAAGCACCACTTCCTAACTTATGGGAGATATTTTGGACAGATTTGGATTGTTTCTTTAGAGCTTATGGGCAGACTAGTATGGCTAAGGCTAGGTAGGAGTTGATAATGAGGTTTCATCTCGTCATGGGCGGACTGAAAATCAAGAGGGAAAAGAAAAGTTTATGGGTGTTTTCCAGCTGGCAAATTTGACAAATTTTTAGATCAGTTGCTAGAAAACTTGGCTGTTACAACTAGTCATCACCAACAAGTGAAAAATACTGATGACTAACACCCTCTGAAGAAGTTCACCCACAATGCAGGATTTATTAATATTTTGTGTGTTTTGCAGGATTAATGGTTTTCCATTATATTGAAAGAAAAGCCAAGGGCTGGAAATGATGATTCCCATGCCTTTGATCCATCAAAGGGAAGCTATTCACGGGTTCAAATTCCACGTTTCATCAATGCTCCATGGGCATTGATGCCATATGAGCCCTGTGCAGCCCTGCACATCAGCAAGACATTGTCCATTAAATAGATCAAAAGAGTATCAGTGTCGAAGACAGAACACAACAAAACAGAAGGATTGAAGATAATTTGGGGATTACGGCTAAGAATGATTATCAAAAGCCTAATCCCCAGAATTAAAACACAATTCAAAGAAAATCATAAGTGTTTTATCAGACAGAAGGGCCTCCACCACCACATCTGAGGCAAATTGATTCCTCTCAGCTACCACAAAGCCACCTGTGCCTCAAAGCATTCAAACAGAAGCCGAAGTGATTGATCAAGATCAGATATTTGCCTCAAACGCAGCCGAAGATTTAATTCTGCTAAGAGAATTTAATGCAAGAAATATCAGCAGAATTATTACATCCTGAACAGAGCCTTAAAAGTCAAAAAATCCCCCACTGAGCTTTAATATTAATTGTAAAACATTTAATATAGAGGACACATGTGTACGCTTCTTTGTCGAGCCCCTCAAAGGCTGAGAAGCCATTTAAGACTGTATTAATAATCTTGGGAGATCTTTTATCAGATCTCACCTCCTCATTCTTCTATAAATACTTCTGTAGAAGATGAGAAATTGTTGGTTGATTAGGTTGCTAAAATTTGAAATGTAATTGAGCTGGAAACTTCTGATTGTAAATAGTGTTCACTGGCTCTTGAAGCTCTGCTTGTGATAGACTAGTTAGTCTAGGAAGTGTAGATGATTACTAAACTAAAGCATTGGCTTGAAAGCTGTAACTAGTTTGGAGCATAAATAAAAGCTAATTTATGGGATCCTGGTCTATGTTGACGGTGATGTTTTTCTCATTGTAACTTGTTATTTTGTTTCTATTTTCACTGTGTTTCATCTTCTCTTAGAAAGAATAGCATGCATAGAGTTAGGACCTACTGTATATCAGTACCCTTCTCTGACTGAAAATCTTTATTTACATGTTTTCTTCCAATTTGTGTTATTTAGGAATGATTTAATTCAGTTTAAGCATAGGAATGCTGGCGTTCTCTCGTCTTATTGCCTTAGCTGAATATTATTCTTGAATGCTATGTTTAGTATTATTTAAGTAGAGATGAACTAAGGAAGATATGGTGTGCCCTGGTCCTAGTTTTATCCCCAAAGACTGTCTGAATGTTTCCCTTGGAATGTGTTAAAAGCTGGCTAGTTTAGAAGTACTTACCAAATCTTAAGCCATTCTGTGTTATCTTTGTGTTTGTCTTGAAAGTAACCAAGTAAAGCAGAGCTAGGAGAGGATTTGTGGTGAGCCCGGCCCGCTAGTTTCTACTCCAACAGTCGCCTTCAAGTTTCCCTTTGTTTTAAAATGTTTTCTATTGAAAGTGTATCAAAGGCTGGATAGTTTAAAAGTACTTACCAGATCCTAGTTTACTTTCATGTTTTTCTTAAGTGTATGTAAAAAGCTGGCTAGTTTAAAAGTACTTACCAGATCTTGGGCTGCTCTTTGTTCTCCATATGTTTAAATTCTCCTTCTTATTGTACCATTTCACTCCATAAATCAAACTTCAAAGAGATCCTTAGACATAGATGACTTGCCCCATGGACCACTCTTGCCTCTTTCTGTTCCAATTAAACCCTATTATGACTCCATAGCCCAATGGAATGAAACCTGAAATTATCTATCTTCCTGGCCAAAGCTTGTTCTATTTGCTTGCAACTTCACACCTTTGAAACTCTTTTCATTTAGGACTTTCCACCTCAAACAGTAATCATGCTCAACCATCCAAAAACAAAACAAACCCTCGGCCTTCATAACTAGCCTACTATCATTACCCCAAACTTCAAAGACAAATCCATCTTTGCACTTATTGGAGAGATCCCTCTCTGGATTCAGGAGGGCTAGATCCTAGAATCCCAAAGTGGTTGAAATTTTCTGTGATTGGACTTTTCCAGTCTTGCTAATTACGGATTCCTAACATTTCTGGCAACTCCACTGGGGACCGAACCTAGAATCATTTTCATTTTAAGGTAACCATAGGATATCATAGATTTGTTTCAAAGAAACGTTTGCTATATTAACTAGCTGAGCCACCAACAACTAAAAGTTCTGGCGACTCCGCTGGGAAGAACCTAATTGTAATCTTTGGTTCCCCTTAGAAGTTCATAAAAACCCGGTGAGTAAAAAGCAGCCTTTTCAAGTGTTGGGGTTCCCATGTTTTGGCCAGATTGGCAAGACCAAAAGATGAGACAACATTAGAACCACTTTCAGACCTCAGGATCTAGCCCTCCTGGGTCCAGGGAGGGATCTCTCTATATAAGCAAAGGTTTTATGTCTTTGAAGTTTAGTGTTTAAGATATAGGCTAGTTATAAGGCTCGGGGTTTGTTTGTTTGATGTATGTTTGGTTGCTGGGAATCAGGAAAGAAAGCTTCGATATAAGACAAGGATGAGAAAAGAGGATTTTAGGCAAAGGAGAGATACTCCACGGAACATTCAAGACCATTGGGCAATGGAGTCAGGAAAGGGTTTACCTGCTATTCAATGTGCAAGCTTTCAGTTGGGCTAGTCATCTAAAGCATTGGATCTTAAAGATGATAGTGTGGCATGAAATGGTAAGAGAGGAGGAAACAATAAAGATTTAGAACACAAAGTTAAAGACCTGAGATCAGAGAGAGACTTTGAACTCTCAATGCTTCGGCCTCCAGCTTGAGGGATCTTAGAAAGGTTCAATTAATTGGAAATGATCCTAGTGAGATAGAGACAGAGTTCTAGACCTCCCAGTGTTCCCAATTCATTCAATTAAATCCTAACAAGAACGTCTAAGAATAGATTCATTTAATTCATACATTAGGTAGCAAGAAATGACATCCACTACACTGGTTAAATTAACTAAAATCAACCCTTAGATAACACATTTAGTAGAAAACGTCAAAGGCAAGGAGAGCAGAAACATAGGGTACCTAACAAGGGTAAATCCTATGCCAGATTTCTGATGCAAGCTAGTAGAAATGAAATGACATGAACTGCAAGTTAAAAACAAATACAGAGATAGAAAGACATCACCGCTGCTTTAGATCAGGATCCAAAGAAATGTGCTTGTCATATTAAAGAACAATACCAGTTAAGTAAAACATTACCAATAGCTGGATATTCAGTCTGAAAACATCTTCCTCAGCCTATATTACAACTTTACACATAGACTATGTCTCAAAAGAAACAACTTGTAATTCTCTGATAACTGATAAAAAACCTCCTTTACAAGGAGTTTCTTCATGAAATTTATAGCTCAAGTGGAGCAGAGAAAGTATATGGAAAACGAAATGCAGCATTAAAACTCAGAAGAAGAAGAGGGCCGAGGTATTGTTCTGTTTTTAAATTCTGGGCATTTATCTCTAGTACTCTTTGGATGAAAGAGCGGTCTTCGTCAGGCTTCCATTTACTCAAGGTATGTCTCTGGTGTACTTTGGCTACAGTACTCTGTATTACTTTTGGTGAATAAAAAAAGGTAAATAAATGACTGTGAAGTCCGCCATACTGCATAACAAATGCTTTGGTAGCTTAGGACTGTTGTCAGGGCTGCATTTCCTTAGGGACACGAAATAGAGTGGAGATAGTATGGGCACTTTGTCCTTTATGGAAAGAACAATCTGCTGATGTGAAACCCTGATAGTATTGCTTTCTGTGCGTTGGGCCTTTCGTGTGATCCATGATGTCCTTGATCTAGTACTCTACCTTCAAATCATTGGATTAAGGCTCAAAATCTTCAATGACAAGCCCTAAACACTCTATTTTCCCACTAGTAGTCTCAGCCGCTCCACGATTGCCTCTGTCAGTGGAATCCATGCTTTAATGGCTCCGTGGAAGGTTTTACAGAGTTTAAACTCTGATCCTTTAATGCGAGCCCCGTCATAACGTCTTCTCAGACCTTTCTTCATGATTTCGATCTTTGAACATGGTCTTTCTTGCGTTCCTTGCCACTGTAACTATGAATGTGAATCATGGCGATTTTCCACCTGCCTGTAATCCTGCAAAACACGAAAACCTGTTAAGAAAACCATGCATGGGATGGGCAGACGTAGTGGAGATATTGGAAATGGCAACATATTGTGGATGAGGACGATGAACGCAGAGGGTACTGTGGAGGAAAACACCATGGAACAGCGGGAGGCATATATGGAGAATGGTGAGATGGAAATTATAACGTAAAACATTAAGATTTGACCTTTGCATGAATTATAAAGGGGGACGGATGAAACAATGATGAAAACACGTGCAATGGGTGACATGGCGGGACCGGGTCAATGGCGGGTGTGCGTTAAATCTGGACCGTCCGATCTCAGGAGGAGATCGACGGTTGAAAATGCATCGGGGGGCGACAGATGGTGGGCCAGGGGTATATTTTCCTTGGACTAATTCCCGTGTAGCTTCATGGTACAATTACCTTTGGATGGACCGCTCTAGATCGAACGGCGTACGTGCATATCACGCGGGGTCAAACGTTGAACTTTAACGCGTGATGGAGGGGCGATTTTTAAACAGTGCGGTGCCACGCGTCTTGCGGTGAGTGGAATCGCTGTGAAATGGAAAATACCGCCCGCTTCCCAAAAGTGGTGCGATGGAGACCGGCGGTTTTCGAACAGGGCGCAATTGCAGGTACCACCGGGTGGGTGAAAACAGACTGTTGATTTGTGGGTTGAACGGACGGTGGATTAAGCGATTGGGCAGTGAAAGGAGTGGGCCATGGGCGCGGCGCTAATCTACAAAGACCATCTGATCTAAACAGATCGACGGCTAATAATTTGCCCGATATACATTTGTGATGAGCGCCTTCCGCCTTGGCGCCTGGTCATGTGGGGGAAAACGGTTCTAGGGCTAGGGCCGAAAGGTGCTAAACCCATATATATGGAGAATATGGTTTTTGGCCCATTTTTAGTGCATTCTGAGGCCAATAAAGGGTAATGATAGAGGGAAAAAGGGGAAAATAGGCCAAAAAAGGGGTATGTGTGGGTTTTATAGGGGATTTTGGGAGGATTTAGAGGGTAAGAGGGGAATTTTGACAAGGGGGAAAAAGGGTTAAAATGGGCCATTTTGCAGAGATACAAGGGGAAAATGTAGGCCTTTTGGAGCACAATTTCTTGCAATCAGTGAGACTTTTTGGATGGAAACAGCAGAGGAGATTTTATCAAAGGACACAAGGCACAAGGAGGCTTCAAGGATGATGTGTTTTCAGAGGAAATGCATTCCTTGAAGGCTCAAAAACATTTTAGCCCCCTGTTTGCTTGTCAAAAATTTATAGGGGGCTAACATCAAGCACTACCAAATAATGGTAATCATGGATGAAACTTGTTTGAATTAGTGACAAACTAGGTAAACTGTAGGATTCTCATAAGACTTTATCTAACCTTGAAAGATCAGCTATATTAGCCATAAGAGTAGACTGTCTTTGTCTCATAACTGTAGCTAAGTTTTGAAATAGAGTTATGACATTCTTAGAAACCACACAACTGAAAAATAACTCAGAAAAACCCAAAAATATTTCAGATTGGTATTTAATAAACATGGTGGTGGACCATAAGACTTTTTACCTCTGAAAAGAGCTAAAAAATTCCACTTGGCGACTCCACAATCCTTAATAGACCTTAAGACTCCACTGGGAAGAACCTTTGTCATTAGAAAATGTTTGGTCAATTTAGTGTGTCCTAAATTGCTGCATTTAATTTTTCAATCCGGGATTCGTAAGCTGATGAAGTGCGGCGCACTATATGTGCAAGATAACCTTTTTCTTAACTTTTTGTCATTTTTAGTTTTCTAAGGTGAGATGGAAATTCTAAAATGAAAACAAGTATGGTTATGTTTTTTCAAGGAAATAATATCCTATATAATGATTTACCAACTTGAAACTGAAAAAAAAAAAGAATTTGAAACATACAATGACAAAACTTGAAAGAAAATGAAAACGTGCTGCTGAAATGAAAAGGTGCTGCTAGTCTAATAAATCAAAACAGTGAACTAGTGACCATGAAACCAAACTATTCTTGCTGCTGTCTAAACACAAAAGAAATTATGCTGAAAGAAATCCAAAAGTTGCAATAAAGTAAATCTAAATCAAATTACATCAACTTGTCTTCTGATCCCTCATCATTAGTCCAGCTATGATTTTCGGAAGCAACCATAAACAACTTGAGTAACTGATATCTAACTTGCAGAAAGTAAACTAATATCAAACCACACATTCATAATTCAATCCCTCACCATCAGTCCAGCTGTGGCTTTCTGAGGTAACTGAAGATGTCATGCACAATTTAATATTTCTAACTTGCAGAAAGGAAACTAATACCAAACTACGATCCATAATTCAACTCCTCAACATCACCCAAATTGGCTTTCGGGGACAGCAATCAAGATGTTATGAGCAATTTAATATATCTAATCCTGCGTAAAGGAAACTAATATCAAACTACACATCCATAATTCAATCCTCTACCATTATCCAATGCGGGCTTTGAGTAATCAAGATGTTATGAGCAATTTAATATATCTAACTGATCGTGAGGCTCAGGACCGGGTGTCGTAAAATGGTCAAAAATGAAAGTGCTCAGAACTGGTTGGAACCTGAACGACCGGATAGTGCTCGTCTTCCTGATTCCGGCGCCGTGAACGGTTCGAAAAATGGTCTCCGTATGAAGAAGTTATTCAGCTTCAAAGTTTTCTCAATTTCCATTAAAAAAGGGCAAATTTGGCTTTGGAAAAATTTTATTAAAAAAAAAATATTCCACAGAATATTCTGGGAATATTCCGTGGAATATTCCGCAGAATATTCTGGGGAATATTCCATTTTGTAGCCAATGGGAGGGCGCCACGTGGCTAGCCCGGAGGCCGCCACGTGGCCCCAAGACCGAAGTTGAAATGGCGTGTTAAAATTTTTTATGGCTCGGCAGGATTCGAACAGCCGACCACATAGTTCATAACCACGCGCTTTTACCAATGCACCACAGCTTTGTTCGTTGTTATGGTGGCGGCACGAGTTTTATTTATGGTGGGTATTTTGTTTTGGGCGGGGCCCGAAGGGGGCCAGCCCCAAAGGGCCAGCCCCCGTTGCACATGACCCGCCGGCGAGAACCACAAGCTAGGGCTCGGCGCGCTCTTTCAAGGCGGAATTAAAAACTTTGGTTAAAAGCTGTTGTGGTTTGTTATATGTTGGTGGTCGATTTAATATATAACGTTGTTATTTAATACAACCGTTACAACAAATGCCACCAAAACGAACGCGCATAACCCTCAACATTTAATGCCGACATAACCGCCCGGATTAGATTGGCGGTTCCGCCTAATTTGAGCGCTTCCGCCTTATTTGGTGGAGCTAACTGCACTTCCTCCACAATTAGTGGAGTTTCCCAAGGGGAAACTAGCAGTTTAGTTTTTTGGCCATAACTTCTGCTAGGAGAGGCTTTTGAAGACGAATTTTTTTTTTATTTTGGGTCTCTTCGACCTTCTGAAGCCATTGGCACAGGTTTCACAGCCATCTGAGGCCATTTGCAGGTGATTTTGCTTCGTGGAAGTTCCAGGAGCCACTAGGGCCAAATCAGTTTGGGAGCTGCATTGGGAATTGTGCAGCCAGTGAATGTGGAACGAAGGTTATTCCTGAAGTTTTTCAGCATTATGAATCCATTTCTACAGCTCGTTTTTCCTTTTGAGGAATTCTTCTCACTGTTTAGCTTCAGGGAAGCTTTCAGGGCCACCAGGGCCATTTCAGTGTTGGAGCTGTTTGGGTGCTATGTTCATCCATTTTTGGTGATTCAAAAGTCTGTTTCTGATATTTTCGACCTTCTGATTCTAATGGCAGAGGTTTCAGAACCAATTGAGGTCATCTTCACCTCGAAATTCTCCATGCAAGTCTAAAGGGCCACCAAGGACAATTGGGGAAAAGTACTGTAGCAGGTACAAATTTCATTGTTTAGTGTTTGGGAAAGAGCATGTTCAGCTAATTCCTATCTTCTGATTCTGTATTTACAGTCAGATCTGTCTTTTGAGACATTCTTATTCTTGTATTAGCCTTTGTAGCATTTTTAATACAAGAGGACAAGCCTAGTTTGAGAGGCTTGGTCCAGCAGATGTAGCCCAGAGAAGGGGGTGAACTGCTTATCATTTTGATGTCTTTATTTTCTGAAGATGATATGCTAAACAAAACTGATATAAATTGTTAAACAACAAATATACATAACTTTCATATACACATAATCACCTACTCAGCTGCAGAAAGTTATTTGTCTTATTCCGCAAGACATCAAATTTCAAGTATGTGAATGTCAAAGACTTCTAAGTGTTTACATATTATTTCCTTAGGAAGACTCTGTAGAGGGCCAGGTAGCCTCCACATTCATCCTTTCCTAGAAAGGTGAAACATCCGGTGAATGCCCCTACAGTCCATCTCTGTATAGGAAATAGTTTGTTCTCACATTTTCAGAGGTCACTTGGAGTGTATAGCTCAATTTGAAATTATGGGAAATGGATACCTTGCACCCTCAAACAAGTACATTCCATTTTCAGATCACTGACTTGCAGAAAGGAAACTAATATCAAACTACACATCCATAATTCAATCCCTCACCATCAGTCCAGCTGTGGCTTTCGAAGGCAACTGAAGATGTTATGAGCAGTTTAATATATCTAAATTTAACTACTGAAGAAAATGAGCAAAACTGAATTAAACAAAGCAGTACTGAAACAAAAACTAAGAAAAGCAAATTAGCAGCAGAACAATGTTAATTCCATGTCATTAGTCAAAAAGTTATGCAAATGCCCGGGCTGCCTATCTATAACCTGAAACAAGACATTGATCAGTAATCAATAACATAAAACATGAAAGACAGAAGTGAAATGGAAAGCATGAAAGTTTATAAAAAGAAATGAAGCATATATACCATGAAAGATGCAATGTATAAACATGTGAATGGATTATGGCACAATGAGCTTTAAAGAAATAAAACAAGAACTATACAATAATGCACAGAACCTTGGCGAGTGCAGGGGCCCTCTACACCAGCCTTGGCAACAATCTTCAAGTACGAATTACATTTGGAAACAGAGTCTTCTTATATTAAAATGCAGTCATAATAGTAAGGTGGTATTACGGCACAAAGGCAGCGTAATTACATTACGGAGCAGACTAATAAAAACTAACAGAGACTAATCTAATATGCGTATACAAACACGTTATTTATAACAAAAGAAATATAACTGATTCCTAAAGTTTATGCTGATGGAGAACACGTAGACCATTACGTCCACAGATCTAGGATCATGGCCGTATTGAAGAGTAAATCTATGAGGAGTGGATGTTTGAATTTGGCTATGGAGCCGTGTACAGATGTTGATTTGTCCTCCGCAACTCAGAAACGGCCATATGAACCTTCACGTGACACGAAACAGAGTCCTGTCACCGTGGGACTCTATGGTTGACTTCCATTTGGACATCTTTGACCGTAGCCTCCTTTGATGAATTTGCTCGAGCCAATAGGACACGATCCATGTCCACATCATTCCTGACTTGCCCATGTGGCTCGTTTTTCCTGTAGACACCTGTAACATAGAGTTTCACAAAATGGCTGCGGAAAGTTGCAGCAGCTACGGAAAGTGGAAAGATTCCGCAGCTAGATGAAAAAAATCTAAATCAAACAGCAGACACAAAAATATAGTTAAAAACCATGTTAGATGCTCTTTTGCAATTAATATACAATGATATTGACAACTTGGGAGGTTCAGGTGGATGAAAAAGGTATAGAGAAGTGTATGGAAAAGATGCAGATTTGAGACTCAACATACCCCAACTGTGAAGGTGTTGCATGTCCTCATGCAACCAAAATTTTGATAATCCTTCCTCAGTTCATATGCCTTGACACTTCAGCCAGTACATCCAAACCTCTCCTCTTCTTCCTTGGTGCTGCCAACATCCTAGGCTTCTTCATTAGGCATCTAAATTTGATATTAACCAATGCTCTGCTTAACTTCTGGCATTTCCTTTTCAATTTCTTGTTCTTCTTCTGCCATATTCCCAGATGTAGCATTGTATTATCATGAATGATTTTGTCTAATTTGCCTTGTTCCTTCAATGCCTCATTTTCATTTTTAATGTGTCTATTCAAAAGCTCTAGCTCAAAGATTTCCTGTTTTAGTGATTGGACTAGATCATCTTGTACTGTGTGAGGCTGGATGGACGAAGTACTGGGACCTGTAGCTGCCTTTTCCAAAGATTCTATATAGTCATATACTTCTTGCTGCTTGGGGTCTATATCAGGTGTCATTTTTATTGGGTTGTCCCCAAAATGCCGTGAAGGAGAGTTATCTTCAAAATCTGGTTGAGAAGGGATCACATCAACATCTTGTTGAGAATGGGATGGACTATGTTCAATGTCTGACTGAGAATGAAATGAACCAGGTTCACTAATTGATTGAGAGTGAGATGGACTATAGTCAGCTGGGGACTGTTCAGATGTTTCCTCTCCCAAATCAATGAAATGAGGACCCTTCATTTGCGTTTTCCTCAATTTCCCCTTAAGTCTGCTGCTTCTTCTCACACGCTGTGGTACACTATCCTTTTGTTTTTGTTTTCCTTTCTCTATCTTCTTGGCCATAGATGACTGTTTTTGAAGATAAACTAATCTTTCAGATAACACTTGATGATCTTCTTCAGAAGAAGGAGTTTGATGTATAGCCTCAATAGTTTTTCTCTCTTTTGGTGTTATTGGCTTCTTACCCTTGATTTCTTTCTTCTTTCTCTTTGACAGTCTCTCTTCCCTATCAGTTCTTTCAATTGTAGTAGTAGGAGTATTTTGAATTTCATCAATTGTTCTTTTTCTCCTACTTCTTCTTGCTGTGCTACCTTCAGGAATTTTTTGAGTAGGAGTAATTTGAGTTTCATCATTTATTCTTTTTCTTCTACTCCTTCTTGTTGTACTACCTTCAGGAATTTCCTGAGGTTCCTCAAAGAAATTTCTAACCAAAAATTGTCCCCATGTGTCTTTCTTCTCCTTTAACTCTTTTTCAATCAAAATTTTTACAAGACCGTGGTGATATAGATGTGGTTCTACATCTCCTAAATGCTTCTGAACAGTCACAGACATTTTCTTCAAACTATTGAATAGAAAATATGGGAGATTGAGAGTTTGATTATCTATAAAATTCATCAACAACCTGGTATGGTACATATACATGGACCCAAAACGGCCTTCATAGGTAATGAATTTTTGAACAACTAGCAGCAAAGTAGCCCATTCCTCTTTCAATGCATGAACAGGAATTCCTCTTTTAAAAATAGTTATGTCCATACCTTGGTTTCGTAAGATTGTTCTCTAGGCTTCATCACTGATGCTTTTATTCTTAAACCAACACTCACCCTCTTGAAGAAGTTCCGTGGCAGATGCTATAGATGCTTCATTGACCGCAAACTTAAGGTCTCCAATCTCTACTTCCAAGCCATTGAATGACCTTGCGAATGCCTTTGTCACTTCTTTATGATAACCTCTGAATTTCTGGATAAACCGCAGCCACTTTTCTTTCTTCAATATATCCCTTACTTGCGGATATCCCTCCATGAACTTAGGTCCTTCCGGTTCTGCTCTTAGCAATTTACCCATTCTTCTTTCTGCTCTTCACAAATTTGCCTGCGTGAGGGTTCAATGGAAATAGAATGGCTGAATGCACGGAGATGAGCACAATGACTGTGGGTAGATATCAGAGAGTGGGTATACAGACTATAGCGTAATAGAGAACGAAATGGAGTGAGACAGAATAGAGAGGGGTTTTCGTGAGCACGACAGAGATACGGCTGTGAGATTAACAGAGTATAACACATCTGGCAGTGTTTTGAAATTTGGTGGCTGCGAAATAAATGTGAGCACGTTTAAACAACGGCTATGGATTTATGCGGCTGTAAGAGTCCGTGGTCAAATCAATTACGTCTCATTGTCACCGGTGGAATATCGGAATATGAGTGAAGATCGGGGGTTTAATTATGGAACCGTTTAAGAATGAATGCGGGAGGATCATATGGAGATCGTGAAAGGGTTACGGAAGTTGTCAATATAATCATTGCACATAATGGATGGAGCTTATGGTTTATAACTATATAAAAATGTGTTTTTCAATGCTATTTGAAATGAATTTTACTCATACCTTGGAATCTTTTGCCTTTTTCCTTGGTCTTCAACTAGTTTCTCTTCATTGGTGTCTTGAATGCTCCATGTCTTCATTTTTGATCTTCTCACCTGCATTTTATTTCATGATTATGGAAATAACATCTGGCTGTACATTCTTTTGAAAACAGAGTAGTAGCTGCAGAATCTGCTTCTGGCTGCGGAAACTGGAGTCAGCTGCGGAAACAGATGTCAGCTGCGGAAACTGACACAGCTATTATTTGGATGAATGGAGATGAATAGATGACAAATGACCAGATGGAAATGGTCATGAAAAAGAATTTTATTGATGAAATGGAATAAAATGAAGTGAAATGGAGTGAAATGAAGTGAAATGAAATGGAATGAAGTGGAATGAAATGGAGTGGGTGGTCACAAAACTTGTGAAATGAAAGAGAGATTTTTTTTGGAAAATATAAGGTGTCAGGTGTTCCTGATTTTCACCCAATATTTTCTGTATAAGACTGCCAATCAGTGGTTGGTTTTCAGGCTTATACAATATTTTATTTATTTATTTATTTATTTTTTTTATAACTGAAAAGAACAAAAGCTAGGTTGGTAGAGAAGAAGAATTCTTCTGTACCAGCCTGATTGCAGAACTTTCTTGAAACATTTTGACAAAATCCTCTTTTGAGAGTGGCTTATGATAAACTTTCAATCTATGGCCATTCACAATAAGAGGAGTTTGAAACTCATCAATAGTCTTGATTCTTACCGCTCCATTGCTAAAGATCTTGTCAATCTCATATGGCCCAAGCCAATGAGTCTGAAATTTTCCTTGGAAATATTTAAACTTGGAATCAAATAACAATGCCCAATCTCCTTCTTGAAACTTCTTCTCTTTGATGTACTTGTCATGCCATTTAGCTCTTTGATATTGAACTAGATCAGTTCTTAAAATTGCTTCTTGTCTAATCTCATCTAGCTCGTTCAACTACTCCATTCTATGCTTTTGGGCTTCTGATAATTCCATCCCCAACTGAACTGCTATCTTGAAGGTCTTGACTTGGAACTCAATGGGGAGCAGGACTTCTTTCCCATAAACAAGTTCATAGGGAGAATGTCCTGTTGTATTTCTCCATGTAGTTTTGTAGGCCCACAAGGCTTCAGGAAGCCTTTCTGCCCAATCTCTTCTATGTAGATGAACAATTTTGGTGATGATACTTTCAAGAACTTTGTTGGTAGACTCCACTTGACCATTTTCTTGCGGATGGTAAGGAGTAGATCTTCTGTGCTTGATTTTGTATTCTTCCATCAATTTCTCCACCAAGTTGGATGTGAATTGGCTCCCCTGATCTGTCACAATTTCTCTTGGAACACCAAAGCGAGTAAAAATATCCTCATAAAGAAAATGAAAAACTGAATTTTCAGTAGCAGATACTAATGCTTTAGCTTCCACCCATTTAGTAACATAATCAGTACAAACCAATATATACTTCTTTTGCTTAGATGGTGGATTAATAGGTCCAATGAAATCTAAAGCCCATTTTTCAAAGGGTTCAATGAGTACCTGTGTTTGCAATGGCATTTCATTTGAAAAGGTAGGTTTCCCTACTCTTTGGCAGCTGTCACACCTTTTGACATATTGTTTTGCATCTTTGAAGAGGGAAGGCCAATAATATCCTAAAGAGAGGATTTTATAGGCCGTCCTTTTGTCTGCAAAGTGTCCGCTGCATGGTTCATCATGACATGCCTTAAGAATATCGGGCATTTCATCTTCCCTGACACATCTTCTGATCACAAGATCTGGCCCTGTTTTAAACAATTCGTTAGAAATCCATGAATATTTTGAACTCTCCTAAATAATTTTTTGTTTTTCACTTGGAAATAAATGTGAAGGTAGTTTCCCTGTAACCAAATAGTTAGCAATATCTGCATACCAAGGGGTCTTAATAGTTACTGCAAACAAGTATTCATCGGGAAACTTATCTTCTACAGGAGAATCTTCTTTAGTATTCTGAATCCTAGACAAGAAATCAGCTACTGTATTCTGTTTTCCTGGTCTATCCAACACGGTAATATTGAATTCTTGCAAAAGTAAAAGCCATCTTGTCACTCTGCCATTAGTAACAGGTTTGTTCATTAAATATCTAATTGCAGAATGGTCGGTATGAATAAAAGTTTCATAGCCTGTTATGTAATGTCTAAACTTATTAATTGCATGAACAACAGCTAAAAACTCTTTTTCAGTCACAGTATAGTTCAACTCTGTGGGAGTCAAATTTTTACCGGTATAATAAATGGCATAAGGAACTAAATCTTTTTGACCCAACACAGCTCCTAGAGCTGTATCTGAAGCATCCGTAGAAATATGGAAAGGGAGTTTCCAATTTGGTCCTCTCAAGATAGGTGCTTCAGATATTCTTGTTTCAAAGTTTCAAAAGCTGATTGACAATCAAGATCCCATTTAAATTCACAGTCTTTTGTAAGCAATTTGAAGAGTGGAGATGCAATTTTAGTGAAGTTTTCTATAAATCTTCTATAGTAACCAGTAAATCCTAGAAAAATTCTAACATCTCTTTGACAATTTGGAATAGGCAACTTGGAGATGACTTCAACTTTTGATCTATCAACCTTAATCCCATCTCTTGAAATATGATGTCCTAAAACAATCCCTTCAGTAAACATCATAAAGCATTTTTCATGGCTTAATGAAAGGTTTGTTTCTTTACATCTTATAAGAACGTTTTCCAAATTTTCTAATGCCTCTTCAAATGAATTACCATAAACTGTAAAATCATCCATATAAACCTCTACACAATCATGGATTAGATCAGAAAAAATTCCTAGTACTGCTCTTTGGAATGTTGCAGGTGCATTACATAACCCAAAAGGAAGTAATCGGTAGGCAAAAGTTCCCCATGGACAAGTAAATGTGGTCTTATCTTGATCTTCAGGTGCTACCTGAATTTGATTATAGCCACTAAAACCATCCAAAAATGAAAAGTACTTTTTACCTGCTAATGTATCTAATACCTGATCAATAAAAGGCAAGGGAAAGTGATCCTTCAAAGTTGCTTTGTTCAATTCCCTGTAATCAATGCATACCCTCCATTTACCATTCTTTTTAGGTACTATAACCAAAGGAGAAACCCATCGGCTATCTGAAATTGGATAAATGAAGTTTACATTGAGAAGTTTTTGGAGATCTTCTTTCACTATCTCCCTAAGATTTGGATTCATCCTTCTTTGAGGTTGTCTGATTGGTCTACTGTTTTCCTCAATATAGATATGATGGATGCAAGTCTTAGGATCAATACCTTTCATGTCGGTATACTCCCATGCAAATGCAGTAGAATGTTTTTGCAAGATTTTGGTTAGTTATTCTTGTTGTGACTTTTCCAAATGTTTGTTGATATTCAATGTTTTTCCTGGAAAAATCTCAATAGTAGAACTACCAAAATCTTCCATAGAGTAAAGAGACATTTGTCTTGATGATAAATATTCTATGTCAGATTCCAACTGAAATTGTGTGGGGTCATATTCTGAAGATGTCTCAAAATTTTCTAATGTGTTCAAAATTTGACTATCCTCACTAATTTCCGAAATGGTAAAGACAGGTTGTATAATGTCCTCATCATCGACCCATTCATTGTCTCCTACTTTTGTAATTGCTTTTGTTGGAGGATAAAAATTGAATTTCTTTGTCGAATTAACATTAGAAATGTACATATCCCCAGATCTACAACTAATAAAAGCATCAGCTGTGGCTAGCCAAGGTCTTCCTAAGATAAGTGGGTGCCCTCCTAGATTACTCTTGGGAGTCAAAATCATAAAATATATTGGATATTCCCAAGAATCTAAGGAGACTGAAATATCTTCTAATACACCATCTGGTTTAATAATTGATCGATCTGCAAGTTGCAGTAAAGTAGGTGTAAAAGAAGGTTAGGAAGTTTTAGCTGGTCCATAGTCTGTCTACTCATAATGTTGATAGCAGCCCCTAAGTCAATCAATGTGTTTGGAATTTCTATCCCATTTATATGTGTCTTGACAATTGGACTTCCTGGATCTACATACTTCTGCATGGTAATTTTCCCATCATAATATCTGCAATCTTTCCTACCAGGTGGATTCTTCTTGTGTCTTTTAGTTTCCTTCCTAGTCTTTTGAAACTCAACTCCTTTATGGTTTTTGCTAGAATAGGAATCTCTCGAATGGCTTGTAACAAGGGAATCTTGATACAAACATTCTTCAATTCATCTAGAAAGTCATAGTTAGGCAAAAAGATTTGTTTTTCCACCCCCTTGTCAATTTGTAGTCTTTCAGGAAAAGGAGGTGTAGATGAAGATGCAGGTTGCTCAACTATAGGAGTTGTGGGTGTTAGCCTTTCTTTTTCTTTTTGAATGTTTGAATTTTGAAGAGATTCTTCCTCAGAACCCTTATTGACTTCAAGAGAGTCCTCCTCAGAGGTATCTTGCTCTTGAATATCTATAGAAGGTTTTTCTAAAACTCTACCAGATCTGAGTTGTACATTGTTGAGAGGAACAATCATATAGGTAGGAAATTGTTGTCCTTCTACCATGTAAGTATTCTGAGGATTCTTATTGTTAGGATTTGGCAATGGCTGAGCTGGAAGTTGATTTGTATTTTGTTGGTATGGGAGCATGAGTTGAGGATTTGGATTTTTTTGAGAAGGTTGTTGTTGTGGAAATGGAAATGAAAGTTGTGGATTTGGGTTTGGAAGTTGTGGAGCTTGTTGATTTTGAAAAGATGGAGGATATTGATAAAATTGAGCAAATCTCCCATAAGGATTTTGCATTCCTTGTACCCATGGTTGATATGGATTCTGATGTTGGGGCCAAGGTTGTTGCCAAGGATTCCAATTTGGTGGGGTTTGAAAATTCATAGGGTTGTTAAACCCTTGAGTTTGTTGTCCCTGCCAAGGTCTCCTTGCAACAAAACAGAGAGATTCTACTGAATTTGGGTCTTCTTGAAAGACAACTTTGAGTCCAGGAATTGAAGGAAAATCCTTGATCTCATGATTCTCTGAGCAAATCATACATGTTTCTACAACTTTTGCATCCAAGGGACATTCCCTTAAAGCATGTTTCTTCCTACATTTCGGACAAAAGATGGCTAAGGCATCTGTTTCTGCTTTCTGCTTGTTTTGGATTTTAAGGGTGTCTAGTTGTTCACTAAGGCTCCCTAAGATATCAGTTTTGAACTCATCAAACATATTACCAATCTCTGCCCTACTTACTGATCCAGTTGCAGATTTGTTAGCCCTAATAAGAGAAGGATCCCTAGGCCCTTTTCCTGTTTTAGATTTTCCTCTTGAGAGATGGACACATGGTTCTGTTATGTCACGAAGTGGAAGTTGAGAAATGTCTCCTTTCCCCATCATGTTTAAAATATCTATCCATTCATCTCTAATGGCTTTTAATATGAGGGATTTCAAGGTTTCATCATCTAAGTTGCTCATCTTTGCTCTTTTCAAGTTGTATTGAAATCTTTCGAGTAAATCTTCCAAATTTTCATCTTCTTTTTGCATCATTTTGAATACCTCATCCTTGTGATTGGTGGGCATACAATAGTCCAAGTATCTATCCAAAAATTTTTTTTTCATATCATTCCAAGTCCTAATAGATTGAGTGGCTAATCCCATGAACCATTTCAAAGCAGATCCCTTCAATGTTGAAGGAAACAGTTTGAGTTTTTGAGAGTCTTCCATATAGTCATAAGTTCGGCACACAACTTCAAACTCAAACAGAAATGTTTTAGGATCCTCACTTCGCAATCCATAAAAGTTAGGGAGGACAGACGGTGAGATATTTTTCATCGTTGTATGAGTTTCCTCATCAACTATAGGGAATCCAAACAAGTTGTCTCCTTCCCTATTTCTTCCATTATTTCCTTCACCATTGTTGTCTCCATTGTTTCCTCCTCTTCTACCTCTACCTCTACCTCCATCTATTACTTCCTCTGCCATGATAGTTTCTTTAGAGTCCTTAAAGTCCTCTAATTCTTCTATCAAGGGAGGATGAGAGAGAGTCCCTTCGTTTTCTAAATGGGATTTAGTAGGTGGTATAGGAGAATCCTCTAATTCAGCTGCTCCTTGAATTCCAAAAATCTTAAGGCTAGGGGTAGATGGTGGTGAATCTGGTCTATGCCTTGAAGAAGATGGAGTTGTGAAAATCGAACTCTTGGCTTTAGCTATAAACCTTCCCCTAGAATCTCTTGCTCTATGCATGTCATTTTTATTTTTTATTTTTTAAAAAAGTTGGGCTAATAATTCTTTTTCTGATCTTCCAGATCACACTAGGTGCAAGAAGAGAGCATACTTAAGAAATTACTAAACCAATAACTCTCTTTTCTGATCCTCCAGATCACACTAGGTGCAAGAGGAGAGCATACTTCAAGAAGTTATCAAGTTTTCCCTTCTTTTATGATTTTATATTTTTTTTTTTTTAAGAAATTGGCTACCTAGTTACACTTCCCCGGCAACGGCGCCAAAATGTTTGGTCAATTTAGTGTGTCCTAAATTGCTGCATTTAATTTGTCAATCCGGGATTCGTAAGCTGATGAAGTGCGGCGCACTATATGTGCAAGATAACCTTTTTCTTAACTTTTTGTCGTTTTTGGTTTTCTAAGGTGAGATGGAAATTCTAAAATGGAAACAAGTATGGTTATGTTTGTTCAAGGAAATAATATCCTCTATAATGATTTACCAACTTGAAACTGAAAAAAAAGAATTTGAAACATACAATGACAAAACTTGAAAGAAAATGAAAATGTGTTGCTGAAATGAAAAGGTGTTGCTAGTCTAATAAATCAAAACAGTGAACTAGTGAACATGAAACCAAACTATTCTTGCTGATGTCTAAACACAAAAGAAACTATGCTGAAAGAAATCCAAAAGGCAATAAAGTAAATCTAAATCAAATTACATCAACTTGTCTTCTGATCCCTCATCATTAGTCCAGCTATGATTTTCGGAAGTAACCATAAACAACTTGAGTAACCGATATCTAACTTGCAGAAAGTAAACTAATATCAAACCACACATTCATAATTCAATCCCTCACCATCAGTCCAGTTGTGGCTTTCGGAGGTAACTGAAGATGTCATGCACAATTTAATATTTCTAATTTGCAGAAAGGAAACTAATATCAAACTACACATCCATAATTCAATCCCTCACCATCAGTCCAGCTGTGGCTTTCGGAGGCAACTGAAGATGTTATGAGCAATTTAATATATCTAACTTGTAGAAAGGAAACTAATATCAAACTACACATTTCATAATACAATCCCTCACCATCAGTCCAGCTGTGGCTTTCGGAGGCAACTGAAGATGTTATGAGCAGTTTAATATATCTAAATTTGCATAAAGGAAACTAATATCAAACTACACATTTCATAATACAATCCCTCACCATCAGTCCAGCTGTGGCTTTCGGAGGCAACTGAAGATGTTATGAGCAATTTAATATATCTAAATCTAACTACTGAAGCAAATGAACAAAACTGAAATGAACAAAGCAGTACTGAAATTAAACAGAAACTAAGAAAAGAAAATTAGCAGCAGAACAATATTAATTCCATGTCATTAGTCAAAAATTTATGCAAATGCCCGGGCTGCCTATTTATAACCTGAAACAAGAACACTGATCAGTTAACAATAACATAAAACATGAAAGACAAAAGTAAAATGGAAAGCATGAAAGATTATAAACAGAAATGAAGCATATATACCATGAAAGATGCAATGTATAAACATGTGAATGGATTATGGCACAATGAGCTTTAAAGAAATAAAATAAGAACTATACAATAATGCACAGAACCTTGGCGAGTGTAGGGGCCCTCTACACCAGCCTTGGCAACAATCTTCAAGTACGAATTACGTTTGGAAACAGAGTCTTCTTATATTAAAATGCAGTCATAACAGTAAGGTGGTATTACGGCACAAAGGCAGCGTAATTACATTACAGAGCAGACTAATAAAAAATAACAGAGACTAATCTAATATGCGTATACAAACGCGTTATTTATAACAAAAGAAATATAACTGATTCCTAAAGTTTATGCTGATGGAGAACACGTAGACCGTTACGCCCACAGATCTAGGATCATGGCCGTATTGAAGAGTAAATCTATGAGGAGTGGATGTTTGAATTCGGCTATGGAGCCGTGTACAGATGTTGATTTGTCCTCCGCAACTCAGAAACGGCCATATGAACCTTCACGTGACACGAAACAGAGTCCTGTCACTGTGGGACTCTACGGTTGACTTCCATTTGGACATCTTTGACCGTAGCTTCCTTTGATGAATTTGCTCGAGCCAATAGGACACGATCCATGTCCACATCATTTCTGACTTGCCCATGTGGCTCGTTTTTCCTGTAGACACCTGTAACATAGAGTTTCACAAAATGGCTGCAGAAAATTGCAGCAGCTGCGGAAAGTGGCAAGATTCCGTAGCTAGATGAACAAAATTTAAATCAAACAACAGACACAAAAATATAGTTAAAAACCATGTTAGATGCTCTTTTGCAATTAATATACAATGATATTGACAACTTGGGAGGTTCAGGTGGATGAAAAAGGTATAGAAAAGTGTATGGAAAAGATGCAAATTTGAGACTCAACAATAACATTGTTTAAATTCAAGTAGAGGATCAGATGATTTGAATTTGCGAAACAAAATTAGTTGACCTCTTAAAAACTGTCATATCTGGTTGGACTTTTCTTGTTTAAAGTTGGGTCTAAAACACAACATAGTGGCTTCTAGAAAGATTCATACTAGAGCCTATCTCAACCCTGATCCACCTGAAATAGTTGGTAACCTAGAAAGTATCCTTAGGAAGTATCCTAAGATTAAATTATCAATTGTTTTCAGATCACCCTTGAGAGCTAATTCAGTCCCTGAAAATCTTTCAGCTCTACAACAATCACAAGTTGACTTGGTAAATCCCTTTAGAACTAGGTCTCTTGGTGATTTAGATCAGTTAGATTCTGAGTCTTCACTTTCATCTCCTCGAAGCAATATTACATCCTAGTAGTAGAGAAACAACACCACCCGATTTATACTTCCTTCACAATTTAGGTGTCTCTCATCCAAGACGCCTCAAAGAATTCATCGTTGTTCCATCCACATATGTTCACCAAACATCCACTGTCCAAACCACTCCACTTCAACCCACTTTCCCTCTTGTTAACCAACCACTTGTAAATATACTTCCACCTCATATCATGGCAACATGGTATGCTCCCTTAGTCCTTCCTTTTTTTTTACCATTAATAAATCTTCCCCACGACTATGCCTGGGTCCAAAAATTCCACGTGATGCCATCTTCCGTTCTAGTATTGGCAGAACATGTGGATAAATGAATAAATGCCTCTGGCAATGAAATTGATGATGATTCTGTCAAGCTTAGATTATTTTCTCAGAGTCTAGGGGGAGAAGTAAGAAAATGGTTTAAAGGCTTAACCCCCCATAGTATCAATGATCTCCAAGCCTTCCATCATAAATTCTTAAACAAATGGGAAGTAAAGAAGAATCCTCTCCCAGTCCTTTCTGATTACAAGAACCTCCAAAGAAACACGGGGGAAAGTTTACAAGCTTATTGTACCAGATTTAACAGTGTATATAATGCACTTTCCCCAGATCTAAAACCTCCACAAGGCTCAGCTCTAAACAAGTTTCCTGAAGGGTTTGACCCTGAGATGGCCTATTAGCTGAGAGAGAGAGATCCTGCAACTCTTGAAGAAATGAAAAAAGGTGCTCTTAGTGTGGAGGTCAACTTGATGGAGAAGAGAGCAAGAATAAAAAATGAGAAGAGAGTGTCCTTTAGAGAAGAAAATACACCTTCTACTTCCAACTCAAAGATGGAGAGAATGATGGAGGAGATGATGAAGAAAATGAGCATCCTTGAGAGAGCACAAGCCAGTCAAAACCAAACTGCTCCTCAAAACAGAAACCAGAACCAGAATCAAAATTTTAGAAGGAACCAACCTCCAAACAGACCTAGGGAAGATGATCAACAGATCACTCCTCCCTTTCATCAAAACTATGTAAGTGAGGTTGAGGAAATAGATGAAATAATAGAGGAAGATGATATCAACATGCTGGGGGTAGATAATGATGACTTTGAGATTCATTACAATAGAAAACAAGGTCTATACACACCTTATGATGACAAAAGAGATAATGATGAAAGTTATTATCAAGACATGGAGAATGTCATCATAGAGTCTCAATGGGAATATGACCTTAGAATTAAAACCAATCAACAAACTCCCAACAAAAAAACCTCTCACAAATCTTCACAAAACAACACTATAAATAAACCCAAAATTGTAAAGAAAAAAGATGAAACAGTGGTTGTTAATTCTGATAAAGGTAAAGAGAAAGGCACTCAAGACAATTCAAAACAGAGTGCAGACCTTAGCAGTACTAACACTTCAGCTAGTACTCCTGTTAAAACAATTTTGTCAAATGTAAATAGAAAAAATCAGCAAACAGATTTTGCTGACAGAGTGGCAGTTAATAAGGTTGAGACAAGCACTTCAAAGAATCAAATTCCTTTCAGTTTAGAGCAGGAAATTTCCAAAATTAAAATCTTTGTTCCTCTCTCTGAACTAGCTGCCCAAAATGTATATAGGACCCAAATTTTGAAGGCTTTAAACATAAAGGATAATAATGACATAGTCAATCTTAACGATCACCAGCCTGAGCTTATTTTTGGTCCAAAGATTGAAGGTAGATATCAAGAGAGACCCGTTCCTCCCTTTTATGTAAGTTTAAACGTTCATGACAAGATTTTACATAACGCTATGCATGATTCCGGGGCTTCTCATAATTTAATGCCAAAAGCTGTGATGGAGAGCCTTGGACTGGAAATATCTAGACCTTATAAAGACCTGTACTCCTTTGACTCAAGTCGAGTAAAATGTTTAGGACTGATCAAGGACCTCTGCGTTAACTTAGCCGAGATTCCAGCCAAATGCCTAGTTATGGATATTGTTATGGCTGATGTGCCCCCAAAGTATGGAATGTTGTTATCAAGGTCTTGGGGGGCTAAGTTACAGGGGACTATGCATATGGACGTGACTTATGCGACTATTCCTGTTTCCAATCAGACTAGAAGACTTTCCAGGAAGTCTCATATGCAATACACAGTTACAAGTCAAGACAGACCACAAAAATCCCCTTTATACTCTATAAACACAGGCCTTGATTCATTTATCCTTTTTAATGAAGAAACATTAGATGAACAAGTAACTTTAATAGAGTTAATGGCTGATAGAGAGGAGGAGATAAATACCACAGAACTGTCAAAATAGTTTGCTGAACCTTTAAACAATAGCAAACCAAATATGGGTCTTGAACTACAATTCATGCGTCCTTTGCTTTTAAACCTTGACACTCATGTAATTGAAGAGGACGGTAACCAAACAGACGAAACCGAAAATAGTCCTCTATGGAGTATGTATTTTGACGAGTCATGCACTAGAACTAACGCTGGTGTAGGTGTCTAGATTTTCAACACTAAAAACAACCACACAGAATGCGTTTCCTGTAAATTAAACTTTCAGTGTTCAAACAACATAGCCGAATACGAATCCCTGCTTTTGGGCTTACATTTTTTGAAAAAGTTAGGAGCCAAGAGAATTAAAGTTCACGGGGATTCTGAATTAATCATTAGGCAAGTCAATGGGGAGTATAACTCTCATCATCCCAGACTCAGGGCCTATCGAAATGATGTTGTGGACCTTTTAGAAACTTTCGAAGAGTCCCAATTAATTTTTGTCCCAAGAAAGAGAAATATCGCGGCCCACATCTTAGCTTACGTAGCTAGAACGTGCTTAACGCCATGTGAAACCAAAGACTTTACAACTCAGATTAAATTCAGACCAGCCATTCCTGACAACGAGAAATATTGGCAATTTTTTGATGGAGACAAACATATAGAAGACTTTATGCAGTTCAGAAATGAATTTGAACTTCACAGTTCAGATTCAGATTATGAAACAGACTGCCCTAGTGAAGAAAATTTTCTTGGTGAAGAAGAACCGTCTCCTGAACTTTCTGATTTAAATCTGTTGTCAAACAAAGTTCAAATCAAAACAGAATAGATTGCAGAGGCAGAAACAGAGAACTTAGAAACTCTGCAATCCAATGATGAAAGTTTGCCAAAGGGCCTGTCTCCTTTAGAAGAGTTGTTTGATTTCAACGATGTGGCCAAGAAGCCAAAACTGGAACCTGTAGAGACTGAAGTGGAAGAGTGAAATATTGGCAGTGAACTTAAACCTATGATGATTAAACTGTCTAAGACTTTACCAGCTCACATTAAACTCAAATACATAGAGTTGTTTAAAGATTTTTCTAATGTTTTTGCATGGAGTTACGAAGATCTTAAGTCCTATGACACTGAAATAATACAACACAAAATCCCTCTCAAGGAAAACCAAAAACCATTCAAACAGAAGCTGCGCAGAATAAACCCTACTCAGCTACCATTGGTTGAGAAGGAGATTAAAAAGATGTATGAAGCTGGTATTATTGTCCCTATTAGATATTCCGAGTGGGTATCTAATCTAGTGTATGTTAGGAAGAAAACTGGAGAGATCAGGCTTTGTATAGACTTCAGAGTGTACATCCTTCACTCACACATCATTTCCTTTGTCCCAAACTCATTTTTTAAAGACATTCTAACACAGGACCCATATGGTAAGAGAGGTAAGTGGATTGTTGTTATTCTTGAATATGATTTAGAGATAAAACCCACTAAACTCATCAAAGGCCAAGGTCTAGCTAGATTAATGGCTGAATCCAATTTTGAAGTTCTTGATATTAATATGATTGATGCTTTGGATGAACAAGAAGGATTCTCAACTCCTAT
This sequence comes from Pinus albicaulis, assembly GCA_034641835.2. Classification (NCBI taxonomy): domain Eukaryota; kingdom Viridiplantae; phylum Streptophyta; class Pinopsida; order Pinales; family Pinaceae; genus Pinus; species Pinus albicaulis. Next base: position 1,185,334,985 of record CM076583.1, read on the forward strand.
TGTTGAAGACCATTTTATGAATTCTCCTTGGTATGCTGATATTATTTATGTTTTTCTTAATTTGAATACACCTCCTGGTTTGACAAAGACAAAGGAAAGATTCCTAAAGTTAAAAGCTGTAAACTATTGCATTATAGATAAATGTCTTTATTGGAAAAATGCAAGTGGTCTATTGCTTAAATGTTTTCCTGAGTTTGATGCAGAGAAGGTTAAGCACGAGTTCCATGAAGGAGAGTGTGGAGGTCATTTATACTGGAAGACAACAGCCAACAAAATTTTAAGGGCTAGTTTCTATTGGCCTACACTTTTTCCTGATATACACAAGATGATCATAGCTTGCCATAAATGCCAACTTTTTGAAGGCAAAAGAAAACTGCTACCCCTGCCTCTGCATCCAATCACTGTTGAAGCCCCATTTCAACAGTGGGGACTTGACTTCATAGGAGAAATCCATCCACCATCTTCTGCCCAGCATAGATGGATTCTCACTGCCACAGACTATTTCACTAAGTGGATAGAAGCCATACCTTGTAGGCAGGCCAATGATTCTATTATTATAAAATTCATAGAGACTAACATTCTCTCCAGATTTGGATGTCCTACCAAGATCATCACTAATAATGCAGCAGCATTTGGATCAAAGAAGATGGTTGAATTCTGTCATAGATATCAGATAACATTGGGGCATTCCACGGCCTATTACCCTCAAGGTAATGGACTTGCAGAATCCTCAAACAAGAGTTTAGTAAACATGATCAAGAAACTGTTGGAGGATAACAATAATTCTTGGCACACAAAGCTTGTTCATGGACTTTGGGCTGACAGATTGACATTGAAAAAATCTATTGGCATGTCACCTTTTCAGCTTGTGTATGGTACTGATGCAATTTTTCCAAACAGCCTTGGTGTACCAGTGATGAAGTTGATTCAAGAGTTTCAAACTGAAGATAATGACATGATCAGAAGAATAAATTAGACCATTCATCTTCAGCAAATCAGAGAAGAGGTATATATAAAAGCATTGCAGAAGCATATCAGCATCAAAAAGATTTTTGACAGAAGAACAAAGGCCAACAATTTAAAAGTTGGGGACAAAGTTTCAAAGTGGGACTCAAGGAGGGAAGACAAGGGCAAGAATGGAAAATTTTACAGCTTATGGCTTGGCCCTTACTCTATTCATTCAGCTCTTGGTAACAATGCCTATTTTTTACAAGAGTTGAATGGAGCAGAATTGTTTGGGGGTCCTGTCAATGGCAGGATGCTTAAAAATTACTTATCTTGATCCATCACATGTTCTAAAAGCATTTTTATCTTTTTTCTCATTATAAATATCTCATCCACCATTGCATTCAAGGTTAGAAAAATTAAAAATACAAAAACAGTGAAAGAAAGAAAAGAGGGCAGATTGTGAAAACAAGAAAGGTACAGCCCCATACCAAAAAAGAGAAACAAATATGAAAGTGTGCAAGCTCAAATACCACTCCTAAAGAACACACTTCTAGTTAGTCAAATAGCCTAATCTTGATTAATTAGTTTTAAATTTTCTGTTGATAGGATAGTGAATTCGATTTGCCAAACTGTTTAATCTTGGCTTATCAGTAGAAAGATTAGGATAGAAATTAAGGGTTCAAACATACTCAAAATCTGAACCTAAGTTTCCAAGGAGAGATGACTCAAATATGTTCTATTTTCTTGAGTAAAAAACAAAGATAAACTGGTTCTAAACAGCTCAAAATCTGAACCAGAGAACAAGGAAGAAACAACTCAAACACGAGTCAAATAAGAGCTATAAAGGATGAAGGAAGTGCTTGAATTTTCAGATCCTAAGCCTTCCATTTTGTTTTAATTTTTTGCGAAATAAGATCTATGTGCAGCTTGTTTTTTATGCCATAGACCAGCATCAAGTTAGACTGTTTAATCCTGACTTGTATGCTTTTAAATTTCTGTTGTAGAATTTAGAGAATAAAATCTGTTAGACTGTTTAATCCTAACAGATTAGTAGATTAGGTAGAGAAGCATATGAACTCAACTGTTTAATCTAAGTTCAGGGAGAAATAAGGAGTAGAAATATATTAGATTTCCTGCTTTAAAAAGAATAAAATATTGTGAAAAGAGTTTGCCAATCCAAGTGCACTCTAAAGAAGAAAAAATTCTAGATCAGTAGGATTGGGTAGGTAGAAAGCTTGTATTGATGAATATCCATTGTTTTTATGGCTGTTAATATGTTTTCAGAGCAAGATCATCCCAGCAAAGGAAGGGAAACCCAATGGATGAGGCACAGGTCAGCCTCCCAGAGAATGCAAGTCTGAAGTTCTTAATGCCTTCAAGAAGGCACCATCCCCAACTGGAGCCACTGTTAGCCACCTATAAAATTTGTTATAGAAAAAGGTGGCTAAAATTTTTTGGAGCCTTCAAGGAACAAATTTTATTGCAAAAAAGTGTTGGCTCTTGAAGACTCTTCAAGGCCTCATGCCTCTGTCCAAAATCTTCACTGCTGTTTCTTTTCCCAAACTCAGAAATTTCTTCTGATTCCATTGAGGAAATACTGCACCAAAGGCCATTTTCCCCCTCCTTCCCCTTCCAAAAATAACCTCATTTTCCCCCCTTTATTCCCCATAAAAATCCTTCATTTTCATATTTTTCCCCTTTCCCCACCATCAAAACCCCTTTTGATAAAGTTTAAAATTTTTTCTTTGCCTTATCAAAACCCTCAAAACCTTTTGAAAGCCATTGAAAATCTATAAAAAACCCATTTTTGTATTATAGACTTAAGGCCCCTTGGGCTAAGTCTTAAACCACTTCCCCTCCATATGCTCGCACCCTAGAACCAGGTGCTAAGCCCACAAAGTGCTTATCGCGTCGCAAAAGTTCGAAAATGGTTAGATTGAAAGACCGGGCTCGAGGCTCTGATTGCAATTAGCCCTTATATATACGCCCCGGGCCTATTACCGTTCCATATAAACCAAGGCCCCACAACCGGGCACCTTTCATATGTATAAAACCCACCCCTGAAGCCAAAACCTTAGTATCATATTAAACTTTTGGTTTTATAAAGTTTTAAAGGGTTTTCCGCTGGTTCGCTTTAAAAGCAATCCCCACCATTGATCGTAAGCCGATCAAATGGCCAGCGCTCAATCGCATCGGCGTTTTCCATTTGTGCAGTTTAAATCGTTTATTTTCCACCCCCGATTGGTTGCCCACAGTTGATTTCCTCCCCACCTTCCTCAGATCCTACGACTCTAATTCGCTCTGATCATTAACCCTTCCTCCGCCTTTTTGAACCCCTCTGATTCACTCTCCGCCATCGATCTGATCTGTAGATCGACGGTTAGTGCTTAATCACATCGCAAGTTTTTTGCCGACCACTTTAACATCATTCCTCTGCCAATTGCGATCCTCTGATTGGATCTGGACCATCCACGTGTCCAGATCGAACGGTCCCAGATCATTCCCGTATTATTTCATCGCCCTCCGCCTTCCACCAAAGGGTTTTCAAAACCAATCACCACCATTGATCATTGCACGATCGACGGTTCCGTCTTATTCTTCCCTATGCTCTTCTTTGACCTTCTCATAGCCGATCTCCACTGTTGGATGATGCCATCCAATGGCCATGCTCTCTCCCCACGCCCTCTGAAGCAGTTCACCCACAATGCAGGATTTCTTAATATTTTGTGTGTTTTGCAGGATTAATGGTTTTCCATTATATTGAAAGAAAAGCCAAGGGTTGGAAATTACGATTCCCATGCCTTTGATCCATCAAAGGGAAGCTATTCACGGGTTCAAATTCCACGTTTCATCAATGCTCCATGGGCATTGATGCCATATGAGCCCTGTGCGGCCCTGCACATCAACAAGACACTGTCCATTAAATAAATCAAAAGACAGAACACAACAAAACAGAAGGATTGAAGATAATTTGGGGATTATGGCTAAGAATTATTATCAAAAGCCTAATCCCCAGAATTAAAACACAGTTAAAAGAAAATCATAAGTGTTTTATCAGACAGAAGGGCCTCCACCGCCACATCTGAGGAAAATTGATTCCTCTCAGCTACCACAAAGCCACCTGTGCCTCAAAGTATTCAAACAGAAGCTGAAGTGATTAATCAAGATTAGATATTTTCCTCAAACGCAGCCGAAGATTTAATTCTGCTAAGAGAATTTAATGCAAGAAATATTAGCATAGTTATTACATCCTAAACAGAGCCTTAAAAGTCAACAAAGCCCCCACCGAGCTTTAATCTTAATTGTAAAGCTTTTAATACAGAGGACACCTGTGTACGCTTGTTCGTCGAGCCCCTCAAAGGCCAAGGAGCCATTTAAGACTATATTAATAATCTTGGGATATCTTTTATCATATCTCACCTCCTCATTCTTCTATAAATACTTCTGTAGAAGATGAGAAATTGTTGGTTGATTAGGTTGTTGAACTTTGAAATGTAATTGAGCTGGAAACTTCTGATTGTAAATAGTGTTCACTGGCTCTTGAAGCTCTACTTGTGATAGACTAGTTAGTCTGGGAAGTGTAGATGATTGCTAAACTAAAGCATTGGACTTAAAGCTGTAACTGGTTTGGAGCATCAATACAAGCTGATTTATGGGATCTTGGTCTATGTTGACGGTGATGTTTTTCTCATTGTAACTTGTTATTTTGTTTCTGTTTTCACTGTGTTCATCTTCTCTTATAAAGAACAACATGCATAGAGTTAGGACCTACTGTATATCAGTACCCTTCTCTGACTGAAAATCTTTATTTACATGTTTTCTTCCAATCTGTGTTATTTAGGAATGATTTAATTCAGTTAAGCATAGGAATGTTGGCATTCCCTCGTCTTATTGCCTTAGCTGAATATTATTCTTGAATGTTATGTTCAGTATTAGTCAAGTAGAGATGAAATAAGGAAGATATGGTGTGCGTTGGCCCTAGTTTTATCCCCAAAGACTGTCTGAATATTTCCCTTGGAATGTGTTAAAAGCTGGCTAGTTTCAAAGTACTTACCAGATCTTAGGCCATTCTGTGTTATCTTTGTGTTTGTCTTGAAAGTAACCAAGTAAAGCAGAGCTAGGAGAGGATTTGTGGTGAGCCCGGCCCGCTAGTTTCTACTCCAAAAGTTGCCTTCAAGTTTCCCTTTGTTTTAAAGTGTTTTCTATTGAAAGTGTATCAAAGGTTGGCTAGTTTAAAAGTACTTACCAGATCCTAGTTTACTTTTATGTTTTTCTTGAGTCTATGTCAAAGGCTGGCTAGTTTAGAAGTACTTACCAGATCCTGGGCTGCTCTTTGTTCCTCATCTGTTTAATAATCCTTCTTATTGTACCATTTCATTCCATAAATCAAACTTCAAAGAGATCCTTAGACATAGATGACTTGCCCCATGGACCACTCTTGCCTCTTGTTGTTCCAATTAAACCCTATTATGACTCCATAGCCCAATGGACTAAAACCTGCAATTATCTATCTTCCTGGCCAAAGCTTACTCTGATTGCTTGCAACTTCTCACCTTTGAAACTCTTTGCATTTAGGACTTTCCACCTCAAACAGTAATCATGCTCAACCATCCAAAAACAAAACAAACCCTTGGCCTTCATAACTAGCCTAATATCATTACCCCAAACTTCAAAGACAAATCCATCTTTGCACTTATTGGAGAGATCCCTCTCCGGATTCAGGAGGGCTAGATCCTAGAATCCCAAAGTGGTTGAAATAATGTTGTTTCTGTGATTGGACTTTGCCAATATTGCTAATTACAGATTCCTAACAGTAATAATAATATCTATAAATATGAATTTAACATTTATTTATTATTGCAATTGATGCTCCGCCCCCCTTGGAGCAGCATAGACATATGACCAGGTTAGGAGAAAGGCATACAAATCCTATAATAGTTGAAGGGAAAGATCAATATGTCCTTGCGATTACCTAAAAGTAAAAAGAGGCTGAATAATCAATGGTTGTACTTATGTATTTAGAGCCCGTTTTTTTTTTTGTACCGCATTTTTAACTCACACGTTGAATGCCTCATGGCATGTACACATGTAACTTTTTACTATCTTAATAAAAAGTTGTGAATTTTCTATTGGAAAAAAATAGATGGCCTTGCTTGTGTTCTTACCATGAAATAAATTCCAAAACAAAAATACTACAAGTATTAAAATAATTTATAATTTTATATTATGCATCAAAGAACTTTTATATCTAATACAATGGAAGCTTTCTGAACTTTCTTGCTCTAGGAAGAAATTTAATTTGTACATTCCAGTACCTACTAATTCTAGGTTTTACAATACCTGAATTGAAATGGAACTTTTGAGTGAATTGCAATCTTATGATCTTTTGTAGATATTAATTTAATAAGAAGACAAGGAAATCAAGTTGGGAGAAGCAACAATTGATGTCATTCCTTTGAAATTGATGAAACAATTAGGCCTTATAAACACCAGGGCATATAGAAATGTATGTGCCATGGATTCTAAGAAAATTAGCCTTGGGAAGAGGAATAACTCCAAATTTTTTTGATATTCATTAACTCAAGACATGCATATATACTAAAGTAAGTGTCTATTTTCTTCACATTGCACGAGGGAATATTGTTATTTCTTAATACTGTCCATTTCGCATACCCCTGAATTATGTACAACAACAACAAATCGAAAGTATTATGTACCTTAAATTTTGTTGACATTGATGTTGTGATGGTGATAGTTGATGAGTGCCACAGTGAGTGACGCTTGTCATTTATGTCAACCTCGACTTATTTTGGAGATGGTATGCATATGATTGGTTTCTTGATGATATTGGTTGATGATTATGCTGTGAGTGCTTTGGTGGATGTTGTAGGTGCTTGGATAACTTTTTTGGTTGGTTGGTAAACTAACTCTCCATGTAGATGATGCTTGTGTTAAGATGACCTTGATTTTTGGATGATGTTTGTGGTGTTTCTTTGTATATAACCTTGAAATTGATGCTAATGATGACGTTTAAAGGTGGTGTAGAGTTTTTCATGATGTATCAAGTTTCCTTCTAAAACTAAGCTTCATGTTTGATGCCACTTGATATAGTTTCTACATTCATGTGTTGGTACTTGCACTTATGGCGATTACTTCATGTATAATCTCGTTAGGAGGTTCTAGAGATGGTTTTAATACTTTTCATGGCTTGGAGAATCTTTACAGATGCTAGAGATACTAAGCAACAATTTGGAAGCAGTCTTGAGTTGAAGATATTGTGATTTTCCTTTATCCTCTACCCAGTCCCATGGATGAAGGGTGAACGGAGAGAATGAGGAGCTCCAACCGCTACCTGCAGGCCTGTGCAAGAGAATATTTTCATATTCATATGGAAGATTGTTTTATGCAAGCGACTATGCCTGTAGGTGAAGTTTCTTCGGATTTCTCGCGCTCCTTGGATGGTTTAATTGGTTTTATGGATGTATCTTGTTTTGGAATTTTCATTAAAGGTTCAAATTGACTAAATCAACATGATGGAATATAATTTGAAGTTTGAATTATTTTATTTGGCTAATTAGTGGAGTAGTGGAACAATTTGTTTAAAATAAGGAGAATATCTACCATTGTGAGCGAGAGTATAGAGTAGAGCTTTGTGTAGAGAGCAGAGGGCGATCTCCTACAACATATAATGTTATAAAGGTAGAATTTCTTAAGAAGTGCACATATAAACAGTATCTTCTGAGATAAGAGTGTGAGGAGAATGTTGGAGAGATCAAACATGATTTCAAATAAGAATAATATTTTTTTCTTAGGGTGTTTGAGTTTCCAGAAGCTTGCAGCAGAGGATATTTAGAGGCAAACTATTCATATGATTTTTTTTGTTGCAGTATGGTTTTTAGTGCATATTTAAAGTGATGAATCTCTATATGTTGTAGCTAACATGCTTATTATTTTAGGTTTCAATGGTGTATTATTGATATTCATATGTGACTTATATGTGTGATTGAAGAGAAGGATTTTTATATGCTTCCAGTTACATTATGAACTGAGTTGATTGAGAGAGGACTTAGGTGTTGAGATGATTGACTATTGTTGGTTGTTTTTTAGAGCCATTTGAACATGTTTTCATTGATATATATCCTGATGTAGCTGAGTGAGAGAGATATATTTGTGTATGTTGTTGAGAGTGCATATGTTGATGTATTGGGTGTGTTTGATTGAGATGATGTATTGAACTTATCAAAGAGATAAAGTTGTTGTTGTCTTGTGCAGGGGTCTAGTTTGAAACATTATAAAATGTGGCCCTAGTGATTAGCAGATCGAGATAGCTTGGTTAAGAAGGGATGAGTGTTCCTTTCCAATGGGTGTTGGTAGCTTTAGTAGAGGAAGTAGCATTCTCATAGTCTAATGGGAGTTGGGTGATCCTTTTAGGGAATATGGGTCTCCAGTGGATGGGTGTTTACTTAGTTGATGCCTTATGATAAACTTCATTACTGGACATAGCTAGATACCATGATGTAAATTGGTTTTATTGATTAATAAAATTAGAAGTAGAGAAGCAACAACAACAAAGGGACGGTTTTTGCCCCAGAGGGGGGTTTTCCACCAGAGATCCTTGTGTATTTTGTGTGTGTGATTGTTTGATTTTATTATGGATTTCATGTGATGATCATGGTATTTGATTTGTTGGTTAATGCATTATATGATATAATGTAATAATTGTGTAATGTGTGATTGTGAATCAGTAATTGGAAAATAATACATTTTCATTATTGATTCACCCCATCTTGCAGTAGAAAGCACATTACCAACAATTGGTATCAGAGCGGGGTTCTCTCTGTTTTGGGTGAAACTACCCTAAGGTATGGGTTGAGGGACCTAATAGAGTAGAAGGCACACAACAACAAGAATAAATCAAACTAAAGGTCCTAATGCTTAAACTAGTAACCTTGGGAGAGATGACCTTATCTGTATGTCTTATGTTTGAGGTCGTTCCTGTAGGGTTCAAACCCTTTGCTTCTCCACGTGCTTCAATACCTGCAACTCACTCAAGAAGAAGCACATAGACTATTTGTACAACATATATATCCTAAATGTCAGTGGTTGGAGCATATAAGCTTATAGAAAATAACATGGAATTAACAATTAATATATCATTAACATGTATAAAAATAATATAACATCATGACATCAAGAACAAGACAAAGCTTCTTTATTGATGTATGTAAAATATGTGGAGAAATATCACCTGAAATCAGCCATGGTTCCAAGCAAAACCGTCCTCCAGATCATTCTATCCCAAGCCTTAGCAATCTTCTTCCATAAAGGTGCACAAGGATGTCACATAAAGGAGGTGAACATCTCAAAGAAGGAAACAAGGGTTTCCTAAACCTAGAAAGTGCAAGAGGCATAGGGATAATCATACTTGATCTGGGCTAAATAGGTTATAGTATAAATACCTATCTCTCTCCTCACTTAGGCCTTCCCCATGGGGTGTATTTATACTTCTTCAAAACAATTTTTTCAGTCGGGAAACAGTTTGGCAACGGTTTCCTGTAGGTGGGCTTTCGGTGTAACCCATAAACCCCGCCCAAATAACAGGGAGTTTTATATTTTTTTAATATTTTAAATTATATATGTGGGTCAGATATGAGCAGACCCACGTCTACACGCGTTTTTGATAGGGAAAAGTCACATATGGAATTCAAAATATTGTTTTTGAAGAAAATGACCAAGTCTGAATGGAAAGGGTTGCGCAAGGCCAGTACATAGATCATCAAGTATATATAGGTGATAAATGATGCTATAACATAGGCCCCCTAATATATTAGGTCAGAAGGGGTACATGATGGCTGAAATGTATTATGTGCATAAGAAAGAATCTTGTGAGGACTTGAGAAGACTTCACCAGATTTCAGCCTGCCAAAAACCAGAGAAAGAAATCATAAAGCAAGCTCATGTCTAAGGTGGGAATACCCATTCTCAGTGAAAGTAAATCATGTCCACATAACAAGTATGGAGCATATCCAATATGTATACAAGTATAGCAGAAAATGTAAAGTACATAGTGAATCATCTGATCACTACCCTAAAGTACATATCAAAGTCATGTCAAAGTATCACACATAGAAGGCTGATCAATGATGGTGCAAAGGCATCTGATCACTAAAGTCAAAAATGAATCTCCAAGTACCAAATCATAAATAGTCGAAAAGTGGTATTGCATGCAACTCGGGTGCCAACATATAGAATGTTGTCGTGATGAACTGCAACATATAAGGGTGAATGGTGTCACTGACAGAAAACTGAAAGAACTGTCAAAGTGAAATAAAGCATGCTGATGCAAACCCAAGGTCTTCATCGACCACCATGGTACAATTATACACTATGGGAATAAATGAGTTGAAGTCGATGATGTGATAAATCATTTGATTATCGGTCATTTATGTATACCATTAAAAAACATGAGACAACTCACCGATACTGATGATGAGAGTAAAGGTACCTCAGTACAATCTAATAAGTGAGAATGAATGAGTTGAAGTCAATCACTTGATAGAACATACCGATCACGAGACATTGATGTATTCTCACTGTTGATAGTGAAGGAATATGCCACTGATGAATGCAAACCCTAAGGTACTGACAAAAAGACTCTAGACCTTGTTCCTAGAGAAATGTGTTGGAGTCAATGGGAAAATATCTAATAGAAGGAAGGCATTAAGTAATCCCACATCAATCTAGTGCGACTGTAACCCGTAGGCCAATATTTGGAAGGAATCAAATGAAGAAAAGTGAAGTAACCAACCCAAAGCACATTTTTGACATGCACAAAATGTTGCTAGCGCGCGACAAAAACCCTTCGAAACAACCAATAATGAAAGCTGACAAAGAGGCAAGGAATCCACCGATAGGGTCAAATGGAAACCAAGGTACTGCATGAATCCCAGGTGTGATAATGAAAGCTAGAGTCGAACATAAGGGAAACCACTCAATCAAAGACCCATGGTGTTGATCAAATGTTAAGCACAATGTCACCTATCAATGATGTAAATAGGGCCAGGGTGTGGCTCTAGGTTTACTCTCAGAGAAAAATTTCGAATTCGATAAGAGACAAACCCATCAACAAGAAGTCAATGGAGACCTTCTCAAACCAGCATGAGAAAAGGACCAAATAGCTGAGGTGATAGAACAAGACTCTGACAAACCGGGGATGGCCGACTGAAAAATGAGTCAAGAGACACCGCAGAAAGGCCAACTCAGGTTTACTTCCCTTGAACAAAAGCATGACTCAATGTGATTATGGAAACATATTATAGCTTTGTATAATTTTTCCATGTAGGAGGCATGAACAAAACCTCCATATTATTTGAAAAGCTAACCAACCGGGGGAGTACTGACTTGATAACAAGGTTATGGATCTCCTAAGTCAAACTAAATCCCATCCAAAATGGAGAAAAGACATAGCCTTTTTGTGCTTTTTTCAAGGGCAGCACAACTGACTCTTAGCTACCATCAAATATGGAAGCAATGTCTCGTTCCTGCTCTTTTTATGATATTTGGTTTTTTTTGTCTTTTTCATATTGAAAGCCTAAAAAAAGAATAAAAGAATGCCTATAGTACAATGGATAGAATGAGTGTCCGTGAACATATGCACTAGTTCCTGGGATAGGAACAATCCTATGCTCAATGCAAGGTGGCGAAATTGGTAGATGACACTCAGAGGAATGTTCTGTCCATGGGAAAGCATGTCAAGTTGCAGATGCTAAGTGATTGCAAGGCTGACTTTGCAGAAGGACATGGTCAAAAAGTTGGCTTATACATGAGTCCAAGTGAAGTCGGCTTAAGGCCAAGATATACAAATGGTCAATATGCAATGCAGCAGAACATCTCAACAAAAAAGGGAGCCTTTAGGGTATAAAGCCAGAAAGGTAGAGAAGAAGAAGAAGAATGAAGCTTCATCGCATAAGTCATGGTGGGACTAAAGAGGACTCTCGAGCCTACACAATTTGCAGCATGGGTGACATATACTAGCGAGGATCTAACTAGGAATCCCATGTAAAGGATGGCTTTACCATCATATCATGATTTTTTAAGTTGGCTAGCGAAAATGGTTTAATAATCATAACATGATGGGGTCGACCCTCTGGAAATATTTCAGTATGGAGGCTAGAATTCATAAGCGCAACGGAAAGTGAATTACCTAACCTATATGCCAACTCTAAACACAATACCTGCCATGAAAAGTCAACGGTCATGGAATCAAAGTGGCCAAAATCATGTTGAAATCATCAAATGGTCCTGAAAACAACCTATACCAGCACTTACAAGATAAAAGGTCATAAAGCCTTGGAAAAATTCAAAAAAGTAAAAAAAAAAGTTTAGAAAAGTGGGTTTTGAAAAAAAATTGAATTTTGGGCATAAATATACCTTTTGAACTCACATTTGGTCATTTTTTCATTGGTGAATTTGAGAAAAATATCTGGAGTAAAAAATCCCCAACTTCAATAAGGACCAATTCTCATCCGAATCAGCTCAAATTTTCCAGGTGTTGTGCTATACAACAACCCCCATTTATTTTCAATAAATGGGGACCCTTTAAAATAAATAGGAAATTTATTTTTTTGATTTTATTATAGCCTAAGTCAAAAAAATTTAGGAAGTAAAGTTCTTTTCTTTTTCCGCTTTCATTCCTTAGCATGCATCGTAAATCGCATAGCTTACGAGCTTAAACGACTAAAAGACATGTTAAGTCTTGTGGGTTGCAATATGCACTAAACCTTTTTTGAAGTCATATAAAATCCCGTTGCAAAATATTTAAACACTGTTATAAAAGAAAATCGCATTGCACCTTGTAAAACAATCAAACATTATAACAATTTAATAAGAATTGTCGTTAAACAGACCCGATGAATCAATAAAGAAACAAACATAAAATTTCAAGTGTCCGAAAAAGTGCATCGACATGATTTTTTAAGCGCACTTTGCATTTCGCAACAAATAACTAAAGGCAAGTTTCATTACCATACATAAATTGTGATGTGTGATTTGCGCAGATTGCATTTCGCGAAATTTATTGGTAACATAACTAATAGAAATAAGCTTGAGTTGCGATATGCCATAAATTGATAGTTATTACTCAATTATGTGAAATGATTCATATCTAATCAACTAAATATAAGATCTAACGTCTTAAATATATCAATAGACATTTCACGTGAAGGTGTGTAAGAGATTTTATTGAAGAATTATTGGTGATTAACGACATTTAATAGGAGTAAGGTTTGAAATATTCATATATGCTTCAAGCATATTTTGGATGATTGAACGTCAGATTGGAGATTATATTGCTTTAATTCTATCTGTCTCTCCATTCTCTCTATTTTTAAATTTTTCTATGTTCACTTCAATTTAGGAAACCACTTAACGGAGTAAAGATAACAGAGATGAGCAAGAAAGGCAAGGAAATTTCCTAGGCATCATCTACTGAAGAATTATATATGTCTCCCCTATTCTCAGATACCACTTGCAACAAGGATTGCAGCATTTCTTTGTGGGAGGCAATGTATCTATTCTTCAAGAATGAAAAGCCAAGGGTAATAATCAAAGTTGCTACAATAGGCACATCAGTTCCTTCATACTTGACCTATCTTGATGTTGCATGCTCATTCATGCATACGGTAGCAGCAAGGCCAAATATTCTCCCCTATACAGATATGGTTAAGTGGGTAATTGACCACTTGAACATAGAAGATAGGAAATTTAAGGATTCAAAGGGTGATAATATCAGCTCATTCAAGGCAGAATGTTTTAGGGAAATGTACCATTTACTCGTCCCACAACAGAATTATGGAAAAGCTTTTTTTCAAAGCTTTAGAACAAAATATCTAGACCTGATGAAATTCATAAAAGAATGGAAGGATGACCAAGGCAAGCTTAAACGGGACAAACACAGTATGTACCCAATAGCACAAATTCCTTCCCCTTATTCCTATGCTGCCAATATGTTGTATAGATTGTTTACAAAACCTGATACTATTAGGTTTTCTGTAGATTAGGTTCCATTAATTGATGCAATTGTCAATTCCCTAATTTTGAACTGGGCAAATATCCTATATGATAATTTAGCAAGAAATATCATGGAGTATAGGAGTAAAAGAAGTGTTTCCTTTAGGGAAATACCCCCCTTTTACATGAGTGCCTATGTCATGGACACAATTTTTTTTTCTTCAAGCTTTCCTACAATGGGATGGAAATGGACAACTTAAGACCCTACTCCAATCCACATTTACCACAGAGTCCTTTGGGAATCAGATTTTCATCTAAATTTTTACAAAATTTTCCATAGAGTCATACTGTATATGCACCAGATTATATTCAATGAGAAAGCCACTAGGATTTCCAAAGAGGCTAGTACAGACATTTTTCCCATTAATAGATGGTTTGTTGAAGAAATTTTCACCTATGTTAGAGTTTTCAGGAGTTATGCTTCTCTCCACATCCTGCCATATTATGTTCATGACAAGCTACTTTCTAGATAGATTTCCTACCAGCTTGTGGTAAATGGTATTTCAAAACAACTTAATGATGCTAAGAAGGCCATTTGGCCTAATTTCCCTTTACAGTGCGATACTTTTTCACTTTTTGATATTGGTCATGCCTACAAGGAAGTTTCGAATGTTAATTTGTTGAATTTGGTTGTAATGCCAAAACGGCCATATGACCCCAATGATGTGATTAAAAATTACATCACAGAGCTCAAAGTGAAGCCTTTTGTGAAAGAAATAGATATATTTGATGATTTCTTTCAAGGTATTGAAAAGTTTTCAGATGTACTAAATTTTTATCCAGTCAACTCAATCAAGATGACCTGGAAGCCTTCCAAGCATACACAAACAAGATACTGAAAAGGATTCCTCTGCATTTATTGTAATATTCACAAATGGGAAAAGCAGGAATATAGTGGAAAATGTTGGAACAATGTTGCAGATCATCATTTAAAAAGTAAGAGGCCAATATGGAGACATTTCATATTTTATTACAACAGAAAAATGTACATAAGAAATGGGCCATAAGATGCATAATAGGAAATACAAGCCTCCAGTGAACAAAATCCCTCAATAAGAGGTGCTGCAATCATGTAGAAAAGATAGAAGACCCTTAAAACGTTATTTTATTAGCTCTACTATAGAAAATTATTATACATAAGATATAGAGCTGATATGTGCCTCAAAAGTTAGATCTATATCAGAACCATGCACTATACAAGCTCCTTTAAAGAACCCCTCAAGGGTTTTCAGCAAAACACCAAGTACAAATTGTAGATCTGAGATCTAAGACTGCAGATCTACTGAAAAATACAGATCTAGAAAGTGTGGCTGATCTAATATGATCAATAAAATAGCCTCCTCCAATAGATCCTCAAAGTTAAAGGAAGATCCCCTTCACTAGAAAATCAGCTCTCCAAATGGTGTGCTAAACCACCCTGCAACTCCTCCTACAGAAATAACGCAGATATGGAAGTAAACTACACTGTAGGGATCAAAATATAGTTGCCATGATGCCAATATTTCAAAATATGCTCAATGGCCTTCAATACTTTCCTCCCAATGGAAAGGAAGCCTCCTCCACTAAAAACAAGCAATGAGATGGCCTATATCTAGAGATCTAATCACCACTTGGTGAAACCTGCAAAAAAAACCAAACCCTCAACAGGATCTGCATTGTAGTTGAAAGAAGAAGCTTGGCCTTAAGCCAGATAATGGAAAATGTAGTGCAATAATCTTCTAAGAGCTCCTCATCGGAAGAGGTGGGATTCCCGATCAGTAACACCCTATGCTAAACATCACTCTATATCTTAGCTAAACAACAAGAGAATGATTTATGTCTAAATAGAACATATATTCAGAAATATAATATACATCAACAAACTCCATATGGCTACCATCCTCTTCTTTAAATAGAATATGAGCTTGAAAACCCTAAGCCCCATCCAAAAATATCACTACATTCACTCCAAGCATGTCCATCTAAAAATGCGATGTCCCTCATTGAAGGCCACTCCTCCATGAAAACGCTATTGATTTGGTCAAGGTTGACCCCGTCAAAGTGATCCAACCCCTTTCACACCAAGGGTGCTTCAATTAAGTTGCCAAGATTTGTCTCTTTCACATTTGGCATTGATTTCTTCATTATTAAGGAGAATTATGGACCTCCTTTGCCCTCTTATTATTTAAACAAAGTAGAAAAACAAAATTGAATATTCCAACTAGCTCATGGCTAATTGGTAATATTATAGTCCTCCCTTCCCAAATGTTGTTTGTCCTCAAGCAACTGATAAGGTGAGTGCTGCATCTCTTCTCCTCCTCCATTCGTGACACCAACATGTGATAATATTCCCGCATAAGCTAAGTGTTCACCAATCCATCCCTCCATGAATTTCTCCTCCAAACTTCTCATGAGATGCAAACATGGTCTGCCCAATGTTCTCCCTAAAACATGTAGCATAGTGAACATGGAGAATCTCCATCCCATAGGGCACATGCATACCTCCCATCCTCCTTCCATACATTTCCATAAAAAGTACAAGTACATCATCGATGTATGGGATCAAAATTAAATACATACAAACATAAATTTGTGCATATGGAGGTGGGTTATATGTTCCCACCTCACCAGGAGACGATGCAATAAATCTCCTAACTACCTCAGATAATGATGTGGTAAGTGGTTTCCCACCACTTACTTGTTGCCCAAGTCATCTCACCATGGATGAAAGAGTGAGATATGTTTGGTGCTTTAGGATTTTACCCATAATGATACAAAATCTCCCTTTGATCTCCAAGGGAGTGGCGATGTTCAGAAATTTTTGTGGCCCAAAGTTGGCAATGAATTTTATATGGTATAGTGCTCCTCCTTGGAGCTATGGCCTGCATAAACATATTAAAAGAATGCATGTGTTCATCAAATAAAACATTAGGTACACAAGCATATCTTTCACCAAAATTCCTCCTTAAACAAATGGAGTGGTGCATAGATCTATCTCCTCTGTCAAAATAAGAAAGAGGTGGCTGAATTAACTCCTTTATAGAGTTATGTTTCTATCCCAACTCCACATGGTTCATGCATCTTTTAAAATTCTGATATAGTTCTCCTTCAAAACCCTTCCAAGTGTAACTTCTCATGATAATGTTGTAGAATCTCATGGAATACGTGTGGCTGAAAAAGAACTCTTCATAAGCTCTTTGTAGTAAATTATCCTTAAGCTTGGAGGCTCTAGATAAGAAGAGCCTACCATGATAGTAGATTACTCCTTCTTGGACTGAATATCCCTCTTCATGTAGCTGGTCATCAAGTATCACGCATGTGTGAAGATCCTTGGAATAATTCACCAACAGTTGGGATTTCCAATATGGATCAATCTCCCATAGTGACAGCACCGATGATCTATAAAAAGGAATGTTTTTCATATGGCTTCTCTCCTCCTTGACATCTCCCATTCCAAAGGTACATGTTGGAAGTTCATTCCTTCCATGCTTCACCTCCCATAGCGCAGAATTTGAAATGAGAGTAGGTAATGATGATGTTGCGAGAATGTCTCCCTTCTCCTTGAGCCTACCCAAGACTCCTAGTGCTATCTCATGGTATTCTAATGCTCCCATCCCTCCTAGATCTATTATTGGAGCATCATGTTGTGATACATATCTCACAAAATATGAATCAGGTGGCCTCCCAGGTGGTTTGCCACTAAATAATAGTGTCCCATGCAACAATCTCATAAGCATAATAGATGGGACTGTAAGGTCCTTGCTTCCACTGCGCAAATCCATGTTTGATTTCTGTATGGAATTTGTATGTGAGGGATATGTATTCATGCCTTTGATCATTTGAGTCTTACCACTCTTTTTATCCACCCATTCCATTTACAAAGCCTCCCAATCAGAGGTGACTTTCCCCAAGGTAATCAACCATTGAACACCTAATATCACATTGGTGTCAGGTATGCCAACCACAAAGAATTGATAAATCAATATATACGTTCCCATGCTGACTGATAATGATGGAACATAATGCATGCATTGCATATTTATATCTCTTGGGACCAAAACAGAAAATACCTCAAAATCATCAGTGGGTATTGCCCTCCTTTGCACTAGTTGGGCATCAATAAAATTGTGGGTAGCCCCACTATCAACAAAAATAGAAACCCTCTGATTCAAGATGGAACCTTTAACTCTTAAGTTCAAGTACTTAGGTACTCATCTCAAAGATGCAAGAGCCCCTCCAATAGGATAAAATTCTCTATTCCCATCTCTTGATGGTGTTGGTTCATCTCTTGCAGTGTTAGTGTTGTGACCTCTTCTTGGTTCATCTTCTTCTTCATCCTCATCATATGAGAAGACCTCTATGTAATGTGCTTTTCCAGCTGCACATCTATGTATAGGTGCCCAAGCTTCTTGGAAAGTGAAGCAAAGCTTCCTCCTCCTCAAACCTTTCTGGACATCATCATCAAGTGGTTTTTTATATTGACTCTCCTTTAAAGGAGAAATTTTTTCTTATTTTCCCTTTGATGGAAAAGAGGGATTATGCTGAAATGTTGCCCTTGCTTTTGGCAAGGCATCTTGAAGGTATCTGGCCCTTTCAATGGAATCATGTAGGGTAGTGGGCTTGGTAGACTTAACCAACCCATGAAGAGGTTCATCTAACCCATCAATTAACATATACGCCCTTCTTGCTACAGATAAATCAGGAACCATAACAGAAAATTTTAAGAATTCAGAAATGTAAGTTTCTGCATTACTTGATTGTTTTAGCTTTGCAAGGCTCATGAATGGTGCTTCAAGATCTCTTCTATCAAACCTGTCCACCAGCCTTCTAGTGAATTCTGAATATGTAGTTACATTGGGATGACCCAATGTAGACAAGCCATGGAACCACCAGTCATGTGCTTCACCCTCAAGGTGTAGCGCTACAATTTTAATGGCCTCCATTTCTGGAAATTTGTTTAGCTAAAATTAGATGTCAATTTTTTATACCGAAGATTTGGCAATGCACTTGGATGACCCATGAAAATTGGGTAAAAATAATCTGCCCATAGTGTGGTGTCGATCATGATTCTGAATGAATCCAACACTTCTATGATGATGCCTTGATCTTCTATTGTCCTTTATTTGAAAAAAATCGTGAAAACTCAAGTGATCTTTGAACCTCTGATTTTGAGATTCATACTCCATAAAATAGTCTTCAAGGGATTCTTGCTCTTGAAACCCTTCATTTCCCACAACCAAAAATGCAGGCGTGGTAGAGCGTTGGGAAAATTGTGGTTGATGCACTGGTTGATCATTCCAATGATGAGACATGCCCCAGCCTTCTCCATGATGAAATCCTTTAGGGGATTCCTTGAAATTTTCCATCCTCATCTCTTTGATCTCTCTAGCAATGTCTTGCATGGCTCTAAGAAGGATCTTAGGGAACTCCTTCTCTTCATCTTCACCTCCAGATATAGGGGTTTTACCCTTGTATTCTTTCTCATCTGTATAATCAAAATTTCTGTGTCTTCTCCTTTGATACCTCTTCTCTCCATCAGTAAGAGGCTCTCCTTCTTCAGATGACATATTGGCTTTTAGAATGCACAATTTGTGCCAATATTATGCTCCAATACCACTATAATATTCCCATATGGGAAAAGCAGGAATATAGTGCAAAATTTTGGAACAATGTTGCAGTTCATCATTAAAAAGTAAGAGGCCAATATGGAGAACTTTCATATGTTATTACATCAGAAACATTTACATAATAAATGGGCCATAAGATGCATAACATGAAATACAAGCCTCCAATGAACAAAATCCCTCAATAAGAGGTGCTGCAATCATGTAGAAAAGCTAGAAGACCCCTACAACATTATTTTATTAGCTCTGCAGCAGAAAATGATTATGCATCAGATCTAGAGTTGATATGTGCCTAAAAAGTTAGATCTATATCAGATCCATGCACTATACAAGCTCCTTTAAAGAACCCCTCAAGGGTTTTCAAAAAAACACCAAGTACAAGTTGTAGATCTGAGATCTAAGACTGTAGATCTACTGAAAAATACAAATCTAGAAAGTGTGGCTGATCTGATATGATCAATAAAATAGCCTCCTCCAATCAATCCTCAAAGTGAAAGGAAAATCCCCTTCACTAGAAAATCAGCTCTCCAAATGGTGTGCTAAACTGCCCTACAACTTCTCCTATAGAAATAACACAGATTTGGAAGTAAAATACACTGTAGGGATCAAAATATGGTTGGCCTAATGCCAAGATATGAAAATATACTCAATGGCCTTCAATATTTTCCTCCCAATGGAAAGGAAGCCTCCTCCACTGAAAATAAGCAATGAGGTGGCCTAGATCTAGAGATCTAATCACCGCTTGTTGTAACCTGCAAAAACAACCAAACCCTCAATAGGATCTGCATTGTAGTTGAAAGAAGAAGCTTGGACTTAAGCTAGATAGTGGAAAATGTAGTGCAAGGCACCTCCAAGAGCTCCTCAATGGAAGATGTGGGATTCCCGATCAGGAACACCTTGTGATAAACAACACTCTATCTTGGCTAAACAGCAAGAGAAAGATATATGTCTAAAAAGACCATATATTCAGAAATATAATATACATCAACAACCTCCATATGGTTGCCATCCTCTTCCTTAAATAGAATATGAGCTTGCAAACCCTAAGCCCCATCCAAAAATATCACTGCATTCACAGCAAGCATCTCCATCTAAAATTGTGTTGTCCCTCATTGATGGCCACTCCTCCATGACAACGCTGTTGATTTGGTCAAGGTTCACCCAGTCAAAGTGATCCAACCCCTTTCACACCAAGGGTGCTTCAATTAATTTGCAAAGATTTGTATCTTTCACATTTGGCATTGATTTATTCGTTATTAATGAGAATTATGGACCTCCTTTGCCCTCTTATTCTTTAAAAAAAATAGAAAAACAAAATTGAATATTCCAACTAGCTCATGGATAATTGGGAATATTACATTTATTTATTGTTGAATATGTCAACATACCAACTCCAAGTATTAGCTTGGATAATGAAGATAAAGACATGTCTGAATATGAGTTAGGGAAATCAGGACATCAATCTCAAAATTCGGATCATTCTGATAATGAATCCGAAAATAGAAATGAGAGCCCAAAAAAGGTAATAAATCAAGTAATAAAAGAGATTGAGATGCAAGAGAAAAGAGGAATTCATTGTATTAGGTCCCTATATTACTAGTATGTCCCTTATTTTTGTTAGTGTAACCCCCTTATTGTTATTGTTGTACCCCTGTAACCCCCATATTGTTATTATTGTGCCCTTAAATTATTATTGTTAGGTCGGCTAGGATTACATTGTGGCCCCATGGACTCCTATATATAGAAAGGAGGTTTTGTCATTTGTATCATCCAAGAATTGTTCATTCATGTAATGTATTGTAGGTTGCCCCCTCGAAGTGGATTATTTCTAATACGTTGATATCTCTTTTCTTCTTTTTTTGGAGCTGGTTTCACAACATTTGGTATCAGAGCTTTGGATTCTAGGGTTTCGCTGCTCCAAACAGGTCATCGTGGAATTTTCGCTATAACTATTCTTCTACGAAGTTTCAAAAGTTGAAATTTTTAGAGCATGAAGCAGAAATCCTGAGGAACATTTTCGAAAAAATTTAGAGCTTGGTTCACAATATTTTTGGAGATATGATCTGTGGAAGTTAGGGCTTTTTTCAGGCTCTTGAATTTAACCTAAACAGGTTATCGTGGAATTTTCGCTATAATTTTGTTTCTACAAAGATTCAGAAGCTGAAATATTTAGAGCGTGAAGCCAAACTCCTAAAGAAAATTTTCGAAAAATTTTAGAGCTTGGTTCACAATATTTTCGGAGATATGATCTGTGGAAGTTAGATCTTTTTTAGGCTCACGAATTTCATCTCAAAGAGGTGATCATGGGAAAATATTCATAACTCTCTCTCTGAGAATCGGATTGGAATTCTGTAAAAAATTTCCGCAATTACATGAACTGTAGTTTTTGTTATATCAATTTCATATCTGAAGGAGGAAACAATGACACGTGACAAGTTGTACAAGTTCGCTCTACTGAACTAGTCCATAATTAGGTTAGTGTGGGAGATTGGACGTAACTTTGCCTTGAAAAGTCCAAATCAGGTCAGACCTGTGGAATTTGAAAGAGGATTCAGAGGGCTACCTCAGGGCCAAATTTCAGATATTGAAGATCCAAAATCACAGAGATAACTCAGTTTCAATATCGAGCTCCTCAAAAGGAAGAAAAAGGTGTGTATTTGTTTTTTCCGAATTACATAAATCTTGTGTAAAAAATCAGTTTGAAGTGATTCCAAGGGCCTATTGAGCATATATTTCAGAATTGGGTTCTGAAATGCCTCCTAAAAAGAATTCAAAACCCATTAAGCCCTCAAAATACTCTACTATGACTCATGAAGATGAAGAATTTCAACATGATCTATCAAAATTACAAGAGCAAGTGCACCAAATTTTGCTCTCGCAAAGAGCAGCAAAAAATGAAATGGAAGTTTTGAAGAAATGCATGGGAGTGAATATGGATGGTTTGAAGAAAGGCGTGGAAGCTAAGATGGATGGCATGGAAGCTAAGATGGAGGACATGAAAGAAAAAATTAAAGACAACATGGAAAACATGAATATTGATCTAAAAGTAGACATGGAAGGTTTGACAAAGTTGATACAAGAAATGATTCCTAATGGTAAAAAGATAGTAGAGGAAACTCATGATGAGAAAAAAATACATGTTAATCGTGATTTCATAGACTCTAATGTTGGATTGAAGAACCACCATATTCCAAATATGGATATGAGGAAGTTTGATGGCAAGGATCCCGTAACATGGATACTACATATGGAGCAATATCTTGATCTCAATAATGTGCAAAACACACAAAAGGTACGCATTGCAGCTTTACATTTAGAACAAAATACATTTGTATGGTATCGATGTCTTTTCTCCCATAATTTTTTTTTTCACTTGGTCAATTTTTATGGAGGAAATGATAGCACATTATGAGGATACAAAGAGCAATACCTTCTTTAGCCAACTGATAAATCTCAAAGAAAAGGGTTTAATGGTAGAGCACATTGAGGACTTCCAAAAATTAAATATAAGGGTAATTGATATTCCAGAGGGACACAGGATTGATGTCTTCATAGGAACTTTAAAGGATAACATCCAACATGAAGGTCGTGTTTGGGAACCTGATTCATTGGAGAAGGCAGTTAGGTTGGCAAGAAAAATTGAATGTAAAATTATGGCGACAAGGAAGCCTACTACTCACATCTACAAAGATGGAAGTGTTGCTACTTCTAGACTTCCACAACCTACAAGGTTGACACCACAACAATTGGAAGAAAAAAGAGAAAAATGGCTTTGATACAGTTGTGATAACAGATACACTAAAGGTCATAAGTGCGTTGAGAAGAAATTATTTTACATAGATTGTAAAAAGGAGGAAGAAAATGAAGAAGAAAATTCAAAAGTAGAGGATATACACTAGGAAGAAACCCTAGAATAAGAAGAAATGAGTCCAACCATATCATGTAATGCATTGGCAGGAATTACCAGTCCTCAAACTCTCAAGATAGAAGGACATTTCAAGAAGAAAAAGGTAATAGTGTTGATTGATTTGGGTAGTACCCATAATTTTATTCATTGTAAGGTAGCCAAGGAA
Source organism: Pinus albicaulis (assembly GCA_034641835.2). Taxonomy (NCBI): domain Eukaryota; kingdom Viridiplantae; phylum Streptophyta; class Pinopsida; order Pinales; family Pinaceae; genus Pinus; species Pinus albicaulis. The sequence continues at coordinate 1,185,358,677 of CM076583.1, forward strand.
TTGAATTGTTTCTTATAACCAGCACCATAATGTCAAGTGATGGTTGCAAATGGAGGAACTATAAATTACTCTGGAAAATGCCATAATATCAAGCTATCCATGGGGGAATACGAATTGAATATTCCAACGCTTTCCATCGCAATGGGAGGTGTTGATGTTGTACTAGGAGTACAATGGTTACAATCTTTGGGTACGATAGCTTTTAATTTTCAAGAACTTTTCTTGAATTTTATTTTAGAAGGAAAGGAAATCAAATTACGGGGTATTGTAGGGAAGCCAGGAAATATAATAAGCTCTAATGTCATGACAAAGCTTCTGAATAAAGAACAATGGGGCATAATTTCACAATTATGCTCACTAGAAGTTCCAACATCAAAATCATTCATTTCTCCAGATCTCCAAAAAGTCTTGGACAATCATTCCAAGGTGTTTGATACTCCCAAAGGACTCCCACCTATTGGTGATTATGATCATGCCATTCATTTGATTCCAGGAAGTGTTCCTCCAAACATCAGGCCTTACAAATACCCTTATGTCCACAAGAGCGAAATTGCATATGATTGCAGAAATGTTAGAGGCTGGTATAATTCAACCTAGTCAAAGTTCTTTCTTTGCTCCAGTAGTATTGGTGCACAAGAAATATGGATCATGGTGCATGTGTCCGGATTATAGGGAGCTTAATAAGCTCACTATTAAAGATAAATTTCCCATTCCTGTGATTGATCAATTATTGGATGAATTACATGGAGCAATTTATTTTACCAAGTTGGATCTTCATTTAGGATATCATCAAATTAGAATGAAGACTGAACATATTCCGAAAAAAACATTTCAAACTCATGAGGGTCATTATGAATTTTTGGTCTTGTCTTTTGGCCTTACCAATGCACCTTCTACATTTCAAGGGTTGATGAATTCCATTTTCAAACCCTTCCTTAGAAAATTTGTGCTATTATTTTTTGATGATATACTAATCTACAACAAGTCTTGGAAGGATCATGTTCAACATGTTGACATAGTGCTCAAACTATTGAAGGAGAAACAATTATATGCAAAAACATCCAAATGCTTCTTTGGAGTAAAAGAGGTGGAATATCTGGGTCATATTGTATCTCACGAGGGTGTTAAGGTAGACCCTAACAAAATTAAACCCATTAAGGAATGGAAAGTCCCCACAACAATAAAGTAGTTGTGCAGATTTCTCAGGTTAACAAGGTATTATCGCAAGTTTGTTAAGAATTATGGGAGAATAGAAACACCTCTAACAACATTATTGAAGAAAGATTCATTTTCATGGACTTATGAAGCAACTACGGCCTTTGAACATCTTAAAGAGGCAATGTGCCTAGCACCAGTCTTAGCTACGCCAGACTTCACAAAAACCTTTTTTGTGGAATGTGATGCCTCAGGAAATGGAATTGGTGTTGTTTTAATGCAAGAAGGAAGACCCATTGCTTTTGAAAGTATTTCAATCAAAGGAAAGTATTTACAAAAGGATATTAATGAGAAGGAAATGTTGGCAATACTACATGCACTAAAGAAATGGAGACCTTACCTAATGGGAAGACACTTCAAGGTAAAAACTAATCATGATAGTCTTAAACACTTTTTGGAACAAAGATTATCTTCAGAAGAGCAGCAAAAATGGGTCACAAAGATGTTGGGTTATGACTTTGAAATCATCTACAAAAAAGGGAAGCTAAATTTTGTTAGAGATGCACTCTCAATAAAGGATGAAGAGGTGGAATCATTGCTTTGTGCCATTTCAATTATCCAACCAGATTGGATAACCGAAGAAAGGGATGAATGGAAAAAGGATAGAGAAGTGTGGGCTCTCATTCAAAAGTTACAGCAATATCCTAGTACATCTGATACATTTAGTTGGAAAAATGGTTCCTTATGGTACAAATATCGCTTATATATTTGCAAGAATTCCCAACTAAAACAAAAGATTATTTTGGAATGACACACTTATCCATTGGGAGGACACGGGATTTTTAAAAACTTACCATAGGGTGAAGAAATTTTTTTTTGGGATGGCCTTAAATCTGTTATTCAAAATTTTGTGGTGGAATGTTTGGTTTTCCAGCAAAATAAAGTTCAGACAATTAAGACCCCGGGTCTTCTACAACCTTTATCCATTCCAAGTCAACATTGGGAGGAGATTTCAATGGATTTTATCACAGGTTTACCTAAGTCCGAAGGAAGGAGTGTCATCATGGTGGTAGTTGATCGACTTACCAAGTATGCACAATTTTGTGCATTATTTCATCCATTTAAAGTGAGTATAGTTGCTACTGCATTTATGGAAACAATTCAAAAGCTACATGGAAACCTGAAGATTATTGTAAGTGACAAAGATCCAATTTTTACAGGAAATTTTTGGACGGAATTATTTTCTTATTTGGGTACTCAATTAGCTCATAGCTAATCTTATCATCCCCAATCTGATGGTTAAACAGAGATAGTGAATAAATGTTTGGAAGGATATCTTCGTCGTTTTGTATTTGATAAGCAAGCTCAATGGGTCAAGTGGTTACCTCTCACTGAATGGTGGTATAACACGTACTTCCATACTGCAGCAAAAATGACCCCATTTATGGCACTTTATGGATATCATCCACCATCCATCACATCTTCTTTAAGGGAAAATGCTAGTGTTCAAGCAGTGGAGGATCACATCGAGCATCAAAAAGAATTTCTCCAAATCTTAAAGGATAACCTAAATTTGGCACAAAATCGAATGAAAGAACAGACAGATCAACATCGCAATGAGAGAAGTTTTGATGTGGGAGACTGGGTATTTTTACGGCTACAACCATACAAACAAATGTCCCTCAAGAAAGCTAAGAAGGATAATAAATTATCGCCAAAGTACTATGGTCCTTACAAGGTTTTGCAAAAGATTGGTACTATGGAATACAAATTGGATCTTCCTGCTTCTTCACGAGTGCATCCAGTTTTCCATATTTCATGCTTAAAAAAGGTTATAGGGGACAAACTTCCAGTTCAAATAATATTGCCAGAACTTGATGAGTAAGGAAAAACCATATTGGAACCTGAAGCAGTCATGGAAACAAGAACTCGACAACTACGAAATCGATCAATTTCAAAGTTTCTCATCAAATGGAAGAACTTACCCACTGAAGATTCTACATGGGAGGTTGAGAATTTTATACAAAAGCACTTGGAGCTACTCAAGCATTGAGGAAAACACTTTTTTGAAGGAGAGGAGCATGTTAGGTCCCTATATTACTAGTATAGTCCCTTATTGTTGTTAGTGTAACCCCCATATTGTTATTATTGTGCCCTTAAATTATTATTGTTAGGTTGGCTAGGATTACATTGTGGCCCACTAGGATTACATTATGGCCCCATGGACTCCTATATATAGAAAGGAGGTTTTGTAAATTGTATCATCCAAGAATTGTTCATTCATGTAATGTATTGGAGGTTGCCCCCTCGAAGTGGCTTATTTCTAAGGTGTTGATATCTCTTTTCTTCTCTTTTTGGAGTTGGTTTCAAAACAAATTGAACTGAATTGTCTTCCCAAGAAGTTCAGCAAAACCAAGATACACCTGATCAGTCAGAAAAATCTCAGCCAAAGGATTTGAAGAGTGAATGGGATAATTTTTCTAATGCAATAAAAACGCCTCAAACAAATCCTAATACTGATCAATCTACCATTTTTCAGACACCAGAACATTCTCAGAAATTAGTGTAAATTGTTACTACACTACAACAATTTCCTAAAACTCATGATCAAGAGATCATTTCAACCTACCCTACAGAAAAAATAGTTTTGCAATTAAGGAAATCCCTTCACTGGATTTCTTCTAGAGTCCAAGTCATGAGGCAATAGTCAAGAGAAGAAAAAGGAGAAGAATTGATGATACAGTCTCAAGCCTTACAAATGAATCTGTTGACGTTTTATGGAAGGATACACTAGCTGATCCTACCGAACATTTAGCCAAGCTATCATAGTTTGCAGGGCCATATGATATTGCCACTATTGATAAGGCCACTGAAGTTAAAATGCTATTGAAGCATAGAGAAGATAAAATAAAATATTTAGAGAGACTGTTAGAGCAAGAAAATTCTAACTACAACGAGAAAATGGAATTGAAAATGTCCCAGTTTCAAAGATATTTTGAAATATTAAATTTGTAGCATCAGGTGTAGCTTACAAAAAAGCAAATGCAACTGGAAGAAGCAATAAAAAAATTACAAATCCAGTTAGAGCTAGAGAAATTAATAAACGAAGCATTAGATATGAATGTTAAACTTAAGCAACAACAAGAAGTATTTTTACAACAAGTTTCTATCACTATCTCTTATTATGATTCAAGTGAAATACTGATCCAGCAAGTGGCTATTCAGAAACTTGAGTGTGAGAAGATTGAGAAGAAAATCAATGAACACATTCAACGTGTTGGGGCCCTTGTTTTGAATTTTGCATGAAGATAGATTTTGGGTTGCGGATCGACACGTGGCAGGTGCAACAACGGTAGGCAACGGAGCTGCTGAGGTTGCGAAGAAGCAGGAGATAGGTGGCAAGGTTGGCACAGAAAAGTGCAGATGAAGGAAAGATGCGGAAAAGGATAGACAGTGGAACTCCTATTCAACAGGAAGAAGCCGAAAGCAGCCGAGTGAGAACACAGGAGAAACTAACAGTTGCACTGGCTGGTGAATAAATAGGCCGTCACCCAGCAACAAAAGGGAGAGAGGGAGAGAGAGGTTAGAGTAGAACGAGGCCGAGGAGTAGACACCTTGGGAGAGCTCTATCCTGGTCTCGACATCGTTTTATTTCCTGTGTCTCCATAGATCCTTTATTGCCGTAGTATCTCTCTCTGTCCCGTGGGACCTTTGTAATTGGATCTGGAAGCTCATTCGGTCGAGCGATGTAACACTTGATTCTGTTGAATGTTTCTTAATATATCTAAAGGTCACTGGCATATCGTATTTCTTGAATGTGTTGCATGATTTTTGTAGTACTTTAAAATTTTAATTGCTTATTATCTACATGATGCTCTGAGAGATCTTCTATATACGGTGTTATGTATGCATATGATTCTGCGTTAGCTTTGAGTTGCGGATCCATCTTCTGATATCGTTCTATTCCCCCCCCCTTCATCTGGTCATGGCACACCTCGGGTGAGACTCTCTTCTCTTTGGAGTAGGGTGAAAATGCTGGCGTGGAGCTAGACTACAGCGAACTCCCTTGATGGCCCCATCCCTGAACCTGGGTCTTGCCCGCGAGACCTGTTTCCTCGCCAACAAATGGTTCCGTTGCCGGGACCTAAACTTCATCAGGGGAACTAGATCATGGTATTAAGGATCTTCGAAGGAGAAATACGGAGATGGTGGGATAACCACCTGGACCAGTTTATAACTCAGCAAGATGAGCTGGGAAGTCAAAAAGAGAAGGTGATAAGAAATCTAGTTCTGTTCTCTGATTCTTCCAGCGATACCTAAGAGATCTTCTGGGAAAGTTCCCCAGCGAACTCTATAGCTAGTGACGGAGGCTGCAGACCAAAGTGACTAAGGAAAAATTGCGGAAGATCACCCGAAAGTGGGTGCACAGAGATCTGGTGGCCCTTCATCGGCTGGATACCGAGTTGACCCGAGTTGTAGATTTCTGGGTAGATTCTACCTTGGACGAGTATATTATGGAGTTTGCAGCAGAGTGCTACCAGTATTTTTCCAGAGAAGAATCTATATTCCGATCCGGACTAAGAGGGAAGTTGCTGAAGGAAATTCCATTGTGGATTAAGGCCCTGATGGTGGACGAAGGGCTAATGGAGTTCTAGAAATTAGGAATGGAAGCGTAAACCTCCAGTGCTGGGGGAAGGGCCTGAGGGACAAATGCTACAAGAAATGTGAGGAGGGGGAGTAGGGGAATGGATGCTGAAACCACAAGGAGGTTGAGGGAGCGACGTGCACATCAGAGGGTGCAGATCACCGAAAGGTGGCGAGAGAGGGTGATGAGGGATTTGGAACAATAGGGGAGTAGTCAGAAGGATAAAGAGGAGGCACCTTATAAGATAGTGGACATGGAAGGCCAGGAGGGTCCCCAAGAGATGGGAGGGACTGCTGAGGGAGTGTGGCGGGTGCATGGGAGCCCATCCCGGAGGAAGAGAGGGATGATGTCTGACGAAGGAGATGCAGACGTGTGCCCCGAAGAAGATTTTGATGTTGAGTGGTACATCGCGATGCAGCAGTTATTCCAAGAAAGGATGGAATTCATATCTCCAAGTATTTATATTCCCCAAAGTTCGAATAGCACAGGTCCCTACCTTCCCCTGGTACTTTATAAACCCCTAAGTGATATTTTTGTTAAGTTAAAAGAGTTGAGTCAATTGAATAACAGTTAGTTGTCAGCAACAACGCATGTTAATAGGAGCATTTCCAGTGGTATACTTACGCAACCAGGACCCGGAGGGTTCATTCTAGTTACCTCTCCGCAAGCGAATATGGTGGGATCATTCACCCAATACCCAGAATTTTTTAGGCAGGGTAACGACGATGTGTAACAGCACTGGTACCTCTATGAAGCCATATGGAGGGCTAGGCAGACGCCAGATGCAGGAAAGCTGATCGAATTCCAAACCACCCTGAGAGAAAGGGCATTGTGCTGGTTCATAAAGTGGTCAGAGGCCCACCAGAATCCAGCGATTGTGGATGTCAAGTGGGACTTTTTCAGAGAGTTTAAGCTACCCAAAACAGACCAGCAAGGTCTATCTGAACTATGGGAGATCAAGCAAAGAGAAGGAGAGACTGCGTGGGAGCTGATGCGCAGGTTCAAATATGCGATCGGGAAACTCAGCTACCCGATCGACTCGAATCATCAGAGGGACTGGTTCATCAAGGCTCTGCTTCCCTTAACGCGAACCCCCCTCACTTAGCAAAAGATCGACAACTTGCAGGATGCATTGGAACAGGCTATGAAGATAGAGGAAATGGCAGGCTACTCGCAAGAATATAGGGGAGGAGAAGCCTCCCAGGACCCATCCTTACTAGGACTGCAACATCAGATTTCCAATCTGACCGAAAAACTTAAGCAAATGCAGCCCATAAGACCAGCTAGGCCAAATGTATGGTGCACACATTGCCTAGTAGAAGGACACATGGCGACCGAGTGTCCTCGATTATGAAGCCAGGGAGTGGGGACCTCAGCAATGGTGGTGCAGGGGGCTCCACCTATCGGAGGAGTTACGCAAATAAACTTTCAATGGGTCTATCCACCGCAACAACAGTATACCGGGTTCCCAAATCAGCCGACCCAAGCCGCAATAGAGTATTGCAAAATTTTATGAACTGCCATCAACCTCGGATGTGTTCGATTTTACAAAAGCACTCCAATGTTCTGAACAACGTGTACTGTGAGTTATGTGCTTCGACGACTCATAGCACCGAATAGTGCAGAGCTCTAGATGCACTGGCAGAATGATTAGATTGGCCCTCCTACAGAGTGAATGAGGCTCCCAGAGGCAGAGGAGTTGGTATGAGGGGAGGCCATATAGGAGGACGGGGTCCGCTGAGTTGCTACAATTTTGATCAAGAGGGACATGTGGCCAGAGAATGTACCCTACCCAGAAGACCGTGGTGTTCCCAGTGCCATGTGAACACACACGTGACAGAGGACTGTCCTGAACTTATCAAGAAATGAGAGGAAAGAGCAAGGCAAAGAGGCACAAATTTGGTGAATGTAGAACCTAGAGGGACAGTGACTCTGGCAATGCAGAACGTAGCCATAGTTACGCAAGGAGGGAAGAAAATGGGGGAAGATGCACGTGAGAAGGATCCGATGAGGGTGATCAGGCCAGCATCCCTGAAACAACTGATCAGGCCGGAAATGCAGATGAAGTATTTTTAGGAGGCTGTAGAAACTCTTTCTCAGCTGAGGGGAGACAAAGGTATTGAGTTACCTGTGAAGAAAGATACCGGAGAATAGAGCACTACAGGGGCTCTGATCGAGGAATAGCTCCACCTATTTCTCAAAATTGTTGACAACACTCCAATGTGGGAACAACTCAAGCATACCCTGGAGGAAGTGTTGCAGGGGATTGCAGGAGTGAGAGGATCCCCAGAAACAACACCAAATTATGTACAGCAAGTAAAGAGGAACAAAAGAACAATGAGAAAAGAGTTCCGATTAGACACGCAGGTTGCAGGATTCCAGATCAGGGATACCATGCTCGATTTGGGATCCGACGTCAATATCCTGCCTCGAAAGACGTGGGAAGCTTTAGGCCGACCACGACTGACTTATTCACCGATCCAACTCAGGATGGAAAACCAGTACTGCATTGTGCCGATTGGAAGACTCGAAGAAGTCGAGGTAGACATCGCAGGGGTAAAGACCTACACAGACTTCAGGTAATAGATATTATGGGAGACAAGGATCCATACCCTGCATTACTAGGGATTGACTGGGCTTTTGAAAACTATGCCATCATTGATCTCAAGAAGGAGTTAATGATTTTTGAAGATGGGGAAGTTAGATTCACTCAGCCTCTAGACTCGTATCAATGTCCGAGATATACATAGACAGTAGATAACAGGGAAGATGCTCAGCTGTTGGACAACCTCTATTAGATGATAGCAGGGAGGAGGGAGGATTACATTAACACGATAGCAACCGGCTATGTAAGCTGGTGAAGTGTCCAAAGCTTGGTGCTGGGCTCAGAAATATCTTGGGAGGACTGGTAGCAAGGCGGGTATGAGACCAGCATAAGGAGATGCGCCAGTATTGCAAGAGTCCATTGGATTGTGGCTGAAATAAGGGAATACCCCACCTTGTCCAATATGAAAGAAGTAAATAGCTTCATTGCAAAGGTAGAAGATAAGGTACCGGAGGAGCAAAGAATAACACTCATGGATGTAGCATTATATTCCACCTTAGCCAGGTGGTGGAAAAATCACCGCAAATCTCTATCGCGGTGGAGTTGTGTTGCAGCGGCTTTGAGGGCACGGTTTAAGGAAGACGAAGGACCTTGAAGCAAGTGAAGGTACCAAGGAAATTCTGATCTAAAAAAACATCTGAAATTATGTCAGGAGTAGTGGGGAAGTGTGGGATATCCGGAGGAGCTGTGGGTACATAAGTTTGTCCACTCCTTGGATACTATTCCACAATCCTGTTACTTAGAATAAGAGAGGAAGAGAGGGACCAGTTCCTGGCAGGAGGTTGCAGAAATTTTTTTCCAGTGCTTCTCATTTAAGGGGAGGATAGACCCAATATCCCAAGCATTACAGGCCATAAAAGGAATACTATTTTTCCCCGATCAAAGCACAGATAGGAGGCCATTGGTGTTGAACCCCGATGGTAGACACAAGTTGGCTTGCTAAAGGATTGATAGCGAGCCAGAAGATGACAGTTTGGAGGATCTGAGGCACCTGTACTTTGAAGAGACGGAAGGAGAGCGGAACATCAAAGAAGAGCCTACCACCAAAGGAATACATCTACTTCAGATGAGGACTAAAAAGCTAAACATCAGCATGGAGGAAAAACCCAAACTGGCTACAGTTGGGGACTACTGGGACGAGGAGACGATGACGGAAATTTTTAGTCTCCTCAAGGAATATGAAGACCTATTCCCTTCGTTGGTTGCGGATTTGAAAGGGATCAAAGGGGATCTCGGAGAGATGAGGATTTTATTGAAGCCGGACGCCAGGCCAGTGAAGCATCGAACTTACCGGCTGAACTCGCGGATAAAGGAGAAAGTCAAAATAGAGATCGAAAAAATGCTGAAGGCAGGCATGATCTTCCCTGTGGAAGAAGTAGAGTGGGTGAGTCCCATCGTCATTCAAAATAAGAAGGACAAATCAGAAAACTGCGTCTATGTGGACTACCGAAGTTTGAACAACGCTTGCATCCATGACCCATTCCCCACCCCATTCAACGATGAAGTACTAGATAATGTTGCGGGGAATGAGGCATACTCCTTCACCAATGGGTTCTCCAGATATCATCAGGTGCGCATTGCGGAAGAGGACAAGAAGAAGACGACATTCACAACAGAGTGGGGGTCCTTTTCATATCACGTGATGCCATTTGGGTTGAAGAACACACCTGCCGTGTTTTCTAGGATTGTCATAGCTGCCTTCCGGGAATGTATTCATAAGTTCATAGAAGTCTACATGGATGACTAAATAGTCTATAGCTTGTTGAAGGATCACGCCACCTTGCTATGCATAATGTTTGACCGGTGTCAGCAACTACAGATTTCGTTGAACCTGAAGAAATGCATCTTCGCGGTTCCATTCGGAATGTTCCTAGGACATATGGTGTGTAGGCAAGGAGTTTGTGTTGACCCTACCAAGGTGGCAGTAATCTTCAACATGGAAGCACCGGAAACCATGAAGCAGTTGAGATCACTACTGGGGCACACAGGCTATTACAAGAGATTCATCAGAAACTATGCAAAGATAACTGCTCCTTTGGAGAAGTTACTACGGAAGTCAGAGGTGTTCCAGTGGATGGATGACTGCCGATTAGCTCTCGACGCTTTAAAGGAGAAGCTGGTAACCGTGCCCATTCTGGTTCACCCAAATTGGGATAAGCAGTTCCATGTGCATATTGATGCTTCCGGTATTGCACTTAGGGCTATCTTAGCGCAACTAGGGGAGACGACAGTCGACCACCTAGTGTACTTTGCTAGCCGCAATATTTCTAATGTGGAGTAGAATTACACCACCATGGATAGGGAGGCACTAGCAATGGTGTACTCGCTCCAGAATTTCCGCCACTACCTCCTAGGAGGTAAGTTCAAATTCTTCACTGATCACTCTGCATTGAAATACCTAGTCAATAAGCCAGTTTTGGAAGGATGGATATGTCGATGGCTCCTACTCTTCCAAGAGTTCACCTTTGAAGTAATTGTCAAGCCCAGGAGGCTGAATGTTAGGCCCGATCACTTATCCTGGTTGGAGACTGGAGAAAATGAGGGCTCTCTAGATGATCAGTTGCCTGATGCTGATCTTTTCTGGGTAGAAGCCATTCCAGATTATTTGGCCGAAATCGCAACATACCTCACCACGGGGCAGTGTCCACAGCACTATACCCCGGTCCAGAAATGACACCTGGTCATCCGAGATGCTGAATACCAACTGATTGCGAGGCAGTTGTATAAGTTGGGGATTGAAGATATTCTACGAAGGTGTGTCCTCGACCATGAACGCAGAGCCGTTCTATGGGAATGCCATAGCGGCATCGCGGGAGGACATGTGGGGGTGAAACCCATAGCTAGGAAAGTGCTGCAAGCTAGAATATGGTGGCCAACTTTCCATGCTGACAATAAATCTTTTTTCAAGAAATGTGATGTTTGTCAGAGGACAGGGAAGCCCTCTCACAGAGACGAACTCCCACTGCACCTGGTGACTGTATTACAACCATTCGAGAAGTGGGCTGTCAACTTCGTAGGCCCCATAGCACCTGTAGCCAGACATTCAAAGGCCTGGTACATCATCACTGCCACGGACTACATAACCATATGGGACGAAGCAGCGGTGGTGAGGGATTGTACGGAAGAAACTACAGCCCGGTTTATCTTTGACAACATCATCAGTAGATTGGGCTGCCCAAGGAGCTTAACCAGTGATCAAGGTACACACTTCATTAATGAAATGATAAAATCACTGCTGGACACCTTTATGATACAACATCACAAAAGAATCCCGTACCACCCATAGGCCAATGCCACTGTCGAAGCGTTTAACAAAATCCTCGAAAAAGGCTTGACGAAGATCTGTAATGCAAAAAGGGATGATTGGGATGAACGTCTGCCAACTGCAATGTGGCCCTATCGAACAACAGTGAAGCGCTTGACGAATCAAACACATTTCCAACTAGTGTATGGCCGTGAAGCTATGATTCCAGCCGATTTTGCCATACCAAGCCTTCTGATCACCACATCTCTAAATTTCTCAAAGGAGGAATCACTACAGGAACGCTTGCATGAATTATAGGAACTTGACGAGGCAAGGTTCCTTATCGAGTTTCATCAAAAAGTTCAGAAAGACAGGCAGAAGGCATGGCATGATCGCCACATTAAGATAAAAATGTTCTAGGTTGGTGGCAAGGTTCTCCTATATGATAGCAGGTTTCAAAAATTTCCAGGGAAACTGCAAATGCACTGGTTGGGACCATACTACATCGTTGAAATCAAGGATTTCGGAGTAGTTCGATTGGCTCAACTGAACGGTACTATTTTTCTTGGATGGGTGAATGGTGCACGCCTGAAGCCCTAACATGACTAATTTTCTTTCATTTTCTTTCAATAACTCTCACAACTGAGAGAAGTCAGTAGAATGGAGTAGTTTAACAACTCTCTCGCACCCAAGATGGGCATAGGTAGTGTCACTTGTCCATGCATAGGTCGTCAATAACAGCTGGGTTGCGGAGACTGCAACACAACCGATTGTGGTCGGGGAGGGTTCCGTCCATCATGCCATACATGTAGGATAAGAAAACGTGTCAAGTGTCAGTCCTCATCATTTCATCCAGTACTTGTGTCAGTCCGTAGGATCGCCAGGATTTGCAAAATAAATTGCCATAATTAGAAGTAACCTTACAGTAATAACCTTTCCATAATTAGAAGTAACCTCAGCCGTCGTGTCCGCCCATTTCCCCACACCACCGTCAACAGATGTCAGAACACACCTCAGTAGGAAACTAATCACATGATTATCGCCACGGAGGAAGCCAACAAGAATTAATTAGTTATGGGGTCTCATCAACCTCACTCGTGCCGGTTAATTACATAGCCTGCATGCAGAAAAGAGTGAGAATGCTGGATATTTCTGAGTTAGAAACATCTCAAGGAGAAAGGAAGGTCATGAGTGCAGAAGAACAGGGAAGGTTGCAGGAGGTAGAGAGCCAGGGATGCAGAGGTGAAGCAGTGATACAGGTGTACCAGCGCAGAGCAAAGATGGCTAGAAAAATCCCATCAGTTGTCGAGCCTAAGATATATGGAAGAATTGTAAAGACGGAGTCACTGGTTGGGAAATATGATAGTGCAAATTTGATAGACTCGGACCTCATAGACTGGTTCAAATTCTCGGCCATGAAGCGGCAGATGTATATGGAGGATTATCTAACAGAAGCCAGGACTCCTTCATCAAGAACACAGCTAGAATTCTAGGGCCTTTGACAATCAACACTACTGAATCTAAGAGACTTGCCGGTATTTGGCACCATAGGCGCTGCCATGCAGTGTACAAAACTCTTACTCAGCCGGATTCAGAACAACTCATTGTGGTTGGGGAAGGAGATCCCCATACGCGTAGAGGATATTCACCGGTTAATAGGATTATCACTAGAAGGTCAAGAAGTCTCTACCACGTTCCAGATAGTATCAAAGTGGGCTAGGAAGGACAGAGAGCAGAACCTATATGTCAAGTATGGTACATGGCGCGGAGGAAAGGGAGCTAGGATAGACCTGATTGCTCAGCCTAATGTTAAAGTTGCATGCTACCTCATTGCTAGCAAAACGATGAGGCACTATACAAAGGGAGAGTGCACCCTAGACACCATCTCGGTGGCAGAGCACTGTATCCAGAGAACACAACTCAATTGGTGTTCATTAATTCTCCAGGAGTTGTTTGAGGCATGCGAGGACAACTACCGGAGAGTGACGGGATTCATATACGGGTAGTTGATCATGGCCTTCGCCATGTGGAAATGGTCCTTCCTCGGAAGGTGGACACCAACTAAGATACTAGAGAGATAGCCACTAGCAATGAAATACACTCCCTGTTGGGTATCCAACAACCAAGGTTCGAAGGAGGCCAATGAGGAGGGATTTCAGGTTTGGTATGGTATGATGGTAGACGTGGTCATGAGCCAACAGCGAATACTGGGGGTTCTGCTGGACAAATACAGCGAACAGGTTTGGTTCGGGGTCACACACAACCACACTCTCCTCAGGCCAAAAGGTGTGCTGGCGATGACTTTTGAAATGATTCCCCTAAAGCTGCACATTGATGAAAACACTTTCCAATCGGAAGTCTGTGAATGACCAGGAGTACAGATGGAGGTCTAGGAGGGGGAATACATCTATGACTTCATAGGAATTATGGTTGTGCCGCTACTAGGAGAGACACTAGAGCAAACAGTGTCCAGGGTGATGGGACTGCAGCTGAATCCAGTCATCAATCGGCTAAATGACAAGGTAAAAAATCTCAATCGTACTGTTCAAAAGATAGCTAATGAGTCTCCTAAATTCCAAACCTCCCAGTCTACCTCACTCCCCATCACGACTCCTATTTTCACCCCACTGCCTAATATTGTGTTTACTACCCCACCCCCAACGTGCACAATGTTGGTGTGAAAGTCAAAAGCTGCAAAGCCAGGATCAGCGCCAAAAGCAAAGAAACCCAGGGTGGAAGTCTCCAGCTCTGTGTTTGACCTCACTGGCGAGGATCAGTCGTGACAGAGTAGCCAGGGAGTCCTGATCAGAGAAGACCGCCTCGTGGAGACCCCGGTAACTAGCGAGATTCTACCCCCCAACCCAGTTTTTCCACTTAACTTTCTGAATATTTGTACTTCCACCACCTGCAATTACCAATTGCCACAATTCACCTTGTTCTGGGAACCTAACACCTCCGCCCCATCCACTTCATCCGCCACCGTGTCTGACCTCATCATCAGCAAAGAGAGGACTAGTGGGGACCTCGGGAATGAAGTTAACTCAGGTACTGCAGAAGTACCTATGGTTAGCCAAACCCTAGCCCCCCAAGTCACATTTGCTGAACTTATTAGCCAGGCAGAGCAAGCTATAAAATATAGATCTGACCAACTTCTAGTGCAGACTCCAGAACAGCCAGCTCACTCGACCCCCCCAGACATAGGAGCAGCACCCAAATCACGGCCTGACGTCAACATGAGCGATTCTAGCAACCAGGCCAAGAATCTAACCTCGCCACCATCACCAAAAAAACATTCGGCCAAGTCGGTAGCCAACAGGAAACCCTTACAGGTGAGGCTGCTAGAGCAGGGTACGTTCGGAGCAGAAAACATGGAAACATGGGGGATGTCCCAACTGTTCCACTTCATATAGTGGGTAGCACAGGTGGCTGAAGGGCTCCACGCCGAACTTCAACAGAGATGTGAGCAGTAGCATCAACAAATCATCGCGCTTACTGAAGAGCGTGATCAGTCATGAATAGAGAAGGGGGCCCTGCAGCAAGAGGTTGCGCTGGTGACTCAAGTCTTTCAGGATTTCTGGCCCACTGTAGCGGCCTATGACACCCAGGTACCACCACTGGAAGTCCAAGAAGATGTTGTGGGTGACCAAGCTATCCACGTCAAGGTAGCCTGGGACAACCTTCGGTATGAGAACACTGAGCTCAAAGCAGCTCTAGCGGCCCGCCCAGCTCTACCAGACCCCCAGGTCACTTATGCCAACCAGATAACAGCATAACAGGAACAGGTTGAGAGAGTGCAAGAAGCCTTGAGTACTGCAGCCCGGGAAGCGTATGACATACTGAAGGGTATACAAGAACATACGATGGCCCTGACTCTCAAGACCCAACCCCTGTCTCTATAGCTTCAACAAATCAACCAAGAGATTCAGAATGCAAAGGATCCAGTTGGCCTTGATCCGCTATATGCCGCAGCAAACAGCCTGGAAGTCCAGATTCAGCAGACAGAGGCCAGTTCAGCAACGGCCAAGCAGGCCCTCCGGGAGCTCAGGTAGCCTGTCATGGCAAGTGATCAGAAGATCCAGTAGCTGGTCGCTTAGGCAAGTACATAGGTCTCAACCATCTTTGGCAAGCTCCCGACTGAAGGAGGAGAGGAAGCCATCACTCAAATCGCAGCCGCAACTGAACAAATTTTGCAGGAGTGGCAGAAGGCAGTAGCTTCCTTCCAGGAACTCAAGGTCATGGCCCTTGCAAAGGTCCCTGAGTTGGAGCCCTTATTTGAGCGAACAGAGAAGGGATGACTGGCGGAACAGGAGACGGGAACAAGAGGAGCCATGGAGGTGGAGACGGTGATCTGTGATTGACTCAGGATGAGTTAAGAGACTGTGGTCGGGGCCTATTGGGGCCCTTGTTTTGAATTTTTCATGAAGACAGATTTTGGGTTGTGGATCGGCACGTGGCAGGTACAACAATGGTAGGCAGCGGAGCTACCGAGGTTGTGAAGAAGCAGGAGATAGGTGGCAAGGTTGGCGTAGACAAGTGCAGATGAAGGAAAGATGCAGCAAAGGACAGATAGTCGAACTCCTGTTCAACAGGAAGAAGCCGAAAACAGCCGAGTGATAACACATGAGAAACTAACAGTTGCGCTGGCCGGTGAGTAAATAGGCTATCACCCAGTAGCAAAAGGGAGAGAGGGAGAGCGAGGTTAGAGTAGAACGAGGCCGAGGAGCAGATGCCATGGGAGAGATCTATCCTGGTCTTGACATCATTGTATTTCCTGTGTCTCCATAGATCTGTTATTGTTGTAGTATCTCTCTCTGTCCTATGGGACCTTTGTAATTGGATCTGGAAGCTCATTCTGTCGACCGATGTAACACTTGATTCTGCTAAATGTTTCTTAATACATATGAAGGTCGCTGGCATATCGTATGTCTTGAATGTGTTGCATGATTTCTGTAGTACTTTAAAATTTTAATTGCTTATTATCTGCATGATGCTCTGAGAGATCTTCTATATACGGTGTTATGTATGCGTATTATTCTGTGTTAGCTTTGAGTTGTGGATCCATCTGCTGATACCGGTCTATTCCCCCCCCCCCCCCTTCATGTGGTCGCGGCACGCCTCGGGTGAGACTCTCTGCTCTTCGGAGTAGGGTAAAAATGCTGACATGGTGCTAGAATATAACGGACTCCATTGTTGGCCCCATCCGTGAACCTGGGTCTTGCTCGCGAGACCTGTTTCCTCACCAACACAACGGAAAGAATTAGACTTAGGCAAGGAAGTTGATCTACCATGGGTAGATAAATTTCACAAGGAAACCTTATTTAAGGATTGGGAAGCACAGATAAGGCAAGCAGACAAAGAAGCACCAAAAGCATCAAGGTTAATGAAGGAAATTACGGAATCTGTATGTGAACATCTTTTGAAAGCATAACTTATCAAATAATGCACATCTGAAGTGCTCTTAGAAATAAAGCAGTTGGAAACACAGTGGAAACAAAGGGCAAAAATGCAAGAAGAAATTATTAAAATAATAAATAAGTTTGAAAAAGAAAATTATTGGAATTTTCTGTTCAAACCTTATCATCAGTATCAAACCTTGCAGTATTTAATTGATTCAACAAAAATATCGCAACCACACTCTCAAATGCAGTATTCAAGGGACAGGTCAGATTGAGAATTTCGTAGCCAACTCAGCTCAAACCCATGAAAGATATTTTTCAACTTCGGGATCAAATCCAAATGAAAGATCTGAATTCATAGTTATATTGTTACTTTATTTCCCTATATTGTAGCTAAAGTTTGTCTTACGAGGATGGTTATTTGAAACCTCCTCTATTTTTATATAATAATCTATTTTTAAACATATTTAGTTTAGTATTTAAACCCCTCTCATGCATTTAGGGTCCAGAAATTTATCGAAAACATTTGTAAAGAATGCACTTTTGTTAGTTTGTAATTGCTTTGATGGATTAATGGAACACAGTCTTTTATCTTTTGACATTTGAAGCTCTTCAACTGATGTTGCACTATTGTACTCTTTAAATTGCTTGAAAGTGAAGAGGAGCAGAAAATCTACTGACAGTTTATATGAGTAGGAATTTGTACATATGGTACATCTATTCACTTGTATTAAGCTTTTCTTTCTAGATTGACAATTATATTTTTACTTGTATTATATATTTGAAATGTCATCATAAATGAATGTTAAATGCACTTATGTACTAATATTTGTCTATGATTTCTTGACTAATATATAATCACACATATGAATGTGATATACTTTTCACAATTCTTTTAATCAAACTATTTTGTTAAAAGGATCATCTTTACATAATTTTCATCTCTTTCAACTGTTAAATAATATTCATTACTAATAGTTGGAGGATATCTCTTAAGATCACATAAAGGAAGAAACACCCCAGGTATATAGTAGAATAGATAAGTGTTAGATAAATGCATGTGATAGATTAAAATCATTTCCCATTGCACGTCATATAAACAAAACACAACCCAAATCATCCTTATTTGGAAACTGGTCCCTTCATCCCCAGCTAGAGCCACCACACCAAACAGAAAAGGACTTTCTCTAAGGTCCGGACTGGGCGGTTTTCCCCCATGTTGTGGCAATGGAATTCCTAGGTCTCAACATTTTTGTGCTAGAAGGAGGGCCATTGTGAATGGAAAGAAGATATGATCAATCTAAAAGTCAATCTAAGAGTCTCTCTCCCTCTAGATCCCCTTCAACTTCCAGAAAATTGGCTAGATCTACATCTTTAAAATTTGAATTTGAACATCCTTCTCCTAAGTATCCTAGTGATACTCAACCCATACTATCTCTCAATTTTCATCAAAATTTCCCTGAAGTCCAGTATTTGATAGAAAATTTAGAGATAGTATCCATTTCTGATGAAAAGCTTGAATCTTCTCAATCATCTGAAATTAGTATTTCATCTTCTTTACGACCTAGAAGAATATTAACTCAATCAGAAAGTCAAAAGATAGGAATCCTTCCTTTTTATTTTCCCATTGATAATTCTCGAAGGAGAATAAAGAAGACTGAATTAGAGTCAATAAAAATGAGATCTTATCCAACAATCCACTCCATTCATCTTCGTTACCTCCGCTCACTTCCACAAATTCCATTCCAACAATAAGTGTTACTTTAACTAGTTCCAGTACTCAAACTACTATCCCTTCAACTAGTTCTAACACTCAATATGCCTCTTCTTCAACTCAAACTCAATCCATCACATCCACTAAAGGACCAATGGCAAGCCAGGTACCTCCACCAAATGTACGACCATGGAACAATCGAGGGGCTGTACAAATGCTTGCTCCTCTTCATCCTCTCCTAAAATCACCTAAAATATGGTTACCTAAAATTAATCTTGATGATGGTCTTCCAACTCAAGAATACATTCATAATTACATGTTAGCCACTAATTTAAAAGAGTTAGTTGAAGAAGATTGTGTTGTAAGATTATTTCCATATACTCTCATAGGATCTGCAAGGTCCTAGTATTTTTCATTACCTGCCCGCTCTATAACTAGCTGGAATATGTTCAAAGAACAATTTTTAGGTAAGTTTGGGGATGACAGATCCACTGCATCACTCATCAAAGATTTATCAAATCTAAAGGCTAAAACAGGGGAGAAAATAAAAGATTTTAATTTAATATTTAGTAAATTTCTCAATAAAATTCTTGCTATAGTAGTTCCTAGTGTAGAAGTTCAAATTGAGTGGTATATTTCATCTCTCCATCCAATATAGCCATTTTTTTTGATAGAGAAAAACTACCTACACTCGCAAAAAATATGAAGGAATCTTTATCTGTAGAGAAACACATAATGGCTCTTGAAAAGAATAATTCCCAAGAAGATATGAAATAAAAGAAAGTATCCTTCAAAGATGATTAACAAAAGAAGCCATCTAAAGACCCTGTTGATGTAGAAGGTCTTGAGAAAGTTTTGAAAGCTATGAAAAATGAGATGGAAGATATCAATAAACAAGTCATTGAAAGTTCTAGCTCAAAAAATACTTTCAGCCCCTCAAGAAAAATCAGTCTTCTAATACTCAACCTATGAATATCATATCTAATGATGAGTCTGATCAAGATATAGATGAAGAGAAAACAGAGGAAGAATAAAATGAAGAAGAAAAATAAGTTTAACTAAATGGAATGTGGGATTTCATCCTACAAAATGAGGAACAACAATAAAATTTACCCATGAGTACAAGGAGAAAAAATACTACTGAAGAAATACAGCCAAATCAACAACAAAAGAGTTCAATGCCTGCTAAGGATAAAACAATAAGTAAAAATTCTACTTCTAAGGCTACACAAACAAACCTTGTTACTTCAGATACTCCACCTACATCAAAGACAATGGTAGTCTCTGACACTATTGAGTATAATGTGGTTGACGATATGAAAAATACTAGGGGCCAACATTTCAATCCATGAACTTACTTAGTTAAAGCAGCAGAAAAACATATTACTTAGAGATTTAAATGTAGTTCCTGCTTCATCTTTACCTGCTTCAGTAGTAGTCCAAGCTATTAATCAAATGGGTAAACTGCCTACTCCTTCAACTAAAATAGATGCTACAGATTTTATTATGATAGGTGAACGATCCATCTCTCATACTCCTCCATTTATTTTAACCTATGATATCTATAATAAAATTGTCCATAATTGTTTAATAGACTGAGGGGTTTCCTCTAATATAATGCCAAAATCAGTTTGTGCTAAGTTGAACATAACTCCTCAAAGTTCTCCTGTTCATATAGTACAACTTGATAGAACTAAATTAGAGGTTGTAGGAGAAATAAATTATTTTTCTATCAGATTGTCATCAAACCCTAAGGTTTCTCAGATAATCGATATATTGGTGGTTGATATTCCTGAGTTTTACCGTTTAGTGTTAAGTAGAGACTAGTATGAAAAACTTCATGGATATTTTGCAATAGACTGGTCACATATGTGGCTACCACACAATGAAAAGCCAAATCAAATCCAGGTAGACCGTGAAAAGTTCATGAAACATACAGTCATCGATATTGAATGAATAAACAAAATGGTAGCATTCAATAATAATATTATTGGAAACTACTCAGCAGAATCATTTCTTGGAAATTTTAATGCTCAAACATCACCATTTTTCGATAATGCAGTTATCTCTCAAATCGAGAATTTTTTCCAGACAAACACTTTGAAATGAAATTTTTTTTTAGATAAACCAGTAGTTAATTCTTTATTTTGGATTATTTATTTTGACGGTTCTAAATCTGAAGATGGTGCAGGAGTTGCCTGTATTTTAATAATCCCAGAAGGAGAAAAAACCATGTTAGCCTGCAGAATTGAATTCGATTGCACAAATAATATAGCAGAATATGAAGTATGTACAAAGCAATTGATCTAGACATCAAATATCTGAAAGTCCTGGGAGATTTGGAAATCATTGTTAAACAGGTAAGAAATACCATTCATTGTCATTTTGGACATTTAAAGAATTACCAATAATTAGTCCAATAATTGACCATTCATTTCTTAGCCTTCAATATTTCTTCTGTGCCTAGAATACATAATGCTAGTGCAGATTTATTGGCTAAGGTAGCATCAAAATTAATCCCATCTCAAGTATTTAGTCCCGATATATTTTCCATTGAATTAATCTTTAGACCATCTATCCCTGACAATATTACCAATTGGAGAGTATTTAATAATGATTCAGATATCATAGATTTCCTTACATATGAAGGATCTTATGATAGTCAAATTTTAGATGAAAATGAACATGACATCTAGATAAAGGATGAGCAAGATGAAAATAAAATTTCTAATTCAGTTGTCAAGTTAGAAGTCCTTTATGATCTAAAAGATAGGTTTAAAAGAGTTATTAACTCTAGAACTCAAAGTTATACCTTAATATTTGAGTTAGTAAATCTTGGAACTGATGATAAACCTAAAAATGTCAATTTAGGTCTTGGTCTATCTTCTGATGAAAGATTATCATTTGTCAAGTTATTAAGAATGTGCAAAAGTGTTTTTTCTTGAGATTACACTAATCTTAAAACATATCACACTTTTTTGATTCAACACACAATTCCTATGATTTCGGATGAGAAACCTATACAACAAAATTGAGGAAAATTCACCCGAATATTGAAAATCAAATCAAAACAGAACTGAATAAACTCCTTAAAGAAAAGATCATATTTTCAGTTAGACATTCTAAATGGATTTGAAATTTGGTTGCTGTCAGGAATAAAAATGGTGATATTAGGATTTGTATTGATTTTAAGAATTTAAACAAAGCATGTTAGAAGGACAACTTTCCATTACCAACCATGGAACAAGTACTAAAAACAGTAGCTGGTTCTAAACTTACCTCTTTCCTAGATGGATTTTCAAGATATAATCAAATCCTCGTGCATCCAAAAGACAGATTGAAGACTACATTCAGGACTAAGTGGGGAACCTACGCCTATCAAAAGATGACTTTTGGGTTATAATGCACGTGCCACAATTCAGAGAGCTATGGACACAGCTTTCAGAGGAATCATAAATAAATCAGTGGTTATTTATCTAGATGACATTACAGTCTTTTCTAGACAAGAAAAAAGTCATGTGAATGGCCTAAAGCAAGTATTTGAGCGATGCAAAAAGTATGGAATTTCATTAAACCCAAAGAAGTCATTTTTTGCTTTAAATGAAGGAAAAGTTTTAGGATTGGCATTATGTCAAAGAAAGGTATCTATATTGATCCTGAAAGAATTGAAGAGATTAAAAGAATTCCTTTTCCTCATAACAAGAAAACTATGTAGTCATTTGTTGCACAGATAAATTTTGTAAAAAGATTTGTCCTTGACTTTTTGCAAATAGTTTTATCATTGCAAACCATGATTAAGAAAAATTCAACCTTTAAATGGGGACATAACGAAAGAGAAACATTTGATTTAATCAAACAATCCATTATCAATATTCCATTCCTGGCTACCCCCAATTTTCTTAATCCTTTTACTTTATACACCTTCTCATCAGATACACCTTACGTTGTTGTTATCACACAACTTAATGACCAACAAATTGAAGCACCAATATCATTTTTCAGTTCCAATTTGCAAGGCACAAAACTAAATTATTCATCTGTTGAGAAACAAGAATTTTCCGTCTTTAAAGCTATAAATCATTTTAGACCATTTCTCCTTAAAACTCACACCAAAATAATAGTTCCATTCTATGCAATGAGACAACTATTGATGCAAAGAGAATTAGGAGTGAAAAGGGCTAACTGGGTTACCGCTTTACAAGAATATGCTGTAGAAATTAGACCAGGTCAAGGTTTTTGCAGAATGCTAACAGGAGCATCCCATTTATCATCAGAGGAATATTCAGGTAATAATGTGTAGATATCAGAGGTAATCCTGAATAATGAGCAATCTCAATACGCCGATCTCAAATTTTATTTGAAAAATGGATATGCCCCAACCCAAATCAGTTATAAAAAAAAAATGTTCTTTGAGATTAAAGGCCAAGAAATATGAAATAATCAATGACATATTGTTTAGAAGAAACTTTGATTCTGTGCTATTAAGATGCTTAAAGAAAACTGAAGTAGAGAAAGTTTTGCAGAAACTCCATTGATGGACTAGCTGGAGGACATTTTGGAGGAAATACAGCAACACAAAAAATATTGCATGCAGGTTACTATTGGCATACACTTTTCAAATATTCCATGAATATGCAAGAAAATGAAAAAAATTTCAAAGTGCATCTGGAAGACAAAGGAAACCAACCTTCCCATTACAGCCAGTTAATATCGAACTACCATTTGAATAATGGGGATTAGATATAATCGGTGAGATCATTTCTAACTCTTCCAAACAACATAAATATATTCTCACAGCTACAAATTATTTTACTAAATGGGTGGAAGAAATTCCATTAAAGGTAGCCAACTCTGAGAATATTATTGATTTAATTTATCAATTTATCATAACTAGGTTTGGTTTACCTACTGCTTTAATGTTAGATATTGCATCTTATTTCTCAAGAGCTATTATGATAGAATTTGAAATCAAAAGAGGTTTTAAACTTAAGTATTATTCAAATTATTATCCGCAAGGAAATGGGTTATCATAATCCACAAATAAAGACCTTATTAGAATCATCAAACGAACTGTTGATCAAAACCGACAAAATTGGCATAAGTCATTAGTCTTTGCTCTTTGGACAGACCGAATAACTCAAAAGGCTTCCATTGGCACTTCTCCATTAAATATTTTTTTATGGAAAAGAAGCTATTCTTCCTACCAATGTAGTTATTCCTTCTCTTGCCTTAGTTCAATTCATTGATGAATCTCCTTCTTCTTCCTTGCAAGTAAGACAATTTCAAATTCTTATGCTGGAAGAAGAAAGAGAAAGCTAAAGTTACTCATGCACATCATCAAAAGATAGTAAAAGCTTCATTTGATTCAACTTTTTTTACTCCATAAAAGTTTCAAATTGGTGATCTGGTATTGAAATGGGACAAAGCACATGAAGAAAAAGGTAAACACACCAAATTTCAAAAACTGTGGTTAGTTCCATTTAAAATCATTGAACAAATAGGCCCATCAACATTTTTATTGCAAGATCTATCAAGAAAAAGAGATTCTTTGCCTGTTAATGGGAAGATTTTAAAGAAATACCTTTCATAGGAGGCAACGCATTCTATTCCCTGTATATTATTGTCTTTTTCTTTTCCTTAGGTGATCAGGAGATCAAGTCTCTTGTAGAAAAATGCTCAAAAATGAAGTCTCTCAGAATGGGTCTAAACTAGATCGACTGGAAAGAGCTCAGAAAAACGATCTTGTAGACGCAAACGGCACTGAAAACCGACGCCGTATGAGAAAGATATTCAGCTTTGAAGTTTGCTAATTTCAATAAAAAAGATGGCCAAATTTGACTTTATAAAATATTATTTTTATTAAAAAAAGAATATTCCACAGAATATTATGGGAATATTCTGTGGAATATTCCACAAAATATTCTGCAGAATATTTCGGTGGCAGCCAATCATAGGGTGCCACGTGGCCAGCCTGGAGGCCACCACGTGGCCCCAAGTTACAATGAAATATGGTTCAAAAATTTTGTTTGCACGTGGCAGGGTTCGACCCCGGGTCAGGGCGGACACAATGGAGTGGCTTGACCAACAGGCGATAGATGTTTCTTAATTAACCAATGCAACGAATGTTTATTTTAACTTTGAAATAGATTTGGGTGGGGCCCGAAAGGGGGCCAGCCCCCTTCTCCATAGAACCGCTCGCTCGGAACCGTGGCTTAGACTCGGCACACAAAACCAAACAGTTATGATAACATTTATTACACCATTTCACATGTGAATGGTTGGCACTAATTGTGGTTTTCAAACTGTTGGTTACAAATTTTTAATAGGCGGGTTGGACGGTGGTGCATGTGACCACGTCCACAGCATTAAACTTAACCGCTCGATAAAGTTGGAGCACGTCTGCCAAATATGGCAATGAAATATGGTTCAAAAATTTTGTTTGCACGCGGCAGGGTTCGACCCCGGGTCGGGGCGGACACAATGGAGCGGCTTGAACAACGGGCCACAGATGTTTCTTAATTAACCAATGCAACGAATGTTTATTTGAACTTTGAAATAGATTTGGGCGGGGCCCGAAAGGGGGCCAGCCCCCTTCTCCATAGAACCGCTCACTCGGAACCGTGGCTTAGACTCGGCACACAAAACCAAACGGTTATGATAACATTTATTACACCATTTCACATGTGAACAGTTGGCACTAATTGTGGTTTTCAAACTGTTGGTTACAACGTTTTAATAGGCGGGTTGGACGGTGGTGCATGTGACCACGTCCACGGCACATTAAAATTTAACTGCCAGATAAAGTTGGAACGCGCGCGAATATGGCATTTGTTGCCATTTTTAAGCTTGGAGTTAACTCCGAGTTCTCCACATTTGGTGGAATTTTTCTAGGTGACAACGGGTGTGATTGAAAAATAATTAGCCATAACTTTTGCTAGGAAAGTCCATTTGGGACGAATTTTTATTTTATTTTGGGGTATTGAAGCATTCTGCAGCTTTTGGGAGTTTTTTTAGAGCCATCAGGGCACCCTATCAGTGATTTTACCAGCGATTTTGGTTGTGGAGCCACTAGGGCCTAATGAAAGATCAGCTGTTTTGGACTATACTCATCCAATGGAGGTGAATGAATAGTCGATTTATACTGATTTCAGCCTTTTGTTTCTGAATTTGCAGCTTATTTTTCCTTTTGAGGCTTTCTGCACAATGTAATTCACATTTTGAGAATTAATGAAAAAGGGAAAAGCCTAATTAGAGGCTTTTGGACCTGGCAGAGGTAGCCCAAGAGAGGGGTGAACTGCTTAAACAAATGCTTACTGTTATGCTATGCATTTTTGCTGTTATATTTCAGTTTCTACTACATTAAACAGTAACTTTTCATAAGTACACTTATCCCAATCAGACTTATACAATGAACACAACTCCTCAGTTTCACTTCAAACCACATTACTTCATTTGCAGAATACTTGAACTTGCTTATTCACCCATAAAATTTTGATTAATGAATACTTTGCACATAAACAAATACTTTCATTGATCGGATCTATTTCAGTGTTTACATTTTATTTCTTTAGGCAGAGCCAGTTTGTGGGCCAGAAGCTTCTGGTTTCATCCTTTCTAGTAAAGGTGAAATAACCAGTAAAAGCCCCCTACTATCAATCTCTATATAAGAAATACTTTGTTCTCACAATTTCAGATCAGATTGGTATCAGAGCTCTAGGTTTTGCTTAAGAGTTTGTGAAATTTGTGCAAGAATATTGTGTTATTCTGCAAAATTTGATGCTTACTAGGTTGAAATTGAAAAGAGGGGAAGGTCAATTGGTTAGAGAACAAGTTAATCCTCAACCAAGGAGGGCTAGGGTGCCATTATCTCCACCTTCCATTTCATCCTCATTAGCCTTAGAATCAGCCACAAACATGTCTTCCAGAGAAGGAGAAGTACATGAGGAAATGGATCCCAAGGAAGAAGAAAGAGTCTTTAGAAAATATTTCTTGGACATGAATGAGATGGTTAGGATCCTATACCAGGAGAGAAATGATAGGATTGCTGGAGAAGGGTCTAGAAACCAAAAAGAAGAAGGAGATTCTTCAGGAGGGAAGAAAGACAAGGATGAGTCTAAGAAAGGGAATGGAGGAAATGGTGATCCTTCATCTCCATCGTCATCCTCTTCCTCCACATCATCCTCTTCAACTTCTATTAATCAGTCACACAAAACAAAAACATCTCTTAAAAATCCTTTGTTAAAGCTTGATGTGAAGTTTGAGTTGCCGATGTTTAATGGTGATGTTAATGCAGAAAAATTGGATAACTGGATTAGACAGCTGGAAGTCTATCTCAGAATTTAGAATTTGCATGATGATGACACAAAAATCCAATTAGCCTCTTTGAGAATGGATGGAGCAGCTTTGGTTTGGTGGGAAGCCAAGACTAGAGAGGAGATTAAAAAGCATGGTAAGATAACTCTAACATGGAATGAGTTTATTACATCCATTAAGAAACAGTTTTATCCTCTTGCTCATATTCAGAAAGCAATCATGAATTGGAAAAAATTTAGGCAACTTAAGGGTCAAAATGTGCAAGATTATACCCAAGAGTTTAGAAGGAGAGCACTTCTACTTGGAGTAGACTTACAAAGTCAAGACACCTTGTTGAAATACATAGGAGGTTTGCACAATTACCTACAACATACTATTCTAATGTTCAATCCTATCAGCTTAGATGAATTCTGTGTCCAGGCTACACATTTAGAAGCTAGAGGAAAGAATACTTTTGATGAGGATAGTAATTTCAAAAACAAAGGAAAGAAAAGAGTTGCAAATTCAAGAAAAGAAAAATGAAAGTTCTTTTGCAAGAACTGTTCAAAGACAAGTCATGATGAAGATCATTGTTGGAAGCTTCATCCTGAACTGAAACCAGAAAAATACAAGAACAAAAACAAGACCAAAGAAAAGGAGAAAACTGTAGCAACAGTTGAGCAAGACTTAGGGTCAGACTCGGGAGATGAGACAAAAAGCATAGCCATGGTTTTAAAGAACATTAAGGGGAAAGAAGTGGTGCAAGACACAATTCCTAGTTCTAGCTCTTTGAATTGTCACAAAGATACTCATGAAGAAAAGAGGAGGATAGAGCTCTTCCATGTGAGGGTAATTTCAAAACATACCAAAATTGACACACTGTTTGATAGTGGGTCACAAGCGAATATTATATCTGAAGACTTGGTCAAGCAGCTTAAACTTGAGACCATTCCACATCCGAAGCCTTATCCACTTGGATGGATATGCAAGGATGCCAAATTGCAAGTTTCAAGGAAGTGCATATTGCGCTTTGCAATAACTGCACACTTTATTGACACAGTTGAACTTGATGTGGTGCCGCTTGATATCTCAGGTATTGTTTTGGGAAGTCCTTATTTATTTGACAGGAAGGCCATCTTTCATTGCCATGAAAACAAGTATCACTTGTTCAAATATGGTAAAGAGTGCATTGTGAGAGCTCACAAGAAGAAGCTGGAATCTTCTTTACTCCATGCAAGTCAATTGAAAAGACTGGTTAATGCAAGTCAAAGTCTAACTTTGTTAATGTTGAAACGACCAGATTTTGAGCATTCGCCTTTTTATGATGTTGCTAATGATTTGTATCAGTTTGATAATAGTTTATCTTTGAAAGAAGATGATGTTATGTTGCACAAATTACCTTTTGGGTCAGCCAATCCAGTGAATGAAGTGTCAAAGCAAAGCAGTGCAAGCAAGAAGGACACACAATTCAGCATGGGAAAAAGTTGGTTTTAGGATGGTAGAATTCGCCATGGGAGCAGTTTGCAAGATGAAAGTTATTTTAAGTCTTCTGGGAAGTTTGATCAGTGTAGAAAAATTTCGTCTTCTGTAGATTACAATTGTTTTTCTGCAAATTTTAATAATTTGCATCATGACTCCATCAATCTTAGCAAGGGTCGATCAGTTGATTCCAGAGAAAGTTTATCATTTTCTCAAAAGCTTCATTTGATGAAATCGGGTAGATTTCAGTTATCCAAGGGTGGAAGAGTGGAGAATCAGTCTCCACATCATCAGTTTCAGTAATCAGAGAGCTTTTGGGGTCCAAAAGCTTCCCATTTGGGAGGTGTGATCAGGAGATCAAGTCTCTTGTAGAAAAATGCTAAAAAATGAAATTTCTTAGAATGGGTCCAAACTAGATCGGCTGGAAAGAGCTCAGAAAAATGATCCTGTAGACATGAACGACACTGAAAACTGACACCGTATGAGAAAGATATTCAGCTTTGAAGTTTGCCAATTTCAGTAAAAAAGATGGCCAAATTTGACTTTATAAAATATTATTTTTATTAAAAAAAGAATATTCCACAGAATATTTTGGGAATATTCCATGGAATATTCCACAAAATATTATGTGGAATATTTTGGTGGCAGCCAATCATAGGGCATCACGTGGCCAGCCCGGATGCCGCCATGTGGCCCCAAGTTACAATGAAATATGGTTCAAAAATTTTGTTTGCACGCGGCAGGGTTCGACCCTAGGTCGGGGCGGACACAATGGAGCGGCTTGACCAACAGGCCATGGATGTTTCTTAATTAACCAATGCAATGAATGTTTATTTGAACTTTGAAATAGATTTGGGCAGGGCCCGAAAGGGGGCCAGCCCCCTTCTCCATAGAACCGCTCGCTCGGAACCGTGGCTTAGGCTCGGCGCACAAAACCAAACGGTTATGATAATATTTATTACACCATTTCACATGTGAACGGTTGACACTAATTGCAGTTTTCAAACTGTTGGTTACAATGTTTTAATAGGCGGGTTGGATGGTGGTGCATGTGACCACGTCCACAGCATTAAACTTAACCGCCCGATAAAGTTGGAGCGCGTCCTCCAAATATGGCATTTGTTGCCATTTTTAACTGGAGTTAACTCCAGTTCTCCACATTTAGTGGAGTTTTTCTAGGTGACACTGGGAAAAACTTCAGTTAGCCATAACTTTGGCTAGGGAAGTCCATTTGGGACGAATTTTTTTATATTTTGGGGTATTTAAGCATTCTGGAGCTATTGGGATAGGTGGCAGAGCCATCAGGGCACTCTATCAGTTATTTTACCAGAGATTTTGGTTGAGGAGCCACTAGGGCCTAATGAAAGATCAGCTGTGTTGGACTATACTCATCCATTGGAGGTGAATGAATAGTCGATTTATACTGATTTCAGTCCTCTGTTTCTGAATTTGCAGCTAATTTTTCCTTTTGAGGCTTTCTACATAGTGTAATTCTTAATTTGAGCATTAATGAAAGAGGGAAAAGCCTAATTAGAGGCTTTTGGACCCAGCAGAGGTAGCCCAAGAGAGGGGTGAACTGCTTAAACAAATGCTTACTGTTATGCTGTGCATTTTTGCTGTTATATTTCAGTTTCTACTACATTAAACAGTAACTTTTCATAAGTACACTTATCCCAATCAGACTTATACAGTGAACACAACTCGTCAGTTTCACTTCAAACCACATTACTTCATTTGCAGAATACTTGAACTTGCTTATTCACACATAAAATTTTGATTAATGAATACTTTGCACATAAACAAATACTTTCATTGATCGGATCTATTTCAGTGTTTACATTTTATTTATTTAGGCAGAGCTAGTTTGTGGGCTAGAAGCTTCTAGTTTCATCCTTTCTAGTAAAGGTGAAATAACCAGTAAAAGCCCCCTACTGTCAATCTCTGTATAAGAAATACTTTGTTCTCACAATTTTAGATCATTAGGAAAATAAAAGTTGAGTAGTATTGATTTTTGGCTTTTTAAGTAAACATCTCAGATAATCTTTTTGATTTATCGCTTATAGAAATAATAAATGTTAAGGAAACAATTGAAATATTTGAAAGTCAAATAGATTATATTTTCACTGAAAGATGAAATTTCACTGAAGTTATTTATTCTATGATGAACTCTCATCTTTATAAAGCATGGTCATTCTGTAGTCAGTCAAGAAAATAATCTCTTACATAGTAAAGGCTCTTTTACAGAGAAGCAATCTAAAAATCAAAAAATTATCATCCAGAATCCTCAAAAGGACCAATGATTCACCCCATCTGGGAAAACTTATCAATTTTTAGAAAGAAATTCAAAAATTAGACTAGAAAAGCTTAAAATATAATAATTCTCTTCACGATCTTGTTTACCATATTCATAGGGAAATATTTGAACTGAAATTACCAATACAGCCTACCGAAATAGGGTAATGACTTGAGATTATATCAATAGGACAAGGGGTCTCATCAAGATTCGATCAGTTTAAGTACAACCAGTGAGTGGAATTTTCAATATTTGGTTACCAAGCCAAGACAATGGCTTTTAAGTAAATAAAAATACAATAGAAAAATATCTAAAAAAAAGAAATGTAAGTTCCACAAAAGATCAAGTATTTAAATTTGTAATTTATTTTTGAAGATTGTAGGAGAGACTGGATGGGACAATGAATCATTGCTGGGTAAAAGGTAACCCTGCTAAGAGCTTAAATTGCTTATTGGAACAGAGGCTCCACCTGAGATAAAAGAGTAAATATTCATAAATCTAATCTGAAAGAGTCACCTGCTTTATCTTTTTAAACTAAGTAAAGAATGGTATAGATAGTCATACTTTTTTTTAAAGAGGAATTCTTATGGATTATAATTAAGAGAGATTGTGTTGCTTAATGAGATATTATTTATAAAAATTCATTCCTACAACTATTTTTATTTCGAAAAAGTTTTTAGAAATTAAAAAAAGTTAATCAGAGATAGTCGGTTCTCCCAAGTGAATCGCCAATTGTTGTGCTATACAACAACCCCAATTTATTTTCAATAAATGGGGACCCTTTAAAATAAATAGGAAATTTATTTTTTTGATTTTATTATAGCCTAAGTAAAAAAAAATTAGGAAATAAAGTTATTTTCTATTTCCGCTTTCATTCCTTAGCACACATTGCAAATCGCATAGCTTATGAGATTAAATGACTAAAAATCTTGTTAAGTCTTGCTAGTTGCGATATGCGCTAAACCTTTTCGAAGTCATATAAACTCTCGTTGCAAAAGCTTTAAACACCATTATAAAAGAAAAACACATCGCGCCTTGCAAAATGATCAAACATTATAAAATTTCGGTAAGAATCGTGGTTAAACGAACCCGATGAATCAATAAAGCAAAAAACATAAAATTTCAAGTGTCTGAAAAAGTGCATCGACACGATTCTTTAAGTGCACTTCGCATTTTGAAAAAAATAAATAAAAGCAAGTTTCATTACCATATATAAATTTCTATGTGGGATTTGCGCAGATCGCATTTCGCGAAATTTATTGGTAACATAACTAATAGAAATAATATTGAGTTACGATATGCGATAAATTGATAGTTATTACTCAAGTGTGCAAAATGATTCATATCTAATCAACTGAATATAAGATCTAACGTCTTAAATTGATCAATAGAAATTTCATGTGAAGGTGTGTAAGAGATTTGATTGAAATAATTATCGGTGATTTACAAAATTTAATAGGAGTAAGGTTTGAAAGATTCATATCTACTTCAAGCATATTTTGAATGATTGAATGTCAGATTTGAGATTATATTGCTTTAATTCTATCTTTCTCTCTATTCTCTCTATTTTTAAAGTTTTTTCTGTTCGCTTAAATTTAGGAAACCGCTTAATGGAGCAAAGATAACATAGATGAGCAAGAAAGGAAAGGAAATTGCCCAAGCATCATCTACTGAAGACTTAGATATGTCTCCCCTATTCTCAGATAGCACCTGCAACAAGTATTGTGGTAGTTCTTCGTGGGAGGAAATGTATCAATTATTCAAGAATGAAAAGCCAAGGGTAATAATCAAAGTTGCTACAATAGGAGCATTAGTTCCTTCAGAACCGACCTATTTCGATGTTGCATACTCATTCATCCACAAGGTAGCACCAAGGCCAATGATTCTCCCCTATATAGATATGGTTAAGTGGGTAATTAACCACTTGAACATAGAAGATAGGACATTTAAGGATTCAGAGGGTGAGAATATTGGTTCTTTAAGGACAAAATATTTGAGGGCAATGTACCATTTACATGTCCCGCAACAGAACTATGACAAAGCTTTAGAATAAAAAATCCAGACCTGATGAAATTCATAAAAGAATGGAAGCATGACCAAGGAAAGATTAAACAGGACAAACACAGTATGTACCCAATAGCACAAATTCATTCCCCTTATTGCTATGTTGTTGGTATGTTGTGTAGATTGTTTGCAAATCCTGATACTACTAGGTTTTTTGTAGATTGGGTCCCATTAATTGACACAATCGTCAATTCCTTAATTCTGAATTGGGAAAATATCCTATCTGATAATTTAGCTAGAAATATCATGGAGTATAGGAGTTTTGAGATTGCAACAAGATTATGAGCTTAGTGGAAAGAAGTCGCCTTCACTAAGTGGGCCCGCAGGCTATTTTTGGCGCAAAGTCTATTTTTAGACATATGGATCATATTCTATGAGTTGCAGGATGCTATTTGTGGATGGTTGGTCAAGTTGGAAAAATAGATGAAATTCTATTTTTAGAATATTGGGCAAAGCCTATTTATAGATCGTCAATCTAAAAATAGATGCATGTTGATTATTATTGACTCTTAATAATAATCAGACTCTAAACATCAACTTATTCTCTTGGAGCACTTCGGTTCAGTGCACAAATGTGGCACATCAGCTGACTGAAGGAATTACGCTATTCCTAAGGGTTTACTGGAGCTAATGCATGGAGGACTCAGTTAGAACTCAAGTGGCAGAGTTATGACACATTTGGAAGAAGTAGTTATGGAGTTGTATTTAGTTTAACTCAGTTAGACTCAGTTGAGCTAGTTGTATCTAGTTTAACTGATTGATACATTAGTGAGAGTGGAGTGAATTAATTAGTTAATTAATTCACTAAATAATAAATCATTAATCAACTAAGATACAACCAGTTAACTTAGGTGCATGGACAGTTTCAGTGGAGACCCGGTACGGAGATAGGGTGAAAGAGCGGAGTTAACTATCGGTTGTGACTATCTTGTTGCATATTTGCAACAACTAGTGATTGGAGGAGCCCATGAGGATTGCGCAGTACAAGCCAGGTGGTTCAAGTTATTTAATGAGTCATCCTACAACATTGATTACGCAATAGAGGCTGGCTATCAGGTGGCAGAGATTGGAGCATGTGATTTGCTAGATCTAGCTTGATTAGTGTGTAGCAATTAGAGGTTGTGCTGAGATCTTGTGAGGAGCTTTATACAATGATTGTTACATGATCTCTATGAAATATAATATACATATAGTTGGGGTTTTCAGCTTTAAGATTTGCCATGAAATACTGTGTTCATATGTGTGAATGCTTATGGTTTTAATGTGCGCATGCAATTGATTTTATTTCCGCATGTAATGATCAATGGTAGAAGAGATTATGTATTGTGAATGAAGCTAAAATAGTGTGTGATCAAGAGAATCTCGGTGAATAATATATCAGTTATTCAAATTTTCTACATGGTATCGGGCTTGGGTGCAGAAAGTGGAGAAATTGCAAAACATTGAAGAGGTTGAGTTTTGTGCCCAGTGGAGATTGAATTTGCGATAAATTTTCTTGGTGTGGATTGAGATGTCTTTCAACGGATTTCAATTGGAGTATGCCCTTGAGGAAGCTCGAATTATATTGCATGGAAGGATAGGATGGAGGCGGTGCTGGATGATAATGGGTTGAAGGAGTTCATAGATGTAGAAATTCCAAAACCTGCTTCTAGCGATGCAGCCGCACTTGACGCATGGAAAAAGAAGACAACAAAGTGTTGAAGGATTATGTTGGAAGGTGTGAAGGAACACATAGTGTCTAGCCTTCATGGTAAAGCTAGTCCATTATTAATGTGGAAAGATTTGACAGAATTGTTCTGAAGCAGAAGCGACGAGAGGAAGTTGGCGCTTAAAGACAAGCTCAGAAAAATAAAAATGGAGAAAGGCGATAGTATACCGAAGTACCTCACGAAGTTTGTCAATGGAAAGGGATAAAATTTGGGAAGTGTGGGAGATTTACTTTTTGTGTGATGACTTGGTGGGGTGGATCTCCTTGAAGCCAGAAGAGTTTGCATTCCTATCGGGACTCTGTCAATGGTAGGGAGAAATTGCCGGGATGGGAGTGACTTTGGTTAGATCTTGTGCGAGAGGAGATAAGGAGAAGTAAACGAGGGACGAGATCTTCATCAAAAGAACTTCTGATGAAGAGAATTGTGCTTTGGCTGCCAAAGCAAAGAGGAAGAGCAAGAAGCATGCTTCTCAATCCGGTGTGAAAGGAAAGAAGCAGGACATGTCCAAGGTGAAGTGCTTTCACTATCACCAACACGGACATTATGCCACTAGTTGTCCACAGAAGAAGAAAAGTAATCAGGTTGCTGGATCTACAGCTGGAGAGGGCTTAGCCTCGTAGTTTGAGCTGGATTTTTCATTGATCGCATGCTTGGTCTCAAGTGTGATGGGTTTAGTGTGGTTTCTTGACAATGGTGCATCTTTTCACATGACAGGAGATCGAGATTTGTTTACTGATCTGGATGAGAAAGAACTTGGAGTGCACATTGAGATGGGCGATGATGGTAGATACAGTGCGACTGATATCGGTACCATTTCCTTTGAGAGGGAGTCTGGTAAACCCTTCGTATTGAAGGAAGTGATGCATGTTCCAGGATTGAAGAAGAATTTTATCTTTGTAGCGATGTTAGAAGACAAGGGATATGATGCTATCTTTAGCGAGGGAAAGGATTTCCTGCGTAGTAAGGCAACTGGTGAGACCCGGAGGATAGGGGTTTGAGTTAAGAACCTTTATCAATTGCAGGTAGATGGCTGCGCAACAATGGCAGGCAAGGTAGAAGGAGTGGTGAGCCGAGATGATGGCGAGTTGTGGTGCAGGAGATTGGGCCACCTTCACCATGGAGCTTTGAAGATACTGCAGCAGATTTCTACTGGGCTTCCTAAGGGTACTCTTGCGCAGTCAGATCAGTGCAAGGGATGTACCTTAGGAAAATTTGTGAAATCTACCTTTCACGAGAAGGATAGTTGCGCCACGACGATCCTTGAGAGAATTCACATAGACGTGTGTGGAACTTTCTCAGTAGCTTCGACAGCAAAGCACGGGTACTATGTGATATTTGTTGATGATTTTTCTCGTAACTGCTAGATCTTCTTCATGCAGAAGAAGAGCGAGACATACTCAAAGTTCTATGAGTTCAAGGCACTGGTTGAGAAAGAATCGGGGAAGCAGGTGAAGGCTCTTAGGAGCGACAATGGTGGTGAATTCATCTATGAAGAATTCAAGGACTTTTGCAGCGCAGAAGGAATTCAAAGAGAGCTCATAACACCTCATAACCCACAGTAGAATGGGGTTGCTGAGTGGAAGAACAGAACGATCGTGGGTGTTGCATGGGCGATGTTGCATGATCAGGGCCTTCCCATACACTTGTGGGTTGAGGCAGGCATGCAATACTGCAGTATATGTGCAGAACCGTTGTCCTCACAGGATACTTGTCATGAGTACACCCGAGGAGGCATTTTCTGGTAAGAAGACTGATATTTCCCATTTTAGGATTTTTGGTTCACCTGTTTACATTCATGTGATGAAGGATGCCGGGAAGAAGTTGGAGTTGACTGCAGAGGTTGGGATATTTGTGGGGTACACTGATACGCCCAAAAACTATCGTGTGTATTTTCCAGACAGTCGCAAGACTATTGTGCGACGGGATATCAAATTTCATGAGGAGAAAACCATGAAGTGTTTTCTTGAGAGGGAGCCACACTTGCATGCAGATGAGGAGCTATTAGTTCCTAAGGATGAGTCTCTGGATGTGGATTAGCCACAAGAGGAGGTTCATGGAGTGGAAGAGACCACTCATGCAGCGCCAACCATCAGAGGGCAGAAGCGCACTACAGAAGCTGAGCGACTGGCTCAAGATACAGAGAAGGTTGTAGGAGCACCTACATCACAGTGCGGAATGCTGTGAGACAAGCCACCTGATCTGTATAATCGATACATGGCTCTTATGAGAAAGTGTATCGTAATAGAGCCATCCTCTTTCGAGGAAGTCGTGGAGGATCCCGCATGGGTAGATGCCATGGTGGAAGAGTATGATTCGATTGTCAGAAACAGTGCATGGGAGATTGTCCCAAGGTCGGAAGGGAAATCAGTGGTAGGTTCGAGATGGATCTACAAAGTGAAGCAAGCTGCTGACGGGAGCGTCGAGAAGTACAAGGCAAGAGTTGTTGCCCAGGGCTTCTCACAGATCGAGGGGATCGACTATGAGAAAACCTTTGCACCTGTCACAAGGCATTCTTCCATACAGACGATTCTTACTTTCTCAGCGCCGATGGGGTGGCACATTCATCAGATGGATGTGAAGACTGCGTTCCTCAACGGAGTCATTGAGGAGGAGGTGTACATAGAGCAGCCCTAAGGTTTTGGAGATCTTTAGCAAATAGCCTACGTGTGCAGGCTCAAGAGAGCATTGTATGGGTTGAAACAAGCACC
Source organism: Pinus albicaulis (assembly GCA_034641835.2). Classification (NCBI taxonomy): domain Eukaryota; kingdom Viridiplantae; phylum Streptophyta; class Pinopsida; order Pinales; family Pinaceae; genus Pinus; species Pinus albicaulis. The sequence goes on from CM076583.1 coordinate 1,185,395,981, forward strand.
TCCTACTTGGTACACACGGATAGACAGTTATTTCACCAGACTTGGATTCTCCAAGAGTGAGGCAGATCCGAACCTATACCTGATAGTGGTGGAGGGTAAGTTGCTGATCATTGTACTTTATGTAAATGATTTGATTTTGACGAGTGATGAACTATTGATACACTCATGCAAGGCTGATCTTGTAAAGGAGTTTGAGATGAAGGACTTGGGCCTCCTTCAGTATTTCCTGGGATTGGAAATTTGGTATCGCAATGATGGACAGTTTTTTTATAAGGAAAGTATGCCTGGGAGATACTAGAGAAGTTCAACATGCATGGCTGCAAGCCTATTGATACTCCTCTTCCTAGTGGTTGGAGGAAGGAGGATGCTACTTCGGCGGAGGTAGTGGATGCCACTATTTATCAACAGTTGGTGGGGTCGCTTATGTATCTGGTCAATACACGACCTGACATATGCTATGCTGTTAACCAGCTTTCACAAGCTATGGTTAAGCCTACCAAGCTCTTCTGGAAGGTAGGAAATCATGTATTGAGATATATCAGAGGCACATAGGGATATGGATTATGGTACAGATAGTCGGATGAGGTGAGGCTATGTGGCTTCATGGATGCAGATTGGGTAGGGAGCCCAATGGATAGAAAGAGCACATCTGGAGGGATTTTCAGTATCAGGTAGACAACAGTTTCTTGGTACAGCAGGAAGTAGAGATCCATGGCACTCAGTTCAGCAGAGGCCGAGTATATGGCAGCAAGTTTGGCTGCATGCGAGCCTATATGGATGAGGAAGATCCTGGTCGGGTTGTTCGGTTCACACTTAGAGCCTACTGTTATTTAATGTGATAATCAGAGGTGCATCAAAATCTCGGTTAATCTGGTATTTCATGATAGATCTAAACACATTGACATCCGGTATAATCATATCAGATATTGTGTGCAGTGGAAGATCATGTTACTTTCATATATTCCCACGGAGGATCAGGATGCCGATATCTTGACGAAGGCGCTCACCAGGAGCAAATTCGAATACCACAGAGGCAGGATATGGGTGGCAGATAATACTTATCTTGTTGAGAGGGAGTGTTGAGATTGCAACAAGATGATGAGCTTAGTTGAAAGAAGTCGCCTTCACTAAGTGGGCCCGTAGGCTATTTTTGGCGCAAAGTCTATTTTTAGACTATGTCTATTTTTAGACATATGGATCATATTCTATGAGTTGTAGGATGCTATTTATGGATGGTTGGTCAAGTTGGAAAATAGATGGACTTCTATTTTTAGACATATTGGGCAGAATCTATTTTTAGATTTCCAGTCTAAAAATAGATATGTCGAATATTATTAGCTCTTAATAATATTTGAACTATAAACATTATCTTATTTCTTGGAGCACTTCAGTTAAGTGCACAGATGTGGCACAGGAGCTGACAGAAGGAATTACGCTATTCCTGAGGGTTAAGTGGAGCTATTGCATGGATACTTCAGTTAGAACTCATGTGACAGAGTTTGGTGGAGTTGATTGAGGAGTTAATGGAGTTGTGTTCAGTTTAACTAATCTAAACATAATTGAGCTAATTGTATTTAGTCTAACTAATTAATACACTAGTGAAGAGTGGTGTAAATTAATTATTAATTAATTCACTAATTATAAACTCATTAATCAACTAAATAATACATCAGTTAACTTCAGTGCATGGACAGTTTCAGTGGAGACCAATGCAGAGATAGGTGAAAGAGCAGGTTAACTATCAGTTGTGACTATACTGTTGCATATTTGCAACAACCAGTGATTGGAGGAGCCCATGAGGATTGTGCAGTACAAGCCAGGTGGTTCAATTTATTTAATGAGCCATCCTACAACATTGATTACGCAATAGAGGCTGGCTATCAGGTGGCAGAGATTGGAGCATGTGTTTTGCTAGATCTAGCTTGATTAGTGTGTAGCAATTGGAGGTTGTGCTGAGAGCTTGTGAGGAGCTTTGTACAATGATTTTTACATGATCTCTATGAAATATAATATACAGATAGTTTGGGTTTTCAGCTTTCAGCTTTCCCATGACATATTGTGTTCATATGTGTGATTTTTTATGGTTTTAATGTGCGCATGCAATTGATTTTATTTCCGCATGTAATTATCAATGGTAGAAGAGATTATGTATTGTGCATGAAGCTAAAATAGTGTGTGATAAGGAGAATCTCGGTGAATAATATATCAGTTATTCAAATTTCTACAAGGAGTAAAAGAAGTGTTTCCTCTAGGGAAATACCCCCTTTTACATGAGTTCCTATGTCATGGACACAATTTTCTTTTCTTCGAGTTTTCCTACCATGGGATGGAAATGGACAACTCAAGACCCTACTCCAATCCACATTTACCACAGAGTCCTTTTGGAATCAGATTTTCATCTACATTTTTACAAAATTTTCCATAGAATCATACTGCCTATGCACCAAATTATATTTAACGAGAAGGCCCCTAGGATTTCCAAAGAGGCTAGTACATACATTTTTCCCATTGCCAGATGGGTTGCCAAAGAAAGTTTCACCTATGTCAGAGTTTCCAAGGTTTATGCTTCTCCCCATGTCTTGCCATATTATGTTCCTGACAAGTTACTTGCTAGAGATATCGCCTACCAGCTTGTGGTAATGGTATTTCAAAATAGCTTAAAGATCCTAAGAAGGAAATTTGGCCTAATTTCCCTTTACAGTGCGGTACTTTTGCACTTTTTGATATTGGTCATGCGTACAAGGAAGTTTCAAATGTTAATTTATTAAATTTGGTTGTAATGCAAAAATGGCCATATGACCCCAATAATGTGATTAAAAATTACATAATAGAGTTCAAAGTGAAGCCTTTTGTGAAAGAGATAGATAGATTTGATGATTTCTTTCAAGGTATTGAAAATTTTTCAGATATATTAAATTTTTCATCTAGTCAACTCAATCAAGATGACTTGGAAGCCTTCCAAGCATACAAAAACAAGAGACTGGAAAGGATTCCTGTGGATTTATTGACTATTGAAGATTTCAATAGAGAAATCCAAGTATTAGCTTGGATAATGAAGCTAAAGACATGTCTGAAGATGAGACAGGGAAATCAGGACATCAATCTCAGAATTCAGATCATTCTGATAAGGAATCCGAAAAAAGAAATGAGAGCCTAGAAAAGGTAATAATCAAGTAATCAAAGAGATTGAGATGCAAGAGAAAGGAGGAATTAATGGAACTGAATCATCATCCCAAGAAGTTCAGAAAAACCAAGATACACCTGATCATTCAAAAAAATCTCAGCCAAAGGATTTGAAGAGTGAATGGGATAATTTTTCTAATGCAATAAAAATGCCTCAAAGAAATCCTAATACTGATCAATATACCAGTTTTTAGATGCCAAAATTTTTTCAGAAATTAGTGGAAACTGTTACTCCACTACAACAAGTTCCTGAAACTCATGATCGAGAGATCATTTTAGCCTACCCTATAGAACATTTAGTTTTACAAATTGAGGAAATCCCTTCACTGGATGCCTTCTACAATCCTATTCATAAGCCTGTAGTCAAGAGAATAAAAAGGAGAAGAATTTATGATACAGTCTCAAGCCTTACAAATTAATCTGTTGACGTTTTATGGAAGGATCCTCTAGCTGATCCTACCAAACATTTAACCAAACTATCATAGTTTGCAGGGGAATATGCTATTTCCACTATAGAAAAGGCCACTGAATTTAAAATGTTACTAAAGCAGAGAGAAGATAAAATACAATATTTAGAGAGACTGTTAGAGCAAGAAAAGTCTAACTCCAACGAAAAAATGGTATTGAAAATGTTTGAGTTTCAAAAATATTTTGAAATATTAAATTTGCAGCATCAAGTGCAACTTACAGAAAAGAAAACACAACTGGAAGCAACAATAAACAAATTACAAAGCCAGCCATATCTAGATAAATTCGTAAAGGAAGCATTAGATATGAATGCTAAACTTAAGCAGCAACAAGAAGTATTTTTCCAACAAGTTTCTATCACTAGCTCTTATTATGATTCAAGTGAAAAAATGATCCAGCAATTCGGTATTCAGAAACTTGAGTGTGAGAATATTGAGAAGAAAAATAATGAACACATTTAATGGAAATCATTAGACTCAGGCAAGGAAGCTGATCTACCCCAGGTAGATAAATTTCACAAGGAAATCTTATTTAAGGATTGGGAAGTACAAATAAGGAAATCAGTAGCAAAACCATCAAGGTTAATGAAGGAAATTACTGAATCTGTATGTGAATAGCTTTTGAAAGATTAACTTATCAAAGAATGCACATTTTAATTGCTCTCAGAAATCAAGCAGTTGGAAACACAGTGGAAACAAAAGATGGAAATGCAGGAAGAAATGATTAAAACAATGAATAAGTTTGATCAAGAAAATTATTGGAATTTTCTGATCAAACCTTATCATAGTATCAAACCTTGCAGTCTTTAACTAATTCAACAAAAATATTACAACCAACACTCTCAAATGAAGTATTCAAGGGACAGGTCAGATCGAGAATTTCCTAGCTAGCTCAACTCAAACCCATGCTAGATATTTGTCAACTTCGGGATAAAATACAAGTGAAAGATCTGAATTCATAGTTATATTGTTACTTTATTTCCCTAGATTGTAGTTAAAGTTTGTATTATGAGGATGGTTGTTTGAAACCTCCTCTATTTTTATGTAATAATCTATTTTTAAACATATTTATTTTAGTATTTAAACCCCCATCATGCATTTAGAGAAGGGTCAAGAAATTTGTCAAAAACATTTGCAAAGAATGCACTTTTGTAAGTTTGTAAATGCTTTGATGGATTAATGGAACATATTCTGTTATCTTTTGACATTTGAAGTTGTTTAACTGATGTTGCACTATTTTACTCTTTAAATTGCTTGAAAGTGAAGAGGAGCAGAAAATATACTGTCAGTTTATATGAGTAGGACTTCGTACATATGGTACTTCTATTCACTTGTATTAAGCTTTCCTTTCTAGATTGACAGTTATCATTTTACTTGTATTGTATATTTGAAACGTCATCATAAATGAATGCTAAATGCACTTTTGTATTAATATTTGTCTATGATTTCTTATCCGATATATAACCACACACATGAATGCGATATACTTTTCACAATTCTTTTAATCAAACTATTTTGTTAAAAGGATCATCTTTACATAATTTTCATCTCTTTAAACTGTTAAATAATCTTCATTAATAATAGTTGGAGGATATCTCTTAAGACCGCATAAAGGAAGAAAAACCCTAAGTATATAGTAGAATAGATAAGTGTTAGATAAATGCATGTGATAGATTAAAATCATTTCCCATTGCATGTCATATAAAAAAACACATCGCAAATTATCCTTATTGGGAAACTGGTCCCTTCATCCCCAGTTGGAGCCACCACACCAAACGGAAAATGACTTGCTCTAAAGTCCGTACTGGGTGGTTTTCCCCCATGTTGTGGCAACGAAATTCTGAGGCCTCAACACCAGGTAATCCTCTCAATCAACTTAGTAATCATTTTTGTTATCAATTCAAGTAATTTTAAGTTAATTTCACCATAGGAATTATTTTTTTAGATTAACCCTCTGCTTATATGTAGGTCGAAAATATCCAAGCTATGTATAGACATGATTGTGTAAAAACAAAACCCGCTTATGCGCTGAATAATTTTTCAAAATAAAAATCTAATGGATTAATTGTTGAATTGAATCAGGATGACCATCAGTTGGAGAGAGAGGGAGCATAGTGCAATTGATAATGAGTTAATGGAGGACCAATTATCCTTATATATATTTTGAGGATGTGGATTTCTCAAATTTTTCAAAATGCCCAATATGAAAAAAAATACCAAATTGCTAGAGATGCTTGTTAATTATTGGGACCTGAAGGAATATTTCTTCATGATTGATCAATTGCCTTTTAGAATTGAAATCGAAGACATATATTTCATTACTGGGTTTTTTCGAAGAGGAGAGCGAGTGAATTTGCAGGGCAAGCCAACAAGAGGGTTGAATTTAGATGATTACATCAGGATTTACTGTGCAAAGGATACTCAGAAGGTTGGGACCAAAATCCCAATAAGAGATGTGCAAGGATTACATATGAAAATCCTTTTTTTCACCATAGTCTGAGTAGTTGGGTTAGCTTCATTACACCAGGCCTCATGTGGAAGCATGAGTTTGGTAGTTGAATGCCTAACTACTTTATATGATTGGTGCACTGCACTGTTGACCAACTTGAAGAAATAATTGACCTCCATCCGGAAAGGTAAGACTAAACATTTCAAATATGGGACCATTTTATGTACATTCTTCTTTGAGAGGATACCTCGGCTTCGAACCAAGGTGATATCTACTATCAACAGCCCACGTGATCCATGCATAGCACGATGGGCTGACCTGATGAAGAGACTAGGGGGTGGCGAGGTCCCTATGACTGCCTGGGATGTTGAGTTCTTCATTTGGTGGGGAGAAAAACTGATCTCCATAGAGGATTACCCCTATGTAGTCATGGACTTTAGGCGAGATCCAGATCTACCCTTACCACCCAGAGTTGCATGGGGAGCGATTAGTAAGATCACATTAAATGATTTTTGATTATTTGGATTTTCGATAAAAATATGAAAATGAAAAAATATTTTTAATAGGACAATGTACTTACAAAATTATTGATCATGTTATAGATGTTGGACCAGTAAGACTTGAGGGTCTACCGAGGCACAGGTGCCACAAAAAAGAGGTAGAGAGTGTTTTGAAAGACACAGGGAGAGTCCTCCATGCCATACAAAGGAACTTGGAGGGTTTGACCCTCCAGGCCCCTATGGCTGCAGTAGAGGACCTGCCTGAGGCTATTTAGAGACGTGTGGTTGGTACCACGTGATTGGGTACAACTATTATGTCTTGTGGCTATTGCCATAATGTTATTCCATGATGCTTATCCAGGGCAGGGCCCATAGGCATAGAATTTTTAGGATGACTAGATGAATTTGATATTTTTTGATGATGGACATGATTGGGCATAAACCCTAATTTTGTAGGACATAATTGTCCAATTTTTTTATATTTTTGAATGTATGAATCTGATATATATATTCAACGATTTTATGGTGTGACTATCTCATATATATAATGATTTTTGATATCTAATGTGATGAATGATTGATATGCCAATCGATTTCTTGATTAGTTAATGAATCAACAAATGCATTTTCTGATCGTGGAATGTGAATGTATGTAACATAATTAAATGATCTTTGCAACAAACTCACTCTCATAAATAAACGATATAAATATGGATCTCTGAAATGATAGATGTTATTCAGCTGTGAAACCCTACTAATGAACCAATACCAAGAGACATTGCCTCAAAACATAGATTGATCACGACAGTATATTCTTCAACATTGTTCGAAGCAGGACCAAGACATACGATCCTTGAGACTGACAACTGATCGGATGGATAGCAGATTACACAAGCTGTGGAAGCAAGATTCTGGGCATGTTGACTAGCACCATAGACAAAGCCAAAATGAATCATATCATCCATAAACACCTACCAAATCAGATAAAAAATATCAATTTCATAATAGAATCGAAGACAAACATGAAAAAATATACAATATATACAACCAAATAAAATGCTAGGCAGACGCCTAGGCATAATACTTCTTAATATAGATCCAATTTCTGGGCTCCTCCAGCTCGTTTCGATCAAATTAAACCAAATCATAAGCTCCCTTCTTAAGGACTCTTTTGACAATGAAAGGTTTGTACCACGTGGATTTAAATTTATGTGCCCCCAAGGCATCCTTGTCTTAATCGTAGACCAAAAAGAGGTCACCTTCAGATAAAACACTAGGTTTAACAGCCTTATCATATTGAACCTTCACTCTTTTCTTATGGGCCTCATTAATCATAGATGCATCTTGATGCTGCTCATCGAGACATTCTAGATAAACAAGGCACTCTTCGAGACTTGAAGTGTCTCGAAGAAGCTCAACAACTAGCTTAAGGGAAGGAATATCACACTCAACAGGAAATATTGATTGCAAAACATAAACCAGTTGGAAAAGATTCAACCGAGTTGCAATCTAAACTGACATTTGGTATGCCTAAAGCACATGATACAACATGACATTCCAATTGGACCTCGCTTTATTGATTTTCCTTTGGAGGATAACCTTCAAGGATTTATTCATGGCTTCAACCTACCCATTGGCTTAAGGATAATACGGATATGAATGCTCCTATCAGAAACCTAATTTAAGGGCTAATTCAACCATCATGGAGTTCTAAAACTGCCATGGTCAGTGACAATATCTTTGGGAATAAAGAAGCAAGAAATGACTTGGTTGAACAGAAACAGGGTTGTTGTTTCACCATCGTTTGAGAATTAGGCATAGCCTCAGCCCACTTGGTGAAGTAGTCCACTGCTACAATAATTTACTTGTGACCCTTCGCCGAAGGTGGGTTACAAGTAGTAAAATCAATTCCCCACTTAGTGAATGGACTGAAAGTGATAACAAGAAAGAGCAGAGTTGGATGAGCACGCATATTCCAAGTATAAAATTGACAAGGATAACATTTTTTGACCACCCCAAAAAAATATTTGAAAATCGAGGGCAAAAAATATCCGGCATGAAAAATATTTTGAGTTGTAGCAAGCCCAGATAAATGATCACCACAAGCTCCAATGTGGCAATCATTCAACACAAACTCAGCTTCTTGGAGAGTTAAGCAACGTCTAAGGATCAAATTGACCTCGTGACAATACAGAGTGTCACCGATGATAAGATAACTTTTTTTCAAGTTACACAATTTTAAATGCTCATCGTTCGAAAAAGAGAGGGGAAACTTCGAAGACTAGAGATAAACAGTAATATCTCCATACCAAGGATCTTGTGAAGAAATAAGGAAAATATGTTCATTAGGGAATGAATCCTCATAAATAATCTCATCTCCACAAGGCAACTTAGAGATCAACTTCGTCAATACCATTGATTTCTTGGATTTGGCAGATAGGAATTTGATAGTGAATTCTTGTAAAATGACAATCCATATATTTTACTTGCACCCAATCACTCGCCTACTGAAAACAAATTGAAACAAATTGACAACTTCAAAAACATAAGTTTTGCGAAGGAGAATATAATGCCTAAGTCATTGGACAGCATGGATAGTTTCCAAAGCTAACTTCTCAATGGGAGAAAATCACAATATAGGACCTACCAAGCCTCAACTTAGATAATAAATAACATTCTCACAAATAGCATCATCCTCCTGAACTAGAACCATACCTATAGTAGATTCTGCCACTGCGAGATACAAAAGGAAGTCTCTGCTATAATTAGGTGAACTCAATAAAGGAGCAGAGTTCAATGCATTTTTCAAAGCATCGAATGAGAATTGAGTAAAATCATCCCATAGGAGTGGAATTACCTTCTTCAACAATCTCATAAACCCTTTCATAACCTCAGCATAGTTAATGGTGAATATCCTCAAGAAATTGGCTTTTCCTTGAAGACTTTGAAGTTGACGATTAGAAGACAGGGGAGGAAACTGAAGTATTGCCTCAACCTTGAAGTGATCTACCCAAATCCCTTCAGTATACACTATGAATCCCAAGAACCGATCGGATGTAATGGTGAAAATGCACTTATTCAAATTCAACCAGATTTTGTAATGATGACATCTTTAGAAAATTTGTCGAAGATGAGAAGGATGATCAATTCTCTTTCAAGAACGAGTAGGTAAATCATCCAAATAAGATTTGATGATATGCTTGATATTGTGGAAAGCATAAGACATGGCCTGCTGGAAAGTAGCTCCAACATTTTTAAGGCCAGAAGAAATTTCTTGTATGAAAATGTACCCCAGGGGAAAATAAAAGCAGTCTTGTGCTGATCTTTAGGATGGATGGTAATCTGATTATATCCTGAGAAACCATCCATGAAGGAGAAAATCTCATTCCCCGTGCACTCATCAATAATCTGATTAATAAATGGTTTGGGGTAATTATCTTTCAAATATTTCCTATTCAAATCTTTGAAGTCAATTCAGACATGGATCATTCCTTGTTTCTAGTCCACAGGCACTGGATTCGAAACCCACTCAGTCAAAGGAACAGGGTATATGAAACCCGCCTTAAGAAGCTTATCAACCTCAGCCTTGATAACTGTGGCTTTCCTAGGGTTGACCGGATGAATCTTATACCATATAGGCTTAGCATTCTCATAAGTCTTAATCTCATGTTGGACAATAGATGGATCAATTCCAGGCATTTCCTCATAAGACCAAGAGAACACATCATGAAACTCTTTAAATAGATCAGTATAAATTTGAATATCTTCAAGGGAACATTCAACTCCGATGAAAATATTCTCTATAACATTGGGATTCCTGGAAATGTTCACTGAGATTGTCTCTGAGATGAAAGCCATGTTCCCTTCAGCAAAAATCTATGTTGGAGCTAAAGGGTTCATGATTAGGATAACAGGACTAGTAGACACATGGCTAGACAATCTTGACTCAAACTCTCGCAAATCAGGTATAAAATATGACCGATGATGCCAATAATCCCACGGTCTCTCCACACCATTCATTGCCTCAAGGATAGCCTCCTCATATGGTAGAAAAATATCGAGGCAGTCCTAAGCAGAAGATGAGTTAAGTGTCCAAGACAGAGCCACATCTCCATCCAAATCTTTCGATGAAATAGAAACTAGATCGTAATCTGCAGAGTCAACAATATATTGATAAGAAATATCTATTGTAGATATAGGAAATGTCATTCCACCCACTTGACCTTCTTCTAATGTGGTTGTAGGAGAAGGTAAGGTACAAGGGTCCGAAAAATAATGAGTTCGGAAGAACTCTCTTCGAGTAGGAGCCATGGAGGAAGAAATAGCATTAATATGAATAGAAGGAGGCGGAATATCAAAAGTACCCATCAATGAGGTATACATTTCGGCTCCTATATTCTCCACAGGTTGCTTGGCATCATGCACCAAGGGAACAGTAGAGTCAAAATATGCATTAAGATCGACCAAAGAATAGTCCATCTGATCAACAGTGACAATCCTCCCTTCATGAGGAAAACATAGAATGAAAAATAATGATGAAGCAATGGCATCCATCTCATAAAGCCAATTTTTCCCTAATAGAAGGTTGTAGTCTAAATTGGCATCAACTATCTCGACTTCAATATTGACAAATTTACCCCCAACACAGATGGCAAAATTCGGAACAATGCCATGTGGCCTGTGAGACTGACCATCAAATGCAGTGAGGAGAGTAGGTGAAGGAATGACTTGAGGAGATCTAATGACTTTCCAACATGAGATAGACATGACACATGTGGAAGCACCCTCATCGACTACCATTCGAAAAATATTGATTTTCTGATACGAAGATTTGATCTGAAAATCCATGTGATGAGGAAGTATATTCTTAAGTTTTGACATATCTAATATGATCATAAGAGAGTTATTTGGATCTATCGCCTTGATTATAGTGAGCAGTGCACTCCTTTGTGCTTATCAGGACTGGAGTACCTCCAATGCAGACATAGCACAAGGACTCTAAGAAAGATCTTCTACAATGGATTAGTTCTAGGTTGCCTTGGCATTAGGGTTGAATGTCGAACATTTAGCAAAACCTTTCGTCATGTGAGGTATAGGCTCAAATGCGGGCCTCTCAATATGGAGTGGCTCAGAAGTATCAAGAGTTACCTTAGCCTTCAAAGAATCAGATTCACCATAATCACATGATCTCGTGGAGACATCAACGCGAGCACTCACCATATATACATTTGAAGAATTTTCCCCTTCTTGGTTGCCCCCTTGTGGGAGCTCCAGTATTTGCATTCATGCCAGCAAGAATTTGTTGCCCTTGGGGAAAAGGGTTAATCAGGACAGGCTAGGAGCTAGAGGAACCCTACTGGAGTGTGTTTGGTTCACGTATATAAGAAATCACACCAACTTAAGGGGTGTGGTATACCCACTTCACTTATTGGTAACAGGCAGAAAAAGAAGTGGAGTCGAGAAAGTTAGTGGAACAAGCTAGAATCATAAGCATACTAGATAGAGAAATAGCATGCATATATAAAATAAAACTAAAATAAAAACAAAAGCAAATAAACACGAGCTTTGAAAAGAGTCAAACGACAACAATAATACTAACGGTGGCTCTAGGTCCCTCTTATTGAGTGTTGGTAGTAATAAGCGTGAAACTTTACCCTTTTTCTAAAGGGCCCCTAGAACATGGGTTCTAAGTCCTGATGCAAGGATATTTTTATCCCAAGCTTGCTTCGGTGCAGTCTCCCTCTTTCTCTACTATGTTGGACTGAACTTGTTGGACGGCCAACAATTGATTCCCCTCTATCTTTAGCTGTGGACCACACACTGCTGGTATTGCTTGGGCAATTTTGGCCAACATAACAATGTGTTCACCAATTCTTCATCTCATGGTGGCCTTATATAGGAGATTTCAAATCCTCCCTTCCCTCTCTTGGTACATTGTGGATGGTGACCCAAGAGAGGGGTATGATTCCTTTGTGTGCTCCAAATATTCCATTATGTGCTCACTTGGTTTCTAAGGAGGCGTTGGTGGCTGTCCTTAGGTGGCTTCAAGTGAGGAATCACTTTTCCTTTTCTTTGTGTGATCTCGAATATTGACATTTTTCCACTCCCAGGATTGCGCGCATATCGGGCAAAAATAGTGCATGAAGGCACTCTTCACGAAGGATTATGCGCGCAAAGAGCATTTAAGACTTGTTCAAATTTGATTTTTCTCAGACCTTAGAGGTTTTTAAATACTTTCCAAATTCTATAATGTCTTCTAGCCCTATAAACCCTTATGCTTGACATTAAATAATGTCATCTTCTGTTGTATGATTTTCCAGCGTTGACAGTTCCCCCATAATGTGTGAGATCTAGGAAGAACTGTATAGCTGAAATACATTATAGTTTCTTTTTTGTATATCATGCATAGAGAGAGACAGAAACCTGCGTGAAGCTTGGAATTGAAAACACTCTGCACCGGTTCCAAGAATGACCGTGTCCTAAAGGAACCCTGTAAGAAAATATAATACAATGCATATACAAATTTTCTGCAAGGTGGGCATGTGCCATGCTCGTGATGTTGTGGCTAGTTAAACAAATCTATTTTGACAGATATATGTTATGTATATATCACTAATGTGGTAGTGATCTGGTGTTTGTTGACGACGACTGTTGACGCCCTTAGGGGCATTTTTTATTTGAAAATAGGTGGAATATGGTACCCATATGCGTAAACTTGGTATGGCATATAGCTGCACATTGTATGCATAGGTGCTGGCTAGGACCTTCCCGTGTAAGAATTTCTGAAAGAGATGCTTATGGAGGCACGGATATTCGACAAATTTGATCAAATTGCAATGGTTGTAAGGTACGATACCATCTTGACATGAAAGTTTTTGTTGTAGTCAAATGTCAGGTGGATCGATGACATCTATGGGCAATGATGTCTCCCATAGTGCCACCCAAGGATGCCCCTTTATGGAGAGAGGTAATCCAAGGTACTGCTTCCTTTTTAGAGAATAGGTGTCAAATTTGACAAAAAGGAAGCCTCAACCGGCCGAGGGGTCGCCGACATGAGGGGTCGGGGACCTGGATGTGATGGGTTTAACATAGGTATGCTGGCGAGGGGTGAATGAATACTATTGATGGGGATTCAGTGGCACAGGGTTGGAGTATAATAAAAAGCTTGGCGGAAGTCATAGTTATTTCTGATAGGGAAATCCCTGGAGTTGGTAGGATTTCCATGGCAGGTATAAATTGGCTATGAATGTCATGGTGGCTTGCATGTGGGGGTGTGATACTTTCACCAAGGGTGTTCAGGGACTGCTGCCATGGGAGAAAAAGATGGATGGAAGGTGAAGGACATAGTGCACCGTTCGGGGTCTTTGTACACTTACCAAAAGAATAAAATAATGGGGTTTGGTTTGTACAAAACACAGAGACGGGTACACCAAAACATGAAAATGTTTTCTTATTGATGTTGTGAGGAAGGTTTTTTGCTGAGGGTGGGGGTCCCATTGGTTGGTCTCATGTGCAAGGTTGATGAAGTGGATGACAAAGTATCACAGATGGGATTATGCTAGTGGAGGTATGGTGGGCCAAATGCGAGGCACGGTAATGTGCTCTTGATATGCTTGTACAACTTGATCGTTCGAGAAGGGGGCTTTAGCTTGTATGGTAAACTTGACCTTATGCATGGTGGATGGATGGGCATGAGGTGCTTCCCGGACTATAGTGGTATGGCCATGGCGTCACTTTTTCTGTGATATATGGTCTACTATGGGTGACGAGCGCCATGGAGGGGAGGTTCTATCGACCAACAAGGATGTTTATCATGTGCAGGGTGAGGTGATGATAAACACAGTCGGATATGAGGACCCTATGGTTAATTTCTGATGGATAAATGATGTCAGGATATGCAGAGTTGACTGGGACTCTATCATGCTGGGGGTAGAATGATACCTGCTCTGGAACTTTCAGTAGATGCCATTGTGGATGGTTTGTGAGATTTTCCTGCAAAAACAACTACCTCAAGTGAAAGCATCTTCTTTATCAAATATTATTGAAATTCACGAGCTTTAAAAATTAAGATGAGGGAGGACATACCTGTCAGCGTTGAAAAAATAATTTTTTGGGAGTGAAATTGTGTGGCATCGCCTCTGTTCATCATGGAGTGTTGGTTGCAAGACATCTTATGGTTCGGAGAATGGCCCTTCTAATCTCTCGTTATGGTCCTCCCAAGTTTTTGAAAAGGGCGATCTATAGGTGAATATGGCCCTAATTCAATTCATTTGTACTTGCTGAGTTTTTGAGAGGTTAGAGGCTTCTGTGTAGTAGTTCTTGTCGTTGCGGTCAGCCTAAGCACCAGGGATTAGTGATATCATGCCCAAGTAACCTCCACAAAATCTTGCACTTTAATTTTTTCAGTTTGATGGTGCCGGGGTCTATACAGACTGGGTTTGTACAGATTCTGGGTGATTTTTTTCCCTAGATTGCACGGGTGATCGGGGCTGAGGCGCACTCTCCTTGTGCATATTTTCATGGGATAATTGTGCTAAAGTGCTCTCTTCCCATTTTTTGGTGTGCCTTAAGCACACCTGTGAAAAATACAGGCACGCGCTAAGCATGCATACTTGAGTGACAGGCGCGCAAAGCCGAGGCCAAAAATATTTTGGTTTTTTTTCCTATTTTTGTATTTTTCTGTATTGATGGGTACCTGTTTTGATGACAGGTTATTGTGGAGGGAGCGGGATTGGCCCAAGCTCTGAACTGCATTGGCTGCTGATGCTAGGGCACGTCATTATATGACACAATGGGGGCTCCTAAATTTCACAGAGAATGAGCTTCTTCGATCGTAAGACCGATTGCTACGCTACTTGATCCGACAGTAGCGTAGGAGGTGCAACATGTTCATGTTGCGAGGGAAAAACCTGGTCATCCGTTCTAAGGTAGATGTGTATTTTGTGACTGGGTTACTGCCTCATGGTGAGGCACTGAGATATCCACTCCCTCCTGGGAAGGTGGATCTCGAGAGGTTTTGGAGACGCCACTGCGATGGGGCACCTCTTACTGAGGGGTGCATCAGCATTGCATCTGTGACAGATTTGGCAAAGTGATGTGCTCTAGCGGTGATTGTGCGACAGGCAGGGTCATCAGTTCCACATTGGGCATCAGGCCTGCAGGTTGGAGTACTGCACCGGTTGAGGTCCGACCATTTTTATGACTTTGCCTGTTTCTGTTATGGCGGGATGGTGTCACAACTCAACATGGTCCATAATGGATCTAATTTGTTTGCATATGCTAGTATCTTGTGCAACATTATGTACGAGAGGGTAGTGTTGTTGAGGCCAGTAGTTCTGGTGCCTCCTGGGGGGCCACGAGAGCCTCGTATGAGGAGGTGGGCTCCGGTGATGCCACGAGGTGGTGGTGGCATGGTGTGGCATAATTGGAACACCACGAAAAAGGCTTGGTTCGAGGCCAACTCGTAGATGTTCTTGCCATTCCCATATGCAAGGATGGACTTCCGGGGGGATCTAGACATGGGTCTCCCTTTGATTATGCTTGGGGGCCTACAGGTACGTTGTGTATGTTTTCTACATTTATCTGAGTATATATGTACTTATGTGTTTTTCTAGTGACATTGACATCGTTTTGGTTACTCTTGCAGATGTTGGCAAGGTGGGTTGCCTCATGGCTCAGTTGGTTGGCCACGATCCTCTACGGCGACCTAGGGGTGGTCAGGGAGGAGGTGCTGCTGGGGGACCTAGTGGTGGTGCTGGCCCTTTAGGGGAGGGCAGCAGCTCAGCCGCTACGGAGGCTACTGCTGAGTGGGCTCATGCTGATGCAGTAGTAGCACGTGCGGATACAACGAAGGCTCGTATCGAGGAGCTGACTGCTCAGGTGTCTGCTCTTGAGGATGATTGGGGTCGAGTGGACCGCTTGACCTAGGGGGTGCTCGCTCGAGGATTTATGGATTACTTTGAGAAGGTCTTGTTGGAGACTGTGATGACCCATGAGAGGGAGTATCAGCCCGTTATATGTTGGGTGGTGATCTCGGTTGCAACAACATCTCCAGTGGTGGCACCGGGAGCGGTTGTGGGCCTAGGTGCCCCTCTTGAAGGGGTACCAACCTAGAGTATACTTGTACATAGGGAAAGCACCCATTATGAGGATGCTTCCATTATTTTTGACGACTTTTGTATCTTTGGGATGGCCGTTGGTCCAATGACACTATTTTTATACTTAGACATATACATTGTGACATATATACATATGAGAGATATTTTTTGCAGTTCTACGTGTTGTGTCCCCTATTTCAGTTTATGTATGATGTTATGCTGATGGATATCTATATTTTTTGTTTTTTATGTATGATGGTTTATTCGAGATGCATTCTAGTCTAGGATATTGATAGCGATGCGATCAACTATTTGGTTTTGAATCCTTGGTACATGTGTGAATGTGATATAGTCAAATTGTCTGCTTAATCTTTTTGCAAGCAAATATTTTCTAAACAGATGTGTATCTCTTGTCTCAAATGTTTGGTTTAACTACGACACTACTAACTAAGAATCAAGGTAGATATGCATATGTCGTATGCCCTAAAAAAGGGCATCATACATAATTCTGATGACGACCTTATATTATGCCTGATTGTTTGTTGCTGAACTGATGCACACACCGTTTGAGGAGAGTGGTGATCGGTCAGGGTGGTAAATGACCCAGGCGACTGCGGCTAATATTTGAGACCATTGTGATGCTTCATCAGTAAATCTAAAATTGGGTTCAGTTTGGTAATCCATGGTGGCACTTTGAGCGCTTTTAAATAAGTCTTTTGGTCAAAAATATTTTAGTGGTTGGGGTTGTGTATGCTCACTCTAGGGAAGGGTCGTTTTGGCCCTTATGGGTAGAATTTCTTGAGGTAAAGGCTATTGACAGAGTTAATGAGATATGTCTCGTTCAGTTCCGTGAAGATGTATGCCCCTTATCGAAGGCAATGTTTAATGATGTATGGTCCTTTCCACAAGGTTTTTAACTTTCTTGGTCCTAGGGCTTTTTTTGTGATATCATAGTGGAGGACTAGCTCGTCCTTGGTGAACGAGCAAGGGTTGATGTGGCAGTCGAATGATGCTTTTACCCTTTTCTTATGGGCCTCATTGTGTTGTAGCGATTTTCATTGAATTTCATCGACAAACTTTAGCTGTACTTGGCACTGTTCTAAAGTCTGGGTATCATCAAGGAGTTCGATGACGGCATGTAAATTTGGGATATTGCGGAAATAAATGCAAAAGCGCAAGGTACCTTGAGCTTTTGCGACAGGAATAGGGTGGAAATCCTGGGACATGGGGGAAACTGCAATCTTATTTCTGATATGTGATGATACAAATCGTATATGGTGGATCGTGTCATCGACGTTTAATGGGGGAAGAATCTCCGTAATGGGATTCTGCATGAGTGCAAGGTTGGGTTCCCCTTTAAGATCCTCATTTTCCTGTAGGTGGAAATTGTGCCTACCACAGAGGTGCTTGAATTTTTCCATTAGTGAGCATACCTCTGGTGTGTGATTTTGGCTAGTGTAGATAGTGCATGGTATCATTGTGCCAATGGAGTAGATTATGTGAGATTATATACTACTTGTTGTTCCTGATGTGGACGCTTGCAAAGTTTTTATCGTAGAAGAGGTTGTATTCTGTTTCCATTTCTGTATTGTTGGCTTGGGTTTGTCTACCTCTTTTGGGGAGTGTAGAATCAGCACTACTCTTGCCGCTCTTAGCTTGGGGAGGTGTACACATTTAATCGTATGGTGAAAGTGTGAACAAATCCGGCAATAGGTACGCACGATTTTCTCTTGGTTAGAGAGAAGTTTCTGAGGGAGAGAAGATACTATACGAAAACTGCTTGCAAGGTGCTTTAGTTCTCTGCACTAGCTGACTCGGTGGTCGTTCAGGTAGCATAGACCACATGTTATCCTAGGCTTGGCTGGGTTCATGCTATTATGCCACTGCAGGGGTGGGGATGCTAACCCAGTGATGTACTTTTTATGCCATTCCAGGAGATCATTTTGTCTCTTCTCTATTGTATGAATCATGTCGATGGTGGGACAAAGTCGCGAGGCATAAGTATAGTGCCGCTCATAATGATTTCCTTGACATATTAGGCAGAATATCCTTGATATGGGGGTTCTTCCATGCTCGGTTTGAGGTCTAGTAGGGAACCAATGTCATGATGCTGCTAAATCAGGACAATTGGCAACCACATGATTGGGCGTTTTGTATAACGTGCATGCTAGTCTTCTCTGTAGAGAGTAGTTAGGGGTAACTAGGGGTTCTCTGATTGGTTGCTTTTCGAATGACAAGAATATGATGGATCTGCTTGTCACATCTTCTTGGGTTGTGGAGCTTTCCGTGGACTCCGCATCCATGTCATATCTTGGGAGAGGCAGACTATGGCGGAGTGTAAGCTAGCGAGGGCTAGCCAAAATCTGAGGAAATAGTGACAATTATCCAAAAGGTGATTGTCAGCGCATAACGTACATGTGAATTGTGCTGCACAAAATCCAGTAAACCCTTTCTATAGGATACCATTTGTGGATGAGTTTCAGGGATGTGCACTCTTCGAGGAAGTGACCACGTCCATCGCAAAGCGTGCAACATATAATGGGCATGACTGGGGGTATTTCTTATGCCCTTAGTTGTTCATCTTGTAGGTATAGGATGGTACACAGTTCATTTCCGGATGCTTGGGTGGAGGGATCCTCTTGATAGGAACGCTCGATGGCGTGTAAGGCGTCCCTATATCACAGGATCTCTGGGAAATGGTGAGTATAGTGTCCATAGTTGCTACAAAGAGCGCATGCGTGATTGGTATGCAATGCTTTGCCTTTATCTTTGGTGGTAGGTTCCTTTTTATGAGAACGCGTCGTCGTGATGTCTGTCTCAGAGCCAAGGAGTGGTTTTAATTCATCCAGTTCTGGACAGATATGTGTAGGGTGACCTATTACGTCGCATATGGTGTAGAATAGTGATTCTTGTTGAATGGTAGGGGTCACCATCTTCTTTCCTCTTTTCTCATTTTTCTTAGCCCTAATCACCAGTTTTTTAATGGGAATTTCCTTTGTAGGGGTTGTTTCGACTGTTTCTTGGATGGGTGGGGCCTCCTCAGGATTGAGGGGCTTCAATCTTGTGGTAGTAGCGTCGGTGGATCCTATTCCTGTAGCAGGAATGAGGTACCAAACTGGGATTGCCAATGATATGTTGGGTAATACCAGCATTGCAAAAACCTGTTGGGAGACGAAACCAGTTGGGGGGTAGAGGAAAGGATTTTGGGAGGCAGCGTAGGCTAGAGAGACTATCATGGCCGATGACTCGGTGACATTACTGCTTGTGTTAGTGTCCTGACTAGCTTTGACGCTTTATGTGGACATCATGCACATCGAAGCCCTTGTGACATCGGGCGATGACTCAGGGATTATGGGAGGATCTCCTAGGAATGACCCTAGAACAGACGACGGTTTGAACTGGTTAGGGCCATATTCTTGGTACCATTAGAGAGCATCTGAGGATGTGTCTACATAGGGTAGAATTACATCAATTTTTGTTAGGGGTCGCTTCTCACTATGCGTCAGTTGGTCTACAGTAATGATGCAATCCTCGTGGGGGAACACCATGATGCGAAAGACGCAGGAGGCTATGGCAGACATGGCATACATATAACTCTGCCTAAGGAGTATATTGTAGTCCAAGTGAGCATCCAAGACTTCAATTTCTATGTCGATTGTCTTTCCGGCTAAGCATACCGAGATGTTTTGGTAGAGGCCGACGGGGGTTGATGGATGACCGTTATATGCTCGAAGCGTGATGACTGAGGGATTTAGTTAGGGAGAACCTAACCTCTGCCAAACAGTTTTTGACATGATGCACGTGGATGCACCCTCATTTATGACACATCAGTGAATTGTGATATTCTGGACCGACACTGGTACCTAGAAGGTGACCATGGAAGGAAGCATAGGGGTGGCTTTGTCTAATTCAAAGGCCATTAGGTGTGTATCGACAAGGTCGATAGCGCCTAACGTGGAAAGTAGGGCTTTCCGTTGTTTTGGGCATGACTGCAATACTTCCAAAGTTGACATAGCAGTGGGAGATAGTGCTAAATCATCCATGATACTATAATTATGGGCCACTTTGGAGTAGTTTCTTGCTCACCTATTGGGTCCCTTTTCCATTTTCGGCAATGGTTTTATAGGCATATTTGAAATGGTCAAAGGTGCATTCGGTGCATTGGTACTTGCCCCTGACGTATTGGTGTCTAATGGGGTGTCATAATTGTGATTCCGTGTTTGGAAAAACATCTCTTTTCCAGTCATATAGATTTCATGGCTGCTTCTCCCTGAGTCGTCTATTTTTTGCTGTTGAGTTCATATCGTCCCTTGATGGGGGAAAGGTTCTTGCATCACAATTGGTTGCTGGGAAGATCCTCCTTATCCTCGGTTACTCTGTAGCTTCTTCAACTTAGGGAGATCGGGACAATGGTGAGTATAGTGGCCGTAATCACCACATATCGTACAAGAATGGTTTTTTCGAAGAGGTGGCCTCTTGCTCTGTCATTGGGCATTGCTTGGCTCCTGGCTCTGATTCCGGTTGGAGTTGCCTCCAGCTTGGGATTGTGGTGGACGTTGCTGGTTATTTCCCCCCTGTCTAGGGTTCCCTTTTGGATTGTTTTTGGATTTTTTCTTCACCACGTTAGAAGGGTAGTTCCCCTGGTTGTATTGGCATGGTTGGATTTGGGACGGCTGCAAAAATTTCACCTATGCATTGGTTTGCATAGGTGGGTATTATGCTGGGGACTGAGCATAATGCAGTCCCTGGTTTGCACCTAGCTGTTGGAGGGGAGCTCTTCCGTTAGTGTTTCTTTCTGCGTAATGATTCCCCAAAGCCATTGGATAAGGTCCTCCCTGGTGATACGATGGCGCCCTATTGGTCAAATATTGCTGAGGCCTATGATGACTTTGAAACCCGAGTTGAGGTACGTTCTGGGTAGAATTGTATGTGTAACTGGGGTTTTGACTGTTGCTACCTAGTTAACCTTGGGTCAATGACCCAATTAATCCTTCTGCAGAGTTTGATGTGCCTGGAAATTCTTGATAAGCTTGCAGGCGCGAGGCATTAGGTAGGATGTTATAAATGTATCCTGACTGTGTATAAATTAGCTCAAGATGCTAGACTTTGCTGATAGCGTCCTCTTCGGATGTGGGTTTCTATTGCGCCACATATTTTGAAATCTATGCCATAATATTTTTCAAGAACAAATATAAGAGAACTTGATCGTCGAGTGTAGCTTTACATAAACTATGACGTCACCTCCATTCATGAAGATGGTCAGAGATATGGATGACGGGGGTTTGTCTAAAATGAGTCAGTGATTCCATTCCAGAATCATGGTGAATGGGTAACTGAAAATATGTTAGGAACGTGGTGGTGAGGGAGCCAAAGGTTCCATGTGAAGTTGAGGGTTTCTCCACGTACCACTTTGCGGCTACTCCAGTCAGAGTGCGTTGAAATAGTCTCAATCGAATAGTGTCGTCAATGATATTGTTCGATGAGCACCATAGGTGGAAGGTCATGACATGATTACCTGGGTCTTCTGCTTGCTTTCCTTCGAAATTTGGTATATCCGAAGGGAGCTTCATGGGCATGGGAGGCCATGTAGGGTTGTGTGTGATGGGGTCATTCATCAGCTTGGTTAAATCAGGTAGATTAAATGAAGCTAAGAAAGGTAACTAGGAGGTTGACATCATTGCACTATGCGAAAACAAAAAGTTATGGTTAGGAAGAGGGTTAGTCTACGACGTACCCTGCTGTATATTCGGTTGGCTTCCCGAATGGGATGCACTCCTCTGCCCTCTAGGGGTCATGGGAGGAGGGGTCTGTCGTGTGGTGTTGGGAGACCAACTAGGGTTCCCAACTAAGGATTCCCCAATAAGGGAAGAACAAATAATGGTGGCAGTGTTCTGTCTTTGACGCCTAAATGGCGAAAGACCTGGAACCCCTCCCAGTAATGGGGGGAGTTCTAAAAGACGCTTAGATCGATGAGGTCTCATTGGGTCTATTCTAGTGTTAACCAAGTTTGGTTTTGGAAAAATTTGAGAGGATAGAGTCTATGATTAAATCAAAATTCTTGTCACATACATAAAACAAAGCGAAAAATAAAATAAATTTCCCTTTAAATTAATCTATGTGATTAGGAAATCAAAAAAATGGTTTTTGTTTGTTTTCATATGATTCTAAAAATCCTAGAAGACCTATTCATCCTCACACACTCAAATGTAATTGGGCCTTAAGAATATTTCTTGCAAGTGCTGGTACAATGTCCCGTAAGAGCTGGCGATGCCCCTAGTTAGCCAAAGAAAATCCACCCAGGTAAGGGTAGAGGGTCTGACGCTTTCTTGCACCGTCACCTATAGGGAAGGGATGCCCTAGTTTTTGGCCACTAATAACTACCATCCGACATGAGATTTAGAGACTTGGGCTTCTTGGTAAGTCAGCTAATAATATTGAGTATCAGCCAAGTCAGGTTTCCCTGACTGATACCTGCCTGCATTGTGCCTAAGCCTAACCCCCTCTGAAACAGGCTCTGTTGCGCTTGGGTTTTCTTTGCTGTGGGCTGATAGGTGGATTTGAAGCTCCCTATATAGAAAAATTTTATGTTTCAAGATGAATAATGATTAAGGTGGCTTATTGGATGCCTACCACCTTGATCCTATCTTAAGCTATAATTCTTTTATGGCCCCTGTGGGGAGAATGTAGTGAGTTTGGTTAAGTTATTTTTAGGTGTCTTTGCTTTGCTTAGTGAGTGAATGTG
This sequence comes from Pinus albicaulis, assembly GCA_034641835.2. Classification (NCBI taxonomy): domain Eukaryota; kingdom Viridiplantae; phylum Streptophyta; class Pinopsida; order Pinales; family Pinaceae; genus Pinus; species Pinus albicaulis. Next base: position 1,185,419,419 of record CM076583.1, read on the forward strand.
TTTGAGCATAAAGTGGACAAGCACATAGTTTGAACGTGTGGATATTCGATGATCCTTTACAAAATCCCCTATTTAAACTATATTGTATTGTTCCTGGCTCAAAAGGAAAAAATGGGCGGATAATGGGCCGCTTTCTATTTTTCCTAGTTAATCTATGTGACCAACTATAGGGAGATGGATAATTTTGAATATGGAGCATTCATATGCTTACCTAGGATCACCAAAGGGTGTAAAGGTAGCAGAGATTACTTTCTCTTCTTTAAAAAATTCAATCCTAGTCCCAAAATTCCTAGCGTAAAAATTGAACTAAACTAAAGCTTTTACACTAGAAAAAATAAAACTAGCTATGCATGCATGGTCTTGGGCCACTTGCTTTGGCTAGTTATCTAGGTGTGTTAGTACCAAAATTTGAAAAACATAATTTTTTTTTCGGAATGCAAGTTATTTTCCCCCCCCTACTTAAACTATGTGTGAACTTTGCAAAAATCAACTTGAAGTAAAACTGACACTAAGCCTACAAAAAGCAGCTAAGAGTGAGCTTTAACAAGATGCGGGGTACCACAACGAATGCTGGCAGGTGTATTAGGGGCCACCAAGAAATTTTCAAGAAGGAAAAGACAGAAACATGGGAGAAATTTATCATTCTGTATTTTGCGTGCAAAAGGCTGAAACAGGTGCACTGTTTACGTGCAGGCCAGCCCCGAACTCGTGCCCTGTGCGTTTGTGGGAAGAAAACATGCGCAAATTCCTGCAAGAAAATTTTGGAGCTGTTCTGCTTCAATATGTCACTTGGAATGAACTATGGAATACAAGAGAAATCGGGGGAAATTCAGCTCCACTCCACAACACAAACAGAGGTCTCTGCAAAAAAGGCACAACCACATAAAATTGGGAATAAACATTAGTGGAGTCACTAATCCAGTTGGAGTGTGTTTGGTGCACGTATGTATAAAATCACACCAACTTAAGGGGTGTGGTATACCCACTTAAGTTATTTATAACAGGCAGAAAAAGAAGTGGAGCCAAGCAAGTTAGTGGAAAAATATAGAATCATAAGCATACTAGATATAGAAACAACATGCATATATAAACTAAAACTAAAACAAATAAACATGAGCTCTGAAAAGATTCAAATGACAACAATAATACGAATGGTGGCTCTAGGCCCCTCTTATTGAGCATTGGTAGTAATAAGAGTGAAACTTTACCCTATTTCCAAAGGGCCCCTAGAACATGGGTTCTAAGTCCTGATGCAAGGATGTTTTTATCCCAAGCTTGCTTCGGTGTAGTCTCCCTCTTTCTCTACTGTGTTGGACGGAACTTATTGGATGGCCAAAAATTGACTCCCCTCTATCTTCAGCTCCATATCACACACTACTAGTATTGGTTGGGAAATTATGACCAGCAGAACAATGTGTTCACCAATTCTTCATCTCATGGTGGCTTTATATAGGAGATTTCAATCCTCCCTTCCCTCTCTTGATACATTGCGGATGGTGACCCAAGAGAGGGGTATGATTCCTCCATGTGCTCTAAATATTCCATTGTGTGTTCACTTGGTGTCTAAGGAGGCATTGGTGGCCGTCCTTAGGCGGCTTCAAGTGAGGAATCACTTGTCCTTTTCTTTGTGTGGTCCTGGATAGTGACATTTCGCCACTCCCACGTTTGCATGCATATTGGGCAAAAAAGCGCACGAAGGCGCTCTTCATGAAGGATTATGTGCGCAAAGAGAATTTAGGACTTGTTCAAATTTTATTTTCCTCAGACCTTAGAGGTTTTTAAATACTTTCCAAATTTTGTAATGTCTTCCATCCCTGTAAACCCTTTTGCTTGACATTAAATAATGTCGTCTTCTGCTATACGATTTTCCAGTGTTAACAAACCCTGTTGAGCTAACAAGCGCTGAGCATCCTGAATCTTTGTGAAGATATGACTAAGATGGTCTCCAGTGCATAACTTGCATGGAAACTTGACTTTCTTCTTTGACTCTACCTTAACCTCTCCAACATTATCGTTGGATTTGTTCGCATTACTCTTCCCATCCTTATCTTTCTTTTTGTTATTTTGTCCCTTCTTATTCCCATCGGATCGTTGATTTCCTTTGGGTTAGAATATTGAAAAACATTAATTTTTAAGGGCTGTAAAGGAGTAGACACTAATGGGTCAGCCTGAATAGAAGGAGTAGATTGTAAAGAAAAGTGTTGCAATTGATTCAAAAGATTAGTCGTGCTACTATCGATCGAACCAACAAGAGCTTTAGCATGAGGACCTATATTTGGTCTGGCTAAATATATTTTTTAATTATGAGCATAAAAAAATATCTTATTAAGAATCCCATAAAATATATCAGTTCGGACTACTGGGCTCTAAAGATAGCTTGCTCCTTAGTGGATACCCCAGAAAGAGATACACCCTTTGAGATTTCTGGCTGTAAAGATTTGAGGAACCATTTGAGAAGGAATTAATTGGGAATATAGGCTTTAACGAGCCTCTTCCTTATCCTCCATTCTTGAATATGACCAGAAAGGTGTGTTGCCTTATCTTGCTTGAAATTGGCCTCAGTCGCAGCATCATAACGAATAGGAAACTGAAAATGGTTCAAAAACATGGTAGCCAACTCGCCAAATGAAGCAAAAGTGCCCCCAATAATCTCAATGTACCATTTAGCAGCATTTCCAGTTAGGGTGCACTGAAATAACCACAACCTAATTGAATCATCAATGAGGGAGTTCGAAGAACACCATAAATGGAAAGTGGTATCATGGTCGACTATATCCTCACCAGTCTTCCCTTCAAATTTCGAAATATCTTATGGAATTTTAGTATGAACCAGAGGCCAAACCATGCTATACCGGATAGGATCATTAGTCAAATTTGATATATCTAGAAAACGAGCTTGAGAATTCCATCCACCAATGGAAGGATTCCCAAAATTTTGAAAATAATAAAATTGATTTGCTGAGGGACCAGGTTGCCACAAATTATTCATGGAAAAAGATGAACCATAAGAAAAACCTTTTGGCCCAGAATAATTTGGAGTAGAACCCCCTCCCACCATAGGTTCGCCATAAACAGGGATATTCCCCCCAATTGAAGTATTAAATGAAGATGAAACCCCTTTGTAATATTCCCAAATTTTCACTTGATATTTGGAATATTAGAGTTCTTAATTTTCTTAATGAATTAAGTAAATAAAAGGGTGGAGGGACCCATAATCCTCAAGATGAATAAATATCCACTTTTTATTTGTCAATGTGGATTGATTAAACCTAGATCTACATAAGGAGGTAGTGGAGAAACTAGTAATGTGAATGGATTAGAGATCATGTCTCATTAATGAGATAGATCATGGAGTTTGATACAGTCAACTAAGATCTTGGAAGGAATCAAACAGAATATCATGGAGCATTCATGATGTGATTATGGAGGAAGTTGTGCAATTAATGAACACATGATGGAGAGGGTGTACATTGCACCTAGACATGATGGATGACTTGGAGAGACAATGCACTCAAACATGGAGGATCATGTCCACCTGCATAGCATATTTTAGATGAGGGCCAAGGCATGGGAAGGCTCATAAACTATATTAAGGAGATGAAGATAACAATGAAGGAGGCTATTGAATATAGATTTTGAGGTCTGTTTAGATCTGGAATTGTCATGTGACATTCCATGCTTTCTTGGGATGTTTAGCAAAGATTGCAAGTGATGTTTAACACAAGGTGTTCCTGGTCGGAAATCCCTCCTCTTTCATTAAGTGATCTCTTAGAAGAGGGTTATACTTCATTCTACATCAGGCATTGGTGCCACTTATCTTTTCCATCATCTGTAGAACATATGCCTTTAGGAATTACACAATTTCTAAAGATCAGTTTGGAAGGTGGAGGTTGTCTTCAGTATTTCAGCTGGAGAACTGGTTTAGGTTTATTCCCATCACCTTGGGCTTGAAGATCAGCATTCCCAGGGCTTCATTTCAGATTTTTCATCAAGCAAAGAGTTATTGACCTCTTAGCAGTAGTAATTCCATCTATAATTACGTTGTCTATCATTGTCGATCCAAAGGAGGAAGGAAGTTGCTATCATTTCAGCTAGTAATCCTGTGAGGGATCATCCCCTCACATTGACATCACTATTTCCATCAGCTTGGAGTCTATTGAAGCATATTTCATCAGGAATAGAACCTCTCACTCTTGTACAAGGAATTTTCTGTAGCAGCTGCATATTCAGTTGCTATAGCTTGAAGGAGGAAGAAGAGGAGACTAGATATCAAGCTCCTAGTTTGTAGATCTGAAGGAGGGATCAACCCTCAAAGCTCAGATATGCTTGGACAACATATTGCAGCCATATTTGGATTATATCTAGATTCAGATCTATATAACCCAATAGTCAAAGGATCAAGCCCTAGGAGGGTGATTTTCCAAAGTTTTAGATCTAGAAAATACTTTATGGGTTATCTTGGGTTCCCATCACATTGGCTAGATCTTGAATCTTGGCATCATTAGAGCTCCTGAGCTCCCTAGATCTGCATTTCCTTTTGCAACAGTTCATGTATATCTTCAGCAAAAGGGAAAATGTATTATTTCTTCCTGGAAGCTCACCAGTTACGTAGTGCTAGTTGTAGCATCATTGCAGGGTGATTCTAAACCATCTCTTGGGCTAGATCTACTCATATTTTGTACATTGTGTAACTGAATCATCTCTAGATAATAAAATGGCTCAGCTTCTCTGTATATTCTGATGTTGTCTCTAGATTTATTGTTTACTTAGTGCCAGTTCTTATATTGTGTTTCATTATTACTGCATTCTCCCTTTCGGGATATTACAGTGGTATTAGAGCATGATCTTTGGCTCAGCTAGTGGACACTTCATATTTTTCATCAAAAGAAGCAGTAGATAGATGAGATCTATCATGAAGGAGGATTATAATATTGCCACTCCTCTCTTTAGATCCATGCAAGGTATCTCCAAGAAGGTTAATGAAATGAAGAAGGAAAGGCAAAGGAAGGATCCAAGAAGAAGATTTGATAAGAAATGTCCAAGCACTTCCTATTAGTATAAAATAAGATCGGAGAATCATAGATCTCCTCATAGATCTACTCTGCCCACTTTCTTTGAAGAAGGTGAAAGGTGTAGAAATGAAGAAATAAGAGAACCTGAGACTTATGAGACTCTCATTTTGTATCTTGAAGAGTACAAAGCACAGTCTAGAGCCTTCAAAGAGAGTCTAACTCTCCAAGAATTATTTTAACTCAAAGAAGAAAGAAGATCCTATAACAGCAATAGAAGGAAGAGGCACAATAGATTCTATTTGCCTACGTTTGAGGGATCTTCCTCGAGCACTGTTAAGGCTTAGAGGAAAGAGTTAGATAAATTTTTCATGCTACATCCTGTGGCTGAAAAAGAGGTTGTCCAAATTGCAGCACTTCATCTTTTAGGTGAAGCCAATGATTGGTGGTTTAGTCACATGGAGCATGCAAAGTTGACTAAATATTTATATTTCTTTCACAAATTGAGGAAGAAGTTTGATATGAAGAAAACATAGATGTGCCACAAAGATACATTTCCTAAGGAGACAAAGGAGAATGTCAATCTTGTCACTTTGGAAAAAAGGTCACTACATTCACCACCAGCTGCAAAAGTACTTGCATCTAGAGAAGAGACACTTGCAACCTTGCAAGATAGTCTTGAGATCTTGACACATAGTTTCCCATGCATGATTCAGGAGATGCATGAGGAAGAGGAGGAAGATTTAAACGTTGATACATTGATAGAAGAGCAACCATCTCTCTTACCAGCAATTGGAGATACCATTGTCCCAGTTGGAGGAACTCTTGTGTTCTGTCAAGAGGTTCCCACACATCAGTTGATCCAAGGTATGCATACACATTCATCACCTATTGTTTCAGTAGATCTTATTGTAAGCTATGGGGACATTCCATCGGGGCCAATTCATAGCCAAGGGTTAGAAAAAAATGCTGATTTGAAGCAGCAACATATCACAGCGCAAAGGACCCTTGATCTAATCAAGGAGGAGATGAAAAGCTATCCCAGTTTATCATGGGTGGACTACATTTAACCTCTTGAGTTTAAATGTAGAGTTGCAGAAAAAGGGATGAGCATGATCCTATGTACAATGAATGGTTATGAGATCAGTATTGTACCTTGCTTTGAGACATCATATGTATTACCCTGGAGATCTACAACACTGTCACTTAGTAACAGTGATAATGAAGGAGCCCCACTATTCTTGGAGCATTATAAAGGTAGCTTTACTCATGAAGAAATGGAGGTTAAGATGATGAATGGTATACATCTTGATATAAGAAATATTTTCTCCTTTCTTGATGACACTTTCTCAATGAGCATCTCAAAACTCAAAGAGAGACTTCTACCTACAGCAGATCCAAAACCTCATTGGTTTTGGAGGGCCATGGATGAGATGAAGGTCTCATTAAGAGATCTAATTGGAGGTGCACTTCAAAATTTCATGGAGTGCAAGTTTCTTCATCAGTTTGGGGAGGATGGTATTCTACAAAGGGAGGATACCATGTTTATGCAGTACATCATTCATCATCCACAATGGGACAAGTGGGTGAGAATGATTAGCAAGGGGTTGCAATATCACTTGAAAATATATGAAATAGGCTAGCAAGAAGCTTGGTTACGTTGTTTGATTTTGGGTGAGTTTGGTTACTACCCAAAGGTTTCTATTTATTTGATTCGTGCCTTGAAAAACACTCATGTAATGAAGAAGGAGGCATGGTTGCACTGGTCACTCTTAGGTGAATATGGTTACTACCCAAAGGTTCATATTTTCTTGTCTCATGCCTTATGTAACAATGATAATTTACAGCAAAAGAATTCATGTTTATCTTTTAAGTCCTTAAGATATTTTGGCCATCACATGGCATCTCCTATGTTTATGTGTTTGGGATTGTTTGTAATATGGAAAAGTACTCTCATGATGTATGATAATGGAGTTTGTTTGTATTGGGCTAGTATGACATTCTATATGTCCTTCAGCATGTTTTTGTTACTCCATGATTCACATGATGGTGTGAAGAGGTAGCGAGATCTATTGTTGTTGTGGTTACTTTTGAGGGAGTTTGGCTTGTCCATCTTACATGAAGGAGATGGAGGATGGCAGCAAGAGGCCCTACTCTGGTGGTTACTATTGGGAGAATATAGTTTGACACTTTGGTCTACCCATATGCCTCTATTTCTTCTTTTGCATAATGTTGGAATGATGATTGGAACCAACAAGGCCAACAAGGCTAGAGATGAGGGCATGTCAATGCTCAATGTACTTCATGAAACATGGAATGAAGAGATGTATTGTGTGATGGAACTTTTCCTTTGTGAGAAGAACCACTTTATTTTATGTATATCGTGTATTTATGATGATGTTGGACATCATAGCATTGTCACTTGGTACTTCATGGCAAGAGGAAGAAATCTAACCATACATTTGGAGGTCCTTCTATGCATTTTTGAAAGACAAATTGGGAACCAAACATGCATGACACATTGCAACAAATGGAGGAGGCCTTCCTTATGTGGATGCCATTTGGAGGGAAATTAATGTCTTATGCATCTAATTTTGTAGTTGCTTGAGGTCAAGCAACATTTTTCCAGGGAGGAATATAATATTCCCAAATTTTCACTTGATATTTGGAATATTAGAGTTCTTAATTTTCTTAATGAATTAAGTAAATAAAAGGGTGGAGGGACCCATAATCCTCAAGATGAATAAATATCCACTTTTTATGTGTGAATGTGGATTAATTAAGACTAGATCTACATAAGGAGGTAGTGGAGCAACTACTAATGTGAATGGATTGGAGATCATGTCTCATTAATGAGATAGATCATGGAGGTTGATACAGTCAACTAAGATCTTGGAAGGAATCAAATAGAAGATCATGGAGATTTCATGATGAGATGATGGAGGAAGTTTTTCAATTAATGCACACATGATGGAGAGGTTGTACATTGCACCTAGACATGATGGATGACTTGGAGAGATAGCGCAATCAAACATGGAGGATCATGTCCACCTTCACAGTGTAGTTTAAATGAGGGCCAAGGCATGGGAAGGCTCAAGGTGGGCCAAGGCATGGAAAGGATCATAAGATATATAAAGGAGATGAAGGCAACAATGGAGGCATGCTTTTGATTATTCATGTAAGGGTATATTTAGATTTGGAATTTTCATTTGACATTCCATGCTTTATTTAGTTGTTTAGCTAAGATTGCAAGTGTTGTTTAGAACTGGGTGTTCCTGGTCGGGAATCCCACCTCTTTCATTGAGTAGCTCTTGAAAGAGTATTGTACTTCATTCATCATTAGACATTGGTGCCACATATATTTCCATTCTCTACATAACACCTACCTTCAGGAATTACGTAATTTCTAAAGATCAGTTGGGAGGTGGAGGTTGTCTTCAGTATTTCAGCTGGAAAACCGGTGTAGGATTATTCCTATCACCTTGGGCTTGAAGATCAACATTCCCATGGCTTCATTTCAGATCTGGCATCAGGCCAAACATTATTTCCTCCTATCAACAGCAGTCCCATCAAGGATTGTGCAGTCCATCATTGCAGATCCAAAGGAGGAAGCTGGAAGTTACTAGTATTTCAGCTATTAATCTTGTGAGGGATCATCCCCTCACCTTGCCATCACCATTTCCATCAGCCTGGAGTTTATTGCAGCACATTTCAGCAGGCATAGAGCCTCTCCCACTTGTACAGTGTAGTTTCTGTAGCGGCTGCATATTCAGTTGTTGCAACTTGAAGGAGGAAGAAGAGAAGACAAGATCTCAAGCTCCTAGCTTGTAGATCTGAAGGAGGGATCATCCCTCAAAGCTTATATCTGGTTGTATAACATATTGCAGCCATCTTTGGGTCAGATCTAGCTTCATATCTGCATAACCCAACAGTCAAAGGATCAAACACTAGGAGGGTGATTTTCCAAAGTTGTATATATGGAAAAACCTTTTTGGGTTATCTTGGGTTCTCATCACATTGTCCAGATCTTGAATCTTGGCATCATCAGAGCTCCTGAGCTCCATATATCTGCATTTCTTTTTTATAGTAGCTTCATGTACATCAGCAGCAAAATGGATAGCACAGTATTTCTTCCTATAAGCTCAGCAGTTACGCAGTGCTAGTTGTAGCATGTTTGCAGGGTGATTCTAGGCCATCTCTTTGGCTAGATTCGCTCATCTTTTGTACATTGTGTAACTAAATCCTCTCCATATAATAAAAAGGCTCAACTTCTCTGTATATTCTAATGTTGTATTTATATTTCTTGTTTAATTAGTTGCAGTTCTTATATTGTGTTTTAGTATTACCGCATTCTCCCTTTTGGGATATTACAGACTCCTCCCTCTCCTGCCACCCCTAGGTACTAACTCTATATTGAATGGGGAAAGAAATACACATTCACTTAAATATGCATGTAAAAAGAACCTTTGGTGCAATAATTATGTTCTATCTATTATTATTATATTGAGATATTTAATTTATGATTAACAATGGATATTTTATTTCCTTAAAAATTATTTTTAAATGTTATGTGTCTACTCTTCATAACGAGTTTGGAAATATTTTCACATATCTCTCACATTATGTTGTATAAAGTACCTCTCTCTCTCTCTATATATATATATATATATCTATATATATATATACCCCCTTACTTTACCTAGGTAAGAGAGTTGTTACTGGTGAATCTAGTTCCCATTGTCCGGTTATGTAAACAATATTATGAGGGTCACACCCTCGATTTTTTATTTTTTCATTTCCATTCATTTCTATTCATTTCCTTCCTTCCCTTTCTTTCGCACAGGGAATGGAAGTCACCAATTGTATTTTGTAACACAGTGGTTCACCATGACCCATCCAATTCAATGAATGAGCAGATGGTCGAGACATATGCATCTCTTACTTCACAATGCCATCTCTCTTCCCAATTCCTGACATATTGACCTTTGACCTAGTCACATTTGGACCATCCTAGAGCTTGAGACTTTTCCCGACTTCCTGACCCCCAACCTTCAACCTAGTCAGGTCGACATTTTAGTTGCACATCCACTCATCAGCACATAGCCCGACCTCACGACCTCTGACTAAATCAGGGTTAACATCCCTTTACTTATAGCACCACCAAAATTTGGTTTCAACCTCTAACCTCTGGGTTATCTATCTTTCTGTGTGAACATAATAGATAATCCATGTCAGTCTTCTTCTGACTAATAGCATAGAAGGATAATATGATCGCTCCAATTTTAATTTTTCTTGCCTAAGGTTATAATATGAAAATGGATAAGCCTATCCAAACCTTCCTATAAATTCAGGGTTTTGACTCCCTTATGCTACAATGAAAGCCTTCCTTTAGCATCCTCTGATGGCTTTGTCAAGGGACTTTGACTCTATACCATGAAAATCCTTCAGTATTGGTCACTATGCTCTCATGGAGACCAAATCTGCCACTGTGTAGACTTCCTCGACCTGGTCTTCCTGATTGCGGCTTGGTCTCAAAGGGTTATTCAAACTCTATATATACGTCAAGTTCTTGCCACTTCGTCAAGGTCATACTAAGATTTTCACTAATTACCCCCTTTCGAGCTTGGGTGATACTACACTGAGGGGTTCCTACCTTGTCAGTCTTCCCCGCCTTTGTGTAGGGAATTACTCGCATGGTGGCATACATGCTTCGCATCTAATATCTACTAAAGGGATAGAGAAAAATTTTGGGATTCTACACCTCTCCCGCCGTGTTAAATTCCCTATGAATTCCTTGACAAAGCAAGGCAAGGGGGCTAGGATGTTTTATGAGCCTTCAAGGAATGCATTTCCTTGAAAACACATCATCCTTGAAGTCTTGCTAAAGTTCCCCGTCTCGTGATCGCCTCTTCAGCGATCCGTTGACCAAAAGCCTTGTTGAATGATAAAATTTGCTCAAAAAAAGGCCATGATATGCCCTTTGTTCCCCGCAGCATTTCCTCCATTTTTTATCCTTTTTTCCCTTTTTCCATGTCCCCTTTTTGTTCCCCCCAATATCCCCATAGACCTCCTAAATCCTCCCAAAATCCCCGTGAAATTCTACCCTTACCCTTTGTTTAGCCATTTTCCCCCTTTCCCTCTCTATCATTCCCTTCCTCGACCTTCAAATTCCATTAAAAAATGGGTTAAAAAACCCACTTTCAACCATATTATAAGCCCAACCCCTCCCCGCTAGCCCCCTTCAACCACTTCCCCCACGTAACCGTGCACCCGGACCGAGCGTTTAAGTCCCAAGCGCTAATCGCAATCGAAGATCGACGAGGGTCCATTTTCCTTTGTAAAATACAAAAACTCCAATGCGATCGCCTTTGGTCTATAAGTCCCGCGACGTGTTCCGCACCGTTGATATGTCATGAAGATCCGACGGAAGAGCGCTAGTCGCACTCCTCGCCTAATCGCAATCGGAAATTCCATTACGTTCTCCCTTTGTGCCGCCGCGATTGCGATCCTCCGATTGCTCTCTCCACCGTTGATTCTCCCTCGTAGATCTGACGGTCCAAAGACCAATCCCAACCTCCGATCGCAAGCGCAAGCTTCCCCGTCGTCTCCCGATTTAATCCCATCCGTCCGTCACCCGCGTTCCCCCCGATTGCGATTTCCCCGATTTGATCCCGCCGTCCGTTTGGAACCACGATTTGTTCCGATTAGATCTCCGCCGTCCGTTTCCCGTGCGAATCCAACGGTCAGTGCACATTCCAATCGCATCGCAAAGTTTGTGATTCATATGCATGACTCTCCTCCCCGCTCCGATTGCGATTGCGTTTTCAGTTGGGTCCCACTTCATACATCCATTTCATTGCATTTCATTGCATTTCCATATGTATCCACCAAAGTCTAAAGTTTCATATGTTTCATTAAAATTTCATGTTTCATATGTATTCCGCCATGTCCATAAGTCATCCCACGGATCAATCTCCACCGTTGATCTTCGTCTCCAGGCCAGGATCTAACGGTTTGCACTGCATATCACCACCAAACCCTATTTTTCGTGCATTTCACCATTCCACTTCATTTTCATCGTTCTTTCACATAATATCATTGTTTCTGCCGCTACCGCACCACCATATATTTCGCCCTCAGCTTCATCCATCCTCTCATATGCATTAATTTTCTGAGTCCAGTTGCGTGTTCTACAGGGTACAGAAGTAAAGGGCCGCCATGATTGCACAAGTCTTCATTACAGCGACAAATTTTTTGCAGATAAAGGTATAAGTAAAGCGGCAGAGAGTTCAATGTACAGGCAACCAAGTCATCAGGACAACCACATCAGCAGAGACATTCCTCTCCATGGCAGGACAGAACACCCATACTGTCTTTACTCCATGTCGTGCTCCAGTGGAGAGATTTCCGCCCAAAACACATCCCAAGCCACCAGAGCATGTTTTTAATGCGGTATGGAAGACCATTCCATTTTTATTACCATTTGTTGCATCCACCCACAGTACCACAGAGCACTACTGCAGCCAGAGTACATCAGAAACATGTCAAAGTAAATGGAGGCTAAAGAAGACCACTCCGCCGTTCCAAAGGGGTACCGGAGATAAATGCAGAGATTTAAAACAGAATGGGCTTCGGCCCGCTCCTTCTTTTCTGTGTTTTAATGCTTCATTTAGTGTTCCACCTACCTCCTCAGCCCATCCTCTGCTATAAAACTCAGAAAGAAATTGTTGTAAAGGTTGTTGGTGAGTTATCATAGAAATGCAAGAATTTTCCTCTTGAGACAAGTTCTCTGTGTAATATTGTAAGATAGGTTGAGCATTGATGTATTCAGACTGAATGTTCAAGCTGTGGGAAGTGATGTACCTGATTGGCGTTGTTTTTAATATGACAAGCATGTTTCTTTGGATCCTGATCTAAGGCAGCTGGTGATGTTTTCCTACTCTCTGTGTTTGATTTCATTTCATTCCATTTTTGCTGGCTCGCATCAGAAGTTTGGCATAAGATTTACCCTTGATAGGTACCTTATGTTGCTGCTCTCCCAGCCTTCTATGTTTTCTTCTTACATGTGTATCTGAAAATTGATTTCAATTGATTTAACCAGTGTAGTGGATGTCATTTCCTTCTCTCCGATGTATGAATTAATGAAATCTATGTTTGGATGTTCTTGATAGGATTTAGTTGGATGAGTTGAGAACACTGGGGGGTATAAGACTCTGTTTTTCCCCACTAGGATCTTTCCATCTCAATTAGCCTTTCTAAGATCCCTTGTATTGCCTCCGATTTTCTCTAAGCAGGTCTGGAGTTAAATGGCCTCTGACCTGATCTATAGACAGAATTGGACGGTTCTTCTCCTTTCATCTTCAGTCCTTAATGTTTCATTCCTACTGTCATCTTTAAGATCCAAATGCTCTAGATGACTAATCCAACTGAGAGCTTGCACATTGAACACAAGTAAATCCTTTCTTGACTCCATTGCCCAATGGCCTTGATGTTCTCTGAGTTATCTATCTTTGCCTAAATTCCTCTTTGCTCATCCTTGTCTTATACTGGACCTTCCTTTCCTGATGCCCAACAACCAAACACAAACAATCAAGAAAACAACCCTGAGCCTATAACTAGCCTAAAATCATAACTTAGAACTTCGAAGACACACACTTTGACAATCATAGAGAGATCCCTCTCTAGACCTAGGAGGGCTAGATCCTAAGGTATTAAAGTGGTTCTATGTTGTCTCATCTTTTGGTCTTGTCAACCTGGCCAAAACATGGGAACCCCAACATAATGGTGACTCCGCCGGGGACTCTGAGTCCATTTCATCTTAAACATCAACAACTCAGAAGCTTAGAATCTCTGGTCAGGTTGACAGTAAGCCACCCCTTTCTCGAATCGGCCTCCATTATCAAATATCCACCACACTCTTAGACAGAGCCTGGAAAGGGCCAGGTAGCCTCCAGATCTCACCCTCTTCGGAGGTGACATATCTGGTAAATGCCCTCCCAGTCAATCTCTGGTTGGAGTTTGCTGTTTTTGAGGAGGATCCTGAAAGGTGATAGTGCCTGAGCACTGTGGTGGACAGTGTGACCCTTAGATGTACCCTGAAACCCTCCACCTGGTGACTCCATTGTTCCTAAATGAGAAGACTCCACTGGTGATCAGTAGGCCTGCTAATTATCTTGGTTTCACATGAGACTCCACTGGGAGACCGAACTCCGAGACAACATCAACCACAGTAGAAGTAACAAGTAGGGTTAGGCTACTTTTCTAGGAAAATAACATTATGGCTTTCAGAACCATCCATACAAGAGCTTATCCCGACCCAGACCCACCTGAAATAGTTGACAATCCGGAGAGTATCCTCAAGGGAGCTCCTACACCTAAAAGACCAACTATTTCCAGCCACATTCATAGAGCTAATTCTGCACCTGAAGATCTTACAGCTCTATTAGACCCTTTCCTCGACCTAGACATCCAAAGCAGTTTACCTAGAACTAGGTCATTCAGTGTTCTCGACCAGCCAAACACTAGGGACATAGGAACCCCTCCATCTACACCGCTGGATATTCATTTCCTTCAAAACTTAGGACTCTCCCACCCTAGATCTGCTCAACAAGCTCCTGCTAGTCCAAACATTCCTGTCATCCACATACCAGCCGCTCAAGCCAACCCTTTACCCCATCAAAACATTATCATGGCAGCCTAGTATGCACCTTTGGTTTTACCCTAACCTCTGTTACCCTTACCCAATGATTATCAATCAAAAATCCCACATTTCACTACTAAAGAGTCCATCAAAGCTCAGCAACATGTAGATAAGATGGAGGATTCTTTTGATTACATGGAAATCGATGATGAAACAATCAAAATGAGAATCTTTGCCCAAAGCTTAGGGGGTGATGTAAAGAAATGGTTTAAAGGACTACCCCCCAATAGCATCAATGACCTCCCTGCGTTATATCAGACATTTATGAACAACTGGGAAACTAGGGCAAACCCTCGCAAGCTCCTAGCAGAATACATGAGCCTTAAAAGAAACATAGGAGAGAGTGTCCATGACTACACAACAAGATTCAATAGCATTTACAATGCTCTTCCTCCACATATGAAACCGCCACAAGGCATGACCCTAGAAAAATACCCCAAAGGGTTTGATGCTAACATGGCCTATGAGCTCAGAGATAAAGAGTACACTACATTAGAGGACATGCAGAAAGGAGCAGTGAACATAGAGGCAAATCTGATTGAAAAAAGAGAAAGACTAAGAGCTAAGAAGAGGGTAACATACAAGGATGACACGATGGCTTCCACGCCAGATCCAAATTATGACAGATTATCTAAAAATGTGGACAAGCTATACCAAATGATGGAGAAAATGGTTGTCACTCAGAACAAGAACCTAAACCAAAACCAGAACCAGAACTTTAGAAGAAACAACACCGCTCCCAACAGACAAAAAGAGTCAGATCAACAAGTCATTCCCCCTTTCCAAAACTTCCTTGACGAAGATGAGGGAATCATAGAAGAGTCTGAGGGGAACACAATAAACATGTTTGAAATAGAAGACTCAATCCTGAACTGTGACTCAGAAAGGGACCAGCCCTCAACCTCCTGTTGGGATGAGGAGTGGATTGAATCTGAGGATTACAGGTTGGGATTCGAAAATGCCATGTTACAGGTCAGAGAACAATATGAACTTAGGAGCAAGAAGAACCAAGACACTTCTAAAGCTAAAACTCCTGAGATTACCATCAAGAAAAGACCCGAGAAATCTTCTAAAGCCACTGCTGTAAATAATAGAAAAACAGCTGAGAGTTCTGAGATAAACACAGAACAAGAGAACCAAAACACTAAGAAACAAAGTCAGCCAACCAGCAGCACTAGCACCTCAGTTAGTGCTCCTGATAAAACTATTCCTACACATGTACATAATGAGAAATCCCCAACTAATACGGTCACCAAGGTGGCCAATAAAACAGAGTTGAGCATTCCAAAGATTCAGTCCAATTTCAATTTGGAAAGTGAGATTGCAAAAATTAAAGTCTCTGTCCCACTCTCTGAGCTGGCTACTCAGGATGTATATAAAGGCCAAATTTTGAAAGCATTGAATCTAAGTGTAAATAGTGACACTGTAAATCTGAGTGATGATCAACCTGCCCTCTTGTTTGGTCCTAAGATTAAGGGAAAGTTTCAGGAAGGGGTAGTCCCACCTTTTTATATCAGTCTCAACATTCATGACAAAATACTCCATAATGCAATGCACGATTCAGGAGCCTCACACAACTTGATGCCTAAGGTAGTTATGGAAAGACTAGGTCTAGAGATAACCAGACCCTACAAAGACTTATATTCATTTGACTCTAGTAGAGTAAAATTCCTAGGCTTAATCAAAGATTTATGTGTGAGCCTAACCCAGATCCCAGCTAAATGTATGGTCATGGATGTTGTGGTGGCAGATGTGCCACCTAAGTATGGAATGCTATTGTCAAGATCATGGGGAGTAAAACTGCAAGGAACCATGCAGATGGATGGCTCATATGCCACTATCCCTATATTTGGCCAACTTAGAAGACTGTATAGAGAAGCCCAAATGAAGTTCCTAGTCAGTAGCCCCGAGAAGCCCGAAAATTCACCTTTGTACTCTGTACACACAGACCTAGATTCTCATCCTCTACAATGACCAATCCACAGGAGAACCAGTGTCAGAAAACAAGAACACAAACAATAACATAGAGCCCATGGACTTTAACATAATGGCTACTCTAGAAGAATACGATGAAGAGGACCATGGGCCAAATACTGAAAACGTAACTCTGAGTAAACCAGAAACAGGGTCAGAACGTAGTCAGCTGATTAGTCACCCTTTTCAAACTGATACACCACGTGAAGAGCAAAATAACCCCTCTCCTAGCACAGACCTCACAACTTGACATAATGGCGAACCCAGCTGTAGGGGAGGGAATGAAGACGAAGCAGACAAAGAACCCGTGTGGGAAATGAATTTAGATGGGTCCTGTACTAGGAAAAGTGCTGGAGCAGGGGTGTGGCTACATAACACAGAAAATGACCACGCAGAGAGCCATGCTGGAAATCTGCATTTCAAATGCACAAATAATATTGCAGAGTATGAGGCTCTCATCCCGGATCTGAATTTATTGAAGAAATTAGGAGCCCGCAGGATAACTGTCCTAGGAGACTCTGAGTTAGTGATCAAACAGGTGAATGGTGAATACGCAGCAAAACACCCTAGATTGAGGGCATATAGGAACGATGCCATGGATATATTGAAAACCTTCATGGAATACGAATTGGTGTTTGTTCCTAGGGGTCAAAACGTTATTGCCAACGGATTAGCTTGTCTGGCTAGTTCATATCCCAAGACCCCAGCTGACCAACAGATCATCATTCAGGCCAAATTCAGACCTGCAGTGCTAGACAATGAAAAATATTGGC
Source organism: Pinus albicaulis (assembly GCA_034641835.2). Lineage (NCBI taxonomy): Eukaryota > Viridiplantae > Streptophyta > Pinopsida > Pinales > Pinaceae > Pinus > Pinus albicaulis. The sequence continues at coordinate 1,185,436,875 of CM076583.1, forward strand.
AGGTCTTCGAAGGAGACAAACAGATTGAGGATTTCTTAACAGGCAGAAATGAGTTTGAATTTTCTGGTTCAGACTCTAAATCCGAAGACAACTGCCTTAGTGAGGAATCCTCTGATGAAGAATCCCCACCTTGTAGCATAGAAATAAAGCACTAAGGGATCTCTGAATGCAGATTCTGATGAAGAATCCCCACCTTGTAGCATAATCTGATCTCTCCCTTTTTCAGTAAAGCACTAAGGGATGCACCCTTGAAGTACAACATAATGGGGAAACAGGCTTATTCTTTATTCAAGGCCTTAAAGGATTTTAGGGTGTACATTTTTCATTCTCATACCATTGCTTACCTGCCTAACATTGTTGTCAAAGATGTCTTGTCCCAAGACCATGATGGGAAAAGGGGCAAGTGGATTGCTGTGATTCTAGAGTATGATCTTGAGATTAAACCCACCAAGCTGATCAAAGGGCAGGGTTTAGCCAAGCTAATGGCTGAATCAAATCTGTAGGCCCTGGATATTAATATGGTGAATGCCTTGGATGAGCAGGAAAGCCTGCCTAATCCCATTGTAGAAGAGAAATTCCAAAACTCTCCATGGTATTCTGATATCCTTTATGTCCTCACCAATCTGAATGCTCCCCCATAAATGTCAAAAACCAAGGCCAGATTCATAAAACTCAAAGCTACAAACTACTGCATCTTGAATGAGAATCTATACTAGAAAAATCCAAATGGACTATTGCTGAAATGTTTGTCTAAGACTGAAGCCAAAGATGTCAAACAAGAGTTTCATGCTGGAGAATGTGGAGGCCACCTGAGTTGGAAAGCCACTACAAATAAAATACTCAGGTCTAGTTATTATTGGCCTACACTATTTAATGATGTCCATAAAATGATAGCCACTTGCCACAAATGCCAGATCTTTGAAGGAAAAAGAAAACTTCTTCCCCTCCCTTTACATCCCATCACTGTTGAAGGTACTTTCATACAATGGGATCTAGATTTTATAGGGGAAATTCATCCAGCCTCTTTAGGACAACACAAGTGGATCTTAACAGCCACAAATTATTTCACTAAATGGACAGAGGCCATACCTACTAGGAATGCCATGGATTTAGCCATCATTAGGTTCCTAGAAGGTCATATTCTCTCTCGGTTTGGTTGTCCAAGGAAATAATCACCGACAATGCTGCTGCTTTTGGATCCAAGAAAATGGTTGATTTTTGTCACATGTACCATATCACGCTTGGTCATTCAACCGCCTATTACCCTCAGGGTAATGGCTTGGCTGAATCATCAAATAAGAGTCTAGTGGCAATCATCAAAAAGCTATTGGAGGAGAACAAAAAATCTTGGCACAACAAGTTGGTCCATGCTTTGTGGGCTGACAGGCTTACAACGAAGAAATCCATTGGCATGTCACCATTCCAGCTAGTCTATGGGACAGAAGTAGTATTTTCTACCAGCCTTGGGGTTCCAGTAGTCAAACTTGTCCAGGAGATCCAATCAAAGGAAGACAGCATGATAAGAAGGATAAATCAAACAATCCATCTTTAGCAAACAAGGGAGGAGGTATATAACAGAGCTGTCAGAGTTCAGGAAAACATTAAAAAGCTATTTGACAAAAGAACCAAAGCTGCTGATTTCAAAATTGGTGACAAGGCTCTGAAGTGGGACTCAAGAAGAGAGGACAAAGGTAAACATGGCAAGTTTGATAGCTTATGGCAGGGTCCATACATTATCCAAGCTACTGTGGGCCCAAATGCATTTTTCCTACAAGAACTTGATGGTATAGAGCTGTTTGGGGGTCCTGTCAATGGCAGGATGCTCAAACACTACTTCTGCTGATTTTCAATTTCCAGTTTCATTCCATTGTACATACCATTGCAGTTTTTGTTTTCAAGAAAAGAAAAAATGTTTCAAAAAACAGAAAGAGTGGAGAGGTTCAGACATGCTTAAAACATGAACCTCTGATGTGCAAAATATTGGCTCTAATAAACTCAAAACCTGAGCCAAAGAAAGGAAAGCAGCTGGTCCAAACATGCTTAAAACCTGGACCAGCAAAGGAAAAGAAGAATCAGCTCTAATGTGCCCAAAACCAGAGCTGAAAATCAAAGAAAAGAGGTGACCCAAATATGCTGAAAACCGGAGTCACAGAGAAAGAAGGATGTTTCAAAACCGCAGATTTCATGCCTTCACAGTTTTTTTTCAGCTTTCTACAAGTTTTCACTCCAGCAAGACAGAAAGTCTAATCCTGGCTTGGATGTTTTTAAATTTCCTGTCTTAGAATGTAGGAGAAGAAACATGTTGGAAAGTTTAATCCCAACAGGTAATAGATTAGGTAGAGAATCATACGAGGCCAACTGTCTAATCTGGTCTCATGGAGAAATAAGGGTAGATTTAGAATAGGTTTCTTTTCTGTTTTGAAAATAAAATGTGAAGGGTCTGTTAGCTCAAATGCACCCTAAAAGAAGAAAAATGATAGGATTGTAGTCTGGGTACGTAGCTTTGATTGGGATGATGTTTTTGCTAATGTAACATATTCATATTGTGGTAGTTGGTCAAAGAGAGGGATGTGCCAAGCAACAGGCATCTGGCCTACTCTGAAGATCATTTCTGGATTCTTGCCTCCTTCAAGAAGAAGCCATCCCCATGTGGAGCCACTGTTAGCCCCTTATGAATTCCTTGACAAAGCAAGCAAGGGGCTAGGATGTTTTATGAGCCTTCAAGCAATGCATTTCCCTTTAAAACACATCATCCTTGAAGTCTTGCTAAAGTTCCCTGCCTGTGACTGCCCCCTTCTGCTGATCTGTTGACCAAAAGCCTTGTTGAACGATAAAATTTGCTCAAAAAAGGCCATGATATGCCCTTTGTTCCCCTGCATATTTCCTCCATTTTTTTTCCTTTTTCCCTCTTTCCATGTCCCCTTTTGTTCCCCCCAATATCCCCATAGACCTCCTAAATCCTCCCAAAATCCCCGTGAAATTCTACCCTTACCCTTTGTTTAGCCATTTTCCCCCCTTTCCCTCTCTATCGTTCCCTTCCTTGACCTTCAAATTCCATTAAAAATGGGTTAAAAACCCACTTTCAACCATATTATAAGCCCAACCCCTCCCCGCTAGCCCCCTTCAACCACTTCCCCATGTAACCGGCACCTGGGACCGAGCGTTTAAGTCCCAAGCGCTAATCGCAATCAGAAGATCGGCGAGGGTCTAATTTCCTTTGTAAAATACAAAAACTCCGATGCGATCGCCTCTGGTCTATAAGTCCCGCAACGTGTTCCGCACCGTTGATTTGTCATGAAGATCCGACGGTAGAGCGCTAATCGCACTCCTCGCCTAATCGCAATCAGAAATTCCATTACGTTCCCCCTTTGTGCCGCTGCGATTGCGATCCTCCGATTGCTCTCTCCACCATTGATTCTCCCTGCAGATCGGAGGGTCCAGCACCAATCCCGACCTCCGATCGCAATCACAAGTTTCCCCCGTCGTCTCCCAATTTTATCCCATCCGTGTGTCACCCTGCATTCCCCCCGATTGCGATTTCCCCGATTTGATCCCAGCTGTCCGTTTGGAACCACGATCTGACGGTCGTCGCTCCTCTCGCCCCATCGCCATCGGAACGTTTGAAATATGTTGCACCTGTTTACCTCCGATTGCGATTGTTCCGATTAGATCTCCGCCGTCTGTTTCCCGTGCAAATCCAACGGTCAGCGCACATTCCAATCGCATCGCAAAGTTTGTGATTCATATGCATGACTCTCCTCCCCGCTCCGATTGCGATTACGTTTTCAGTTGGGTCCCACTTCATACATCCATTTCATTGCATTTCATTGCATTTCCATACGTATCCACCAAAGTCTAAAGTTTCATATGTTTCATTAAAATTTCATGTTTCATATGTATTCCGCCATTTCCATAAGTCATCCCACGGATCAATCTCCACCATTGATCTTCGTCTCCAGGCCAGGATCTAACGGTTCGCGCTGCATATCACCACCAAACGCTATTGTTCACGCATTTCACCACTCCACCGCATTTTCATCGTTCTTTCACATAATATCATTGTTTCCGCCGCCGCCGCACCACCATATATTTTGCCCTCAGCTTCATCCATCCTCTCATATGCATTAATTTTCTGAGTCCAGTTGCGTGTTCTACAAGGTACAGAAGTAAAGGGCCGCCATGATTTCACAAGTCTTCATTACAGCAACAATTTTTTTGCAGATAAAGGTATAAGTAAAGCGGCAGAGAGTTCAGTGTATAGGTAACCAAGTCATCAGGACGGCCACATCGGCAGAGAAATTACTCTCCATGGCAGGACAGAACGCCCATACTGTCTTTACTCCATGCCGTGCTCCAGTGGAGAGATTACCGCCCAAAACACAGCCCAAGCCACCAGAGCATGTTTTTAATGCGGTATGGCAGACCATTCCGTTTTTATTACCATTTGTTGCATCCACCCACAGTACCACAGAGTACTACTGCAGCCAGAGTACATCAGAAACATGTCAAAGTAAATGGAGGCTAAAGAAGGCCACTCCGTCGTTCCAAAGGGGTACCAGAGATAAATGCAGAGATTTAAAACAGAATGGGCTTCGGCCTGCTCCTTCTTTTCTGTGTTTTAATGCTTCATTTAGTGTTCCACCTACCTCCTCAGCCCATCCTCTGCTATAAAACTCAGAAAGAAATTGTTGTAAAGGTTTTTGGTGAGTTATCAGAGAAATGCAAGAATTTTCCTCTTGAGACAAGTTCTCTCTGTAATATTGTAAGATAGGCTGAGCATTGATGTATTCAGACTGAATGTTCAAGCTGTGGGAAGTGATGTACCTGATTGGCGTTTTTTTTAATATGACAAGCATGTTTCTTTGGATCCTGATCTAAGGCAGCTGGTGATGTTTTCCTACTCTCTGTGTTTGATTTCATTTCATTCCATTTCTGCTGGCTCGCATCAGAAGTTTGGCATAAGATTTACCCTTGATAGGTACCTTATGTTGCTGCTCTCCCAGCCTTCTATGTTTTCTTCTTACATGTGTATCTGAAAATTGACTTTAATTGATTTAACTAGTGTAGTGGATGTCATTGCCTGCTCTCTGATGTATGAATTAATGAAATCTATGTTTGGATGTTCTTGATAGGATTTAGTTGGATGAGTGAGAACACTGGGGGGTATAGGACTCTGTTTTTCCCCACTAGGATCTTTCCATCTCAATTAGCCTTTCTAAGATCCCTTGTATTGCCTCCGATTTTGTCCAAGTAGGTCTGGATTTAAATGACCTCTGACCTGATCTATAGACAGAATTGGACGGTTCTTCTCCTTTCATCTTCACTCCTTAATGTTTCATTCCTACTGTCATCTTTAAGATCCAAATGCTCTAGATGACTAGCCCAACTGAAAGCTTGCACATTGAACACAAGTAAATCCTTTCTTGACTCCATTGCCCAATGGCCTTGATGTTCTCTGATTTATTTATCTTTGCCTAAATTCCTCTTTGCTCATCCTTGTCTTATACTAGACCTTCCTTTACTGATGCCCAACAACCAAACACAAACAATCAAGCAAACAACCCTGAGCCTATAACTAGCCTAAAATCATAACTTAGAACTTCGAAGACACACACTTTGAAAATCATAGATAGATCCCTCTCTGGACCTAGGAGGGCTATATCCTAAGGTCTGAAAGTGGTTCTATGTTGTCTCATCTTTTGGTCTTGTAAACCTGGCCAAAACATGGGAACCCCAACACCTTCTAGACCATGGGAAAGTGTTTCTATGGATTTTGTTGGAGGTCTACTATTATCTAGAAAGAAGCATGATTATTTTTATGTAGTAATTGATTGATTCAGCAAGATGTGTATTCTTATGCCATGTAAGAAATCTATAACTACTGAAAAAACTGCTGATTTATATTTTCAACATGTATGAGTTCATCATGGTTTTCCTACTTCTATTTTTAGTGACAGGGATTCCAGATTTGTTGGGAATTTTTGGTCCAATCTATGGAAGATGATGGACACCAAGTTGAAGAAGAGTACTTCTTTCCATCCACAAACAGATGGCCAAACAGAGGTAGTGAATAGAACCATTGTATGTCTTTTGAGAGGTTATTATAGCAAGCATCCCAAGCTTTGGGATGAGCACTTGCATTACATTCAACATGCTTACAACTGGGCCAAGCACTCTTCTACAAATAATTCACCTTCTGAAGCTTGCTTTGGGTATTTGCCTAAGTCACCTTTAGATTTCAGTCTTGAGAAGGATGTGGCCATTGATGGGCATAGTGACATTGAAAAAGCTCGCACGTTCATTGAAATAATTCAGCTTATACATCAGCAGGTTCAAGAACAGCTTGAAAAAAGTCAAGGAAAGTACGAGGAGAGGCATGATAAACACAGAGTTGATCATAAATTTCAATAAGGGGATGGGGTATGGCTGCATATTAGTAAGGAAAGAATGCAAGGAGAAGGTAAAAAGCTGAAGCCTATTCATTATGGTCCATTCAAGATAATTAAACAAGTTGGAAATAATGTTTTTCAACTAGATTTGCCTTCATATATGCAAATGTATTCCATTGTGAATGTGGAAATTTACATTTGTATGAACCTCCTTTAATTTCTAATTATGAAAGTGACATTCAACTGCCATCCATAGAGGATTTCTCGCCTGAATGTTTGGATGAGTTGAAAGAGGATGCTATCCTTGACAGAAGGACATGCACTTCGAGGAGGGGAAATGTTGATTATGTTCGGGTTGGTCATAAAGGCAGAAAACTGAGTAAGGAAAGTGGATTGAGGTGGAAAATGTGAGGGATCTGTACCCCCATATTCTTAATAGGTAATTGAAGGATTTTGGGGTCCAAAAGCTTCCTAATGGGAGGTGTGATCAGGTGATCCTGTCCAAGAGGAAAAAAATGCTCAAATTGGAACTTCTCAGAATTGGTGACAAATTGATCGACCAGATAGTATTCGTTGCTGTGATCCTACCACCATGAACAACAATCAAATCCGATGGCAGATGTGAAATATATTCAAGTTGTAAGTTTCCCAATAACCTTCAAAACAGGACCTTTGAACTCAAATTTTTTTGTCATCTTCGGAAAAAAATTAATGGCAAAATTTCATTTTTTAAAGGTTATTTGGGGGCCTATCAGAGGGTGCCACGTGGCCCAAGGCCAAAGGTTAATGGCTGTTTTAAAAATTAAGTTTGAGGGCAGCCCGACCTGAGCTCAACACATTCGGGTCAGTCGGGCATGACCCGACCCAAACGTTCACGGGTCAACTTGAACGCAAATCCCATGCAATGGATGAACGATGGTTGGTGTTGAATGGTGGTTGGTGCTGAATGGGCATCCGTGTATGTTTAAATGCAATGGCAGGCAGGGAAACAGAAGGTTCGTGCAGGAGTGAACGCGGAGTCGAGTCAACCTCTGTTTAGTTGGAGCAGAGTTTTTAAAAGGGGCTAGCCCACTGTGGTAAGCCCCACTCCAAAGGACCAAGCCATGGTGCCTAGGGGCCAACTACCCGGTAGTCATGGCGGTGGTTTGAGCCATGTCATGTGACCACTCCCATGCCCCATTTAATATAATGTTATATGGTTGTAGGTGGCATAAAACTCGGCAGTCAATGCGAGGTGAGTCATGTGACCACCCGACTGATATTTAATGTAACCACCGGCGGTTCCACTAGTTTAGGGTGTAGTTCCACTAATTTCAGTGGCAATGCCATTTTGGCGGGGCTAACTGCAGTTATTCCAAATTTGGTGGAGTTTTTTTAGTGACATTAGGCAAAATATTGTTTTTTTCATAACTTCTAGAATATTGCACCTTTTTGGACAAAATCTTAGTCAATTTTGACCATTCTGAGTATTTTGGAGCCATTGGAATAGGTTACAAAGCTAACATAGAGGTATTTAAGCCATTTTAGTTTCAGGGAACCTTGGAGAGCCATCAGGACCATGGGGGAAATGGAGCTGCATTGGGCTACACTTCATTATTTTAGGTGAAATAAAAGCCATACTTAGCTTATTTCTGTCTTTTGAATTAATTTCCATAGCTGTTTCAGCCTGTTTAGGCTTATTTTTCACTGTAAAACCAATTTGAGCATCATAATTTATCAAGGACATGCCCATTGGGAGCCTTGGACCCGACAGATGTAGCCCAGGAGAGGTGACCTGCCTCATCATGTTGTTGTGTTTTTATGGTGAAGTTATTCTACTATGTATTTCAGATTCAAGTTGTTAAATAGTAAATTTAAATAACATTCCCCCACACTTAAAAACTCATAAACAGTTACCAAGAACACTTTGTTTTACTTGCAAGACATTACAAACACTTTGCACACTTAATTTAATGGAAATGAATAATTTGAATAGTAGTACAAATAGTTTCATTTTCAGATCACTATCCCATAGGACCAATTGGTTAGGATGACATTAGATGGTTTTCCCAAATAGTGGGATGGATTCATAAATGGTTTTGTTGCCAAAGACTACTTTCCTGAGTGGAGCAGAATGTGTGATGATTTCATCTAGGAGGAGACCATGAGGAATGCCAAGAGTGAAAATTAGTGGGGTGGGGTATGTTAGGTCAAAATTGACTATAATCGCAAGTCAAAATTGGCTATAATCGCAAGTCAATTTACCTAACATACCGATGTTAACATTCAATAGAAGAGGTGAATCATGAGTCATTTGAAAATTGTGATTCCAAGCTTAGATCAGATTTATATGATGTAGTTGATGCTCATCATGAGATGTTTCAGGAACTGACAGGCTTACCTCCTAAAAGGGAGATTCAACATGAAATCCATTTACATCAAGCTTGTCCTCTTCCTAACATAGGCATGTACCGCATGTCTATCACGGAGAGTGCTGAAATCAAGAGGAAAATTAAAGACTTGTTGGACAAAGGATTCATAAGACCAAGCACTTCGCCATGTGGGTCACCAATAGTGTTTATTCCAAAGAAATATGGAACTTGGCACATGTGTGTGGACTTCAGGGCATTGAACAAGATAACGGTAAAGAATCGTTACCCACTTCCAAGGATAGATGATTTGTTAGATCAGCTGAAAGATGCTAAATATTTCACTAAGTTAGACTTACATAGTGGTTATCATCAAGTTAGAATTGCAGAAAGTGACATTTGGAAGACAACATTTAAAACCAAACATGGAATCTTTGAGTGGCTTGTTATGCCATTTGGTTTATCCAATGCACTTGCAACTTTCATGCAGGTAATAGATGATTTCTTAAGTCCTTTTATTGATGATTTATTTATTGTATTCTTAGATGAAATCTTAATTTTCAGAAAGACTAGAGAAGAGCATGTCATGCATATTAAGAAAGTACTTGATATTTTGAAGAAAATTCAGTTATTTCTTAAAATGTCAAAATGTGAATTTGGAAAGACTTCGTTGGTTTATTTGGAACACATAGTAGGAGGAGGTGATTTGAGAATTGACCCTTATAAGGTAGAAGCCATTATGAATTGGCCTACTCCCAAAACCATTACATAGGTAAGAAGTTTTGTGGGTGCAGCTCAGTATTGGAGGAAGTTTATTTCTAACTTATCTGCCATAGCAGCTCCTATGCATGCAATGACTAGTGTGAATCGTGCTTTCCAATGGGGAGGCAAGCAACTAAAAGCTTTTGAGCAACCAAACTTGAGACAACCATTCGAGATTCAGACCGATGCTAGTGATTACGCCATGGGTGCAGTTCCCTTACAGCATGGTAAGCCTATCGCATTTCAATCTGAGACATTTAATAGTGTTGTTGTGAGTTATCTTACATATGATAAGGAGTTGTATGCATTGGTACAAAGTGTAAAAAAGTGGAAACACTATTTTATGGGCAAAGAAACAGTTGTTCATACCGACCATCAGCCTTTACAGTACTTGCAGTCGCAAAGTAAATTGCAGCAGTCACGACATTTCAGATGGATGGGTTTCCTACAAAAATTTCACTTGGTAATAAGGTACAAGAAAGGTATTTACAATAAATTTGTTGATATGCTTTCAAGGCCTATTATTAGTGCTACTAATTTACTTAAGAATGATTCTATTGTACATAAGAGCTACATAGAACAGTATGCATCAGATGTTGATTTTAAGGATGTGTATGTTAACTTGAGTGAAGGGAATCATGTTGAGGAGAATGATTATCATTTGCATAATAATTTGTTATTTCATATGGGAAAGTTATGTATACCACAGGGGGAGAGACTGAGCATCATGAGAGAAGCTCATTCTTCTCTTATTGCTGGACATTTTAGGGTAAGCAAAACAGTGGCACATTTACCAAGGTATTGTTATTGGCCTCACATGGTAGATATTGTTTCACGTTTCATTAGAGGTTGTTCATTATGTGCTACAAGAAAGATTAGAAATAGGAAGCTTGGTTTATATACGCCATTTCTGGTACCTTCTAGACCATGGGAAAGTGTTTCTATGGATTTTGTTGGAGGTCTACCATTATCTAGAAAGAAGCATGATTATTTTTATGTAGTAATTGATCGATTCAACAAGATGTGTATTCTTATGCCATGTAAGAAATCTATAACTGCTGAAAAAACTGCTGATTTATATTTTCAACATGTATGAGTTCATCATGGTTTGCCTACTTCTATTTTTAGTAACAGGGATTCCAGATTTGTTGGGAATTTTTGGTCCAATCTATGGAAGATGATGGACACCAAGTTGAAGAAGAGTACTTCTTTCCATCCACAAACAGATGGCCAAACAGAGGTAGTGAATGGAACCATTGTATGTCTTTTGAGAGGTTATTACAGCAAGCATCCCAAGCTTTGGGATGAGCACTTGCATTACATTCAACATGCTTACAACCGGGCCAAGCACTCTTCTACAAATACTTCACCTTCTGAAGCTTGCTTTGGGTATTTGCCTAAGTCACCTTTAGATTTCATTCTTGAGAAGGATGTGGCCATTGATGGGCATAGTGACATTGAAAAATCTCGCATGTTCATTGAAAGAATTCAGCTTATACATCAGCAGGTTCAAGAACAGCTTGAAAAAAGTCAAGGCAAGTACGAGGAGAGGTATGATAAACACAGAGTTGATCATAAGTTTCAATAAGGGGATGAGGTATGGCTGCATATTAGTAATGAAAGAATGCAAGGAGAAGGTAAAAAGCTGAAGCCTATTCATTATGGTCCATTCAAGACAATTAAACAAGTTGGAAATAATGCTTTTCAACTAGATTTTCCTTCATATATGCAAATGTATTCCGTTGTGAATGTGGAAATTTATGTTTGTATGAACCTCCTTTAATTGCTGATTATGAAAGTGACATTCATCTACCATCCATAGAGGATTTCTCGCCAGAATGTTTGGATTAGTTGAAAGAGGATGCTATCCTTGACAAAAAGGACACGCACTTCGAGGAGGGGAAATGTTGATTATGTTCGGGTTGGTCTTAAAGGCAGAAAACCAAGTAAGGAAAAGTGGATTGAGGTGGAAAAGGTGAGGGATCTATACCCCCATATTCTTAATAGGTAATTGAAGGCTTTTGGGGTCCAAAAGCTTCCCAATGGGCAGGTGTGATCAGGTGATCATGTCCAAGAGGAAAACAATGCTCAAAATGGAACTTCTCAGAATTGGTAACAAATTGATCAACCAGATAGTATTCGTTGCTGCGATCCTAGCACCATGAAAAACACTCAAATCCGATGGCAGATGTGAAAGATATTCACGTTGTAAGTTGCCCAATAACCTTCAAAACAGGACCTTTGAACTCAAAATTTTTTGTCATCTTCAGAAAAAAATTAATGGAAAATTTTCATTTTTTAAAGTTTATTTGGGTGGCTATCAGAGGGTGCCACATGGCCCAAGGCCAAAGGCTAGTGGCTGTTTGAAAAATTAAGTTTGTGGGAAACCCGACCCGAGCTCAACGCATTCGGGTCAGTTGGGCATGACCCGACCCGAATTTTCACGAGTCAAGTTGAACGCAAATCCCATACAATGGATGAATGATGGTTGGTGTTGAATGGTGGTTGGTGCTGAATGGGTGTCCGTGTATGTTTAAATGCAATGGCAGGCAGGGAAATAGAAGGTTCGTGCAAGAGTGAACGTGGAGTCGAGTCGGTCTCTGTTTAGTTGGAGCAATGTTTTTAAAAGGGGCTAGCCCACTGTGGTAAGCCCCACTCCAGATGACCATGCCGCGGTGCCTAGGGGCCAACTGCCCGGTAGTCATGGTGGCAGTTTGTGCCACGTCATGTGACCACTCCCATGCCCCATTTAATATAATGTTATCTGGTTGTAGGTGGCATAAAACTCGGCAGTCAGTGCGAGGTGAGTCATGTGACCACCCGACTGAAATTTAATGTAACCACCGATGGTTCCACCAGTTTAGGGCGCATTTCCACTAATTTTGGCAGTAATGCCATTTTGGCAGGGTTAACTGTAGTTTTTCCAAATTTGGTGGAGGTTTTTTAGTGACATTAGGCAAAATACTTTTTTTGTCATAACTTCTGGAATATTGCACCTTTTTAGACAAAATCTTAGTCAATTTTGACCATTCTGAGTATTTTGGAGCCATTGGAATAGGTTACAAAGCCAACAGAGAGATATTTAAGCCATTTTTTTTTCAGGGAAGCTTGGAGAGCCATTAGGACCATGGGGGAAATGGAGCTGCATTGGGCTACACTTCACTATTTTAGGTGAAATAAAAGCCATACTTAGCTTATTTTTGTCTTCTGAATTCATTTCCATAGCTGTTTCAGCATGTTTAGGCTTATTTTTCACTGTAAAACCAATTTTAGCATCATAATTTATCAAGGACATGCCCATTGGGAGCCTTGGATGTAGCAGATGTAGCCTAGGAGAGGTGAACTGCCTCATCATGTTGTTGTGTTTTTATGGTGAAGTTATTCTACTGTTTATTTCAGATTCAAGTTGTTAAACAATAAATTTAAATAACATTCCCTCACACTTAAAAAGTCATAAACAGTTACCAAGAACACTTTGTTTTACTTGCAAGACCTTACAAACACTTTGCACACTTAATTTAATGGAAATGAATAATTTCAATAGTAGTACAAATAGTTTCATTTTCAGATCGCTATCCCATAGGACCAATTGGTTAGGATGATAATAGATGGTTTTCCCAAATAGTGGGATGGATTCATAAATGGTTTTGTTGCCAAAGACTACTTTCCTGATTGGAGCAGAATGTGTGATGATTTCATCTAGGAGGAGACCATGAGGAATGCCAAGAGTGACAATTAGTGGGGTGGGGTATGTTAGGTCAAAATTGACTATAATCGCAAGTCAAAATTGACTATAATCGCAAGTCAATTTACCTAACATATCTATAGCAGGGCAACAAATGTGAACATCGACATAGCGGCTACCACTATGCTAGTGGATGAGGAATTCTTTACGCTTTTGCAGAAGGCACTAGGGTTGATAGTAAAAAATAAGGGGAGTGGATTCAAAGATCCATTTCTAGTTGTGTATGGGCAGACGAGATCTCTCGCTTCCACGAGATGGTGTTGGTGGAAGGTCTCTAGATTGAAATGAACGAACTCTTCAATTTTTGCAGTGGCAAGTGCTCCATCCCAACTCACCGGAGCTGCTCAGGGATGGGTTTTCCATGGGAGTGCGGCCTCGATTGCACAAACATCACCGCCTTCCGATGGGAAGTGTGACCCTACAAGATCAATGTCTCTACTGCCCAGGTCGCACTAGGTGTGTTTAAAGATATCATAATGAATGGCAGGGGGAGTGCATCATGTTGGATTCAATGTTGGCCAGATACGCGAAAGGCACATGAGTTCATTAAAGGGATCGAGATCTCTGTTAGAGATCATGATAGATCAGAGATAGGTAGCGTGGAGGTTATGCCAGTGGGATGTAACAGAAGAAAATCAGGGTCACCACTATGAAAAGGATCCATGGTGGAGGATATCGCTACTGCAGTTGGAGATTAGAGTCACAGAAGAGGATGTGGACAATGCAAGGGTCGACATTGCTACAGGCGGAGATCAGAGTCATGAAAGAGAGCATGGAGAATGGTACCATGGTCGTGCTGGAGCCATGTGATCTGGTCAATGAGGCCATTGGCGTGAAGGCTTGTATGTCAGAGGTTAAGCTTTACACTTTACAGAGACATTGTTCTTCATTTTGTCAGCAAGGATAGTTTCATGGCCCCTCTGGAAAAATGAATATTATGCCTGGATATTGGCATATCATATTATCTGTGGTCCTACTCACAAGACATGCAACTTGTGAGCATTGAAAAATATTTTTTATTATCAGGTTTCATGTCCAATTTGAAAATATTTTTTGCGATTTTAGTGCAAGAAACCATGCGTACTAGATGAGAGAGGATATGCTAGAAAAGCAACAATGAAATATATATATATATATATATAATGGACTTCTTTTTTTGCATGTAAATGGGCATACTGCTGTAAGACCTGGTATGGCATGCGTACGCCTGGGTAATCACTGGCAAAGTCTGGGTTAGACCTAGTTGATAGGGGGGATGTCAAGTTAACAAATACCCTGGGTAAAATTTTGATGGGGGAGGAGCTAGAGTGAGTAGGGTTGTCTCATTTAGCATTTTTGGCTAGATTTAGTTAGGAAACCCCAAGTCAAGTTTAAGGGGTGAATTTTAGGTAAATTGACTTGCAATTATATTCAAGTTTGACCAAGTTAAATAGTGATTGTTTTGGGGCATATGGTATTACATGTAATGGAGCCTATAAAAGGCTCGAAGGACTTCATTGTAATGTAGGCCTAGATGTGAGTTGTGAAGGCTCACTTGGCCGGATTGGCCAGGGTTTTTGCCAAGGCTAATGAAATTTCATTAGGATGGGTTTTCCCCGGAGTTTGGGGTTTTTCCCGGTTAAAAATTTGTGTTTATGTTTATGATTTTTTGCTAGTTATTTTTAATTATTCCTCTTGGTAATTATTTATGTTCTCTGGTAAATTATTTCTTCAGGGTAAATGAGGAGGAGAATTTTTCCCTCAAAGCTAAGGGAAATAAGAAGGCCAATAAGGGGTCTTCCAGTGGGTCCAAGCAAGAGAAGGGAGAACAAGAGTCCAATAAGGACATGAGCAAAGTGAGATTCTTTGTGTGTAATAATATGGTTCATTATGCCTTTTAGTGTCCCAACAAAATGGAGAAGAAGAAGGGTGTTGCAACATCAGTTAATGTGGATGTGTTTTCCACCAAGTTTGGTACAGATTTTGCTTTAGTGGTGAGTATAGCCACTAGTGACATAGATCAATAGGCACTTGAGTAGGAGAGAACACCACAAGTATCAAGATCTTTAGGAGGTATACAGGAATCTGGAAGATCAATTTATTGAGTGGAGAGATATACCTTCCTCTGTAAGAGGGAATGTTGAGAAAAAGGGTACCAAGGAAGTGTTTTCTAGTGCCTTTTTCCTTTAGCATAGGAAAACACATGAGATACCTTTTTAGTAAGTGACTTTATGAGTTATTAAAGTCATTTGACTTTTGGTAACTTTATGAGGTTCAAAAGTACAAAGTAGTTTATTATATTAAATTCATTTTATGTTTTTAAAGTGTCTTTTTGAGAAAAAGTGTGCATACCTTCTATTATTAAAGTTACTTGATGTTTATAATGTGAATTTATGTGGAAAAGGGTACAAGGTACAAAAGAAATAGTAAAGTGACTAGGGAGGCTCTTCATGAACGGGGGACATGAAAAAAGGAGTCAATAGGAGATTAGATCTCCACCCTTTATCAAGGAGAGTTGAGATATAATCTTAGTCCTTGATAATAGGGTTAGGGCTTCACTTCATTATGAGAGACTAAAAATAATGTTAGACAATTGGTATTGTCTGGATGGCTAGTGGCAGCACATGTGTTGGCATTGACGTCAACCAAATGAGCAATGATGTTGGTGGCAGTAGGTGTGATGGCATTGATGTTAACCAATTTAGCATTGATGTCCATTAGGCTAGCATTGTATGTCAATATCAAGAGGAGTCCCATGATTTAAAGGCAATTCTAACACAAGAGATCTAGTTCCAAGCACAAGAAAAATATTCAAGGAGAAACATGGATGAGAATCTTGCAGAGACTTTGGAGACATTTATAGAGTAAAAAATTATCTCAAATTAATATAAAACCCACCTGAACAAAAAGAGTTTTGAAAAATATTTCCATTGTTATGCAGAAGTTTGAAAATGGCCTCCTAGTTTGATAGATAGAGCCAATCAAAGTTTTAAGGCCCCAAAGTCAAACTATTTCAGAGTTGGAGGCTTGGAGACCCTTTTGGAGTAAAGCCATGTTTGGAAGAGTAGTGAAATGCATTAAAATCATGGAGGAGAATCCAAAGGAGGATTGAATGTACGTGGCTTAGATAGCGAGGCAGTGGGGAGCATGGTCATTGGCCATAAGGTGGAACCCCCATTCCAACACATCCCGACAAAGGTAGCCCGAAGGTAACACCCTAGAGAAATATTAAGGCACATAATGAAATGCATCAGGAAGACAACTACGTATTAGGGAGGCTTCCATTGGTCGTAGGTGAAGCCCACCTATAGCATGTCCCAACGGAGAAGGCTCGATGTTATGAGCTTGAAGGTTTTTAAGTGTGCATGTAGCAGAATTTTCAGGCGACATGCGTTGGGACAAGTTGAACCCTGAAACAGTGCATTGGGAAGCAATCATTGGTAAATAATTAAGTGAGAGCCCCCCCCCCCCACCTTAACAGATCAGCTCGCAAGGACATATGAAAGGTGGCCCCAGAAATAATACAAGGTAATGAGCACAAGAGAGCCGACCCAGAGGAATTTTGAGCAATGAAAATAAATTGATTGGGATCCCAAAGAATTTTATAAATGAAATATGCATAAAAACAAGGCCTCAGATACTTCTCTCTCATCTCTAACAACGAGAGCAGTGGAAACGTATAATTGTTCAAATATGACATCAAGATCAAACAATGGGAGTGTGGCATGTGGCAGTCATATTGGTGTTTTGGGCACCCGAATGGCCCATATATTAGTGAAATGTGGACCAATAAGAGGTCAGTATGTGGCACAAGTGACATCAGCATGATTTCATCCCTAAGGTTTAGCCTAGAAGTATGAAATGAAGACAAAAAGGAAGTGTCGGGTTGACAAGGAACCAAGCTAGTACCCCATGGGACATGTAAGCCCGTAATACATACATCAGAGGTTTATAAAGGTGTAGTGGAGATATGGCTAGGAGAACAGAGTCGGGTAATAGATATTTCACCGAAACGTGACAGCTCCATCAAATGAAGGAACGTACATCTGGGTATTGTTTTTGAAATGCTTTTATGTTTTAATAATACTATAGGATTTTGAAGTAATAACAAAGAAAAATGGAACTATAGGTGTGTGGTTCAAGGGATGGATGCGTCGGCAGCTCATTGGCATTATCAGTTGGTGAATTGATAAGAAAAATCATGAGGGAGTTGTTTTGATGTGGTTTAAATTTATTTAAATCAAAAGAATAAGAAAATATGTTTATTTTTGTAGCTTGGGAGGTACTCCAAGCCCTAGGGTTCAACGTTTGGAGGAAAAATAACCAAAAGGGCAGCTTATGGGCTTGGAACCCAAGTATGGGGTTTTACAACCAATCGTGGTTGGGGTAATTCCATAAGAACATTTCTACATGTGATGGCATGAGATGATATAGGGCGGAAAGGAGAATCCAACACTTCAAGAATCACTGAATTCCGATTTGTAGAAGTGGAGATATGAATTTTTGAAGATTAATGATGGCTCTGCAAGTGAGCATGTGTGTTGGCCTAAGGTTTTTTAGGCTCATGACAGTTGGCAGCCCTCATTATGATGTTTTTATGAAGCCCCTTTGTTTGTGTATAAATAAAGGGTGAGGAGGAGTCATTAAGGCATCCAATATTGCAACACATCCTCTAAGTAAACTTGGTGGCAAGAGGAGCCTTAGTCCTAGCTAAGAGGTCTGAAAGAACAATGTGCAAGTCTTTTGTTGTTGTAGGTGCAATGTGGTGAATGAGGGTTTTTTTAAGGGCATGTTTTGGGGGTATGTAGGTGCATTTGAAAAGCAGAGAATCAACAACACAAAGGAGAAGGTTCAACATGGAGGATTCTGCCCTAAACAATGTGGAGAGGAGTTGTAGGTACAACATTTTTTGGGATTTTTAATGGGCTAAAATATTCATGTAGGGTTGAGTCTTGAGTGTGTTTTAGTGTAGGAAGATGCATATAACTAGGCTGAGGAGGATAAAGTTGATTCTTGGGTCATGTTTGGGCCTATTGTGGAGATCGAAAGATACAACAAGTTGTTGAGCAAGGCCACAGGCCATAACCAACAACTTGAGGATGTTCCAAGGTAGCCTTGAGGTGGAAAAGGAGGGTCTTGTCTAGGTGGATTGTAGCCCTAGAAGGGTACATTTGCTAAAAGCATGGAGGTTATGGGTTGAATACTATGCCCTAACTAGTCCTGTAGGAGTAGCAACTTACAGTTAAGGACAACAGCGCTTTTGGGAGGAGTGTTGGGTCAAGTTGATGATTGGATTGGATCATATTATTGGAGTAACCTTTTGATGCCAAGTAGATGACTTTTCATGGTGGTTAAGTGTCATCTTAGGAGCCAATCCAGTAGTAATTGGATTGGGTGCCATAGGTTTGTTGGAGGGCACCGTGTTGGCTAAAAAAAGTAGCCCGTGACAAGCTATCTTCAAGGACGAAGAGCAGTTGAAGGATGGGTTAAGTTTGGTGCCAAAGTGCAACACTTTGAAGAATGAAATTTGTTGCTAGCCTGGTAGTTTGGAGCTTGGGAGTTGGCCAACCCAGAGACCATATTGGATCATCCTATGTACACTCTGCAGATGGACGTATAACATCGTTAGGAGGCATCCCTCCTGGAGTGTCAATGTGCAGTGGCCTTGATGGAATAAGGAACTACTATTAAGAAGTACAGAAGCGAAGGACCTACAAGACAAGATATGAGATCAAGTTTTTCATTGTCTCTTGTATACCATAGATTTTTGTATTATTCATACTTGGTTTAAAATAACAAAGATTGGTGATTGTACATTATTGTACAAATTTGTTTAAAAATGTGTATATTGTGCATATATGATTTATTACTTTATATTTCCATTGTGCAAATTAGTTCATGGTTGAGATTCTTGGTTTGGTAGTGTCACTGATTTAAGACTCTAACCTATACCCAAGGTCATGGAAATTCAACATGGTTTCAGAGCATGTATGAGCTACTTTGGAAGTTAGTAATTCCAATTTTCCACAACGAAGTACAGCGTGAGAGGAGTTGGTCACATTGTGAGTGAAGGAGACTACAATGTCGAAGGTACGGGAAAGTCTCTGATATGAGGATAGGTTGGAAGGGTTGTCCAGCTATACTCCTTGGAAGGAAAGGATCAAGTTGGTCTTGCGGGTCAACAAGATCTAGGAGTTTATCGAGAAAGAGATCAAGAAGCCAACTAAACCTAAGGAGCTACAAATATGGGAATATTTGGATACAAAGGCGAGGTTGATCATCCTTGATGGTGTGATGGATTCATTAATACCTCTTTTTTCCGAGAAGGACAATGCACATGAGATGTGGATGTATCTTCAGAATTTGTTCCAGAATAAGAATAGGAACTAAATATTAGTATTATAGGATATGTTGAAGTCTACCAAGATGTTAAAGGGTTAAGGAACGAGTTCATATCTGATGAGGTTGTCTCAGTTTCAAGATCATATTGTTATCATCGGTGTCAAAGTTTCAGATGCAGAGATGTTAAGAATTGCCTTGAAAGTGTTCACTGAGGAATGGAAGCCCTTCATTAAAGGAATCGTTGCTAGGGAGAAACTACCAAACTGGAATAGATTGTGGGAACTTCATTCAGGAATAGTTTCGAGATGAGGATCTTCATCCATTGAGGAAGGATTATGAGGATGTGGAACTTGCAGCGAGAATGAAGGGTAAGCAGAAGAAGGACTTGAGTAAAATAGAGCGTTTCAAATGGGGTGAGATGGGTCATTTTTGGTAGAGATGTCCATTTAATACATGAGATTATGAGAAGAGGAGAAAAGGAAAGTAGGTCGTCAAAGTTGTCACTTCAGCGGAGATGGATGATCTCTCCAGGAGATTGGAAGAGGAGGAATTTTCTATTATTTTTCATTTCTCACAGGGTACTATTTGAGAGGATGGATGGTATGTGGATAGTGGTGCCATGGAGAATATGACAGGGTCACAAGAGGTTTTTTAGACTTTAGCTGAATGGGACTCGAAGTTTCACATGGTGTTTGGAAACAAGAGTGAGTTGGTGATCCAAGGATCGAGAGTGGTACCATTTAGGATGGAAACATGATGTATGATGTGGGTCCAGGATGTATTTTTTGTACTAGGACTCAGATATAGTGTGATTTCTATTTTGATGATGGAGAGGAAGGGGTTTGAGGTATTTTTATAGGATGTGCAGGCAATACTTGGGCCTATAGGCTCTAAGTCCAATGGGATTGTGCTTGGATTCAAGGAGCATAGTCTATATAGGTTGACAGGCAAGACTAAGGATCGTGGGAAGAAGTCAGGGAAGGTATAGGTTCCAAAAAAGTAGGAGAAGGTTCAGGTGTAGATCCAGGCTTCAAAGGAGAAGGTACAGGTTCCTGAAAAGAAGGTACACTTTTCGTAGAAGGTTGAGATTCTAGAGGCTCACAGGGAGTTGAGTTTTAGAGGGTGCTTGCAGATTCAGGGGGAGACTCTCCAGCCCAAGAAGGGCGCGTGGTCAGTGGGGAGCAAGGGTGATTCCAAATTTGACAAGAAGGAATCATGGCAAAACTGGAAAGAAATACAGGAGAATAAAAAGAAGAAACAGGCTTCCAGTGACATCGACACTTCTGAGTAGGGCGTAGTTCATTGTATGGGAATGTTTCAATTATGAGCACCAGGAGTTGGGAAAGTTTTGCGAGCACTGATGATGATGAAGAAGTACTTCCTAGTCATGGAGGTACCTCCCTTGCTAAGAGGGAGTGTTGATTTATGTAGCTTGGGAGGTACTCCAAGCCCTAGGGTTCAGGGTTTGGAGGGAAAAGCACCAAAAGGGAAGCTTGTGGGTTTGGAACCCAAGTATGGGGTTTTACACCCAGTCATGGTTGGGGAAACTGTGGAAGCACATGTCAACATGTGATGGCATGAGATGATAAAGGGCAGAAAGGTGAATCCAACACTTTGTGAATTTTCAAATTCTGAGTTGTAGAAGTGGAGATATGAATTTTTGAATATTAATGATGGGTTTGCAAGTGAGCATGTAGGTCGGCCTAAGGTGTTTTAGGCTCATGAAATTTGGAAAACCTCATTGTGACACTTTTAGGAAGTATCTTTGTTTGTGTATAAACAAAGGGTGAGGAGGAGTCATTAAGGAATCCAATAGTGAAACAAATCCTCTAAGTAAACTTGATGGAGAGAGGAGCCTTAGCCTTAGTTAGGAGGCTTGGAAGAACAACATGCAAGTCTTCAATTGTTGTAGGTGCAACATGGTGAATGAGGGGTTTTTTAAGGGAATGTTTTAGGGATGTGTTGGTGTGTTTGGAGGGCAGAGAAACTGCAACAAAAAGGATAAGGTTCATCGTGGAGGAGTCTACCCTAAACAACATGCAGAGGAGTTGTAGGTACAACATTTCTTGGGATTGTTTATGGGCTAACAGATCCGTGTAGGGTTGAGTCTTGAGTGCGGTTTAGTGCAGGAAGGTGTAGACAGTTAGGATGAGGAGGATAGGAGGATAAGGTTGCTTGTTGGGTGATTCTTGGGCCTGTTGAGGAGACCAAAATCTACAACAAGTTGTTGAGCTAGGTCACAGGTCATAGCCTGTAACTTGAGGTTGTTCCAAGGAAGCCTTGAGGTGGACAAGGTAGAAAAGGGACATCGTGAAACTTGGAGGGTCTTGTCTAGATGGACTGCAGCCCTGTAAGGGTACAATTGCTAACAATGTGGAAATTAAGGGCTGAATATTGATCTGAATATGGGAAAACTAGTTTTTTTTGTGCTAGCTCTCTCATAAGTTAAATAAAAATGTCTTTAGGATCATCTCAAATTAGGCAGTTATGTGGCGGTTTATGTGTCAAGTTTTAAGTGTTTTCTATGAGAAATTTGTGAGTTAATTAGCTATTAAAAACTCATGTACAAAAAATGAAATGTAGAGAAATAACACACAACATACACACTACACAATAGTTGATAATAGAGTTCACCCCTCCTGAGCTACATCTCCATGGACCTGCTTCAACTGGCTAGGGCCTCCTTGGATTAATGGTAAATTATCTAATTACATGAACCTATAGTGCTCCAATGGATTTGAAACCTGCTCCATTGGATTTAGAAGACCCAAAAAACTCCAAATAGGCTCTTCAAGCTCTAAAAATGGTCTTCAGATGATCTAGGCATGGCCACCTCTCCTAGTGGTCCTCAGCTTCTTTAGTCTTCAAAGTGAAAAATTCACTTACAAAAGTGCTCCAATGCCTCTGTAGCCTAAACAATCATGATGAGAGCATCAAAATCATCTAGGAATGACTCTTATTGAGCAAAAATTGGTCGAAATTTGCAAAATTTATGCTTCATTCAATTTTTCCCTAGGAATCACCGCTAAAACTGGAACATCTCTAGTTAGGTCCGCCAATTTTGGAGGCAACACTGGATTTGATGGCTACGCCAACATGCCTCCACATTAAAATATAGTTTAATTAAAGTTAAGTGTGGTTTTAGTGGATTCTTAGCACATTAAGCGCAATTAACAAATCAAAATTAAAAGAAATCAGATTAGTGCGTTAAGATGCGATTAAGGGTAATAATATGAGTATAATTTGCTTAAACCGCGCCGTTACACATTGGCCTCCATCATTAGTTATGCGCGTGGTCCCGTGGACTATGTGTTGGGGTTGGCCCCCATTTCCATCCAGTTAAACCATTATTAAACAATATATATAAATTGTGCCCGTTATATTACAAGGACTCATGTGTAGTGCAATGGTAAAACTCATGGGTTATGTGGGGTAAGTCGCGGGTTCGACCCCAACCTCCACCCAAAAATTTTGTTCCATGAAACTTAATTTTGAAATTTAATTCCAACCTTTGAAATTTAGAATTCAGACCACATTCGGCCTTGGTGGGGGGAGCATGTGGCGGCCTCTCGGCTATCCATGTGCCCTGTTCCCATTGGCTTAAATTAAACCATTAAAAACAATTTCCATGTTCCTAAAATTGAGCCACTTAAAAATGGACACTTTTCATCCTATCATTGGGCCAGAGAAAACCCAAATTTTTGGCCCTTGACCGTATTTGACCATTTTTTTAAAAATTTGCGTGTTTGGCACGACGATCAATAGGCTCTAACTTCCTCATACATACTCTATTTTGAGTGAAACAAATTGCAACGGATTCCTGGAAATGGGCCCGATCCACTCATTCTAGTTTCGTGTGATTCTGAGCACTTTGAAGTTTTGGCAAAATTTTCCCCCAATCTAGATTTCGATCACTCCTTCCCACTAACAAGATTTTGGACCCACAAAAGTTGGTTATCTCATGAGAGCTGAATAATCCTCTCTCTCCCAAGTTCTATCATCTTGATTCTACTTGGAAAAATCTCCATGAAAACCACTTGGGTTCATTGACATTCCTTGCCTTGCAAATGTCTTGTCACTTCAACCAATGTCCTCCTTTTTCTGCTGACCCAATCCCACACTTGATGGTTTCTTATTGACTAATAAAACACCCTGTTGTACCAAATTGATCCCTCTGTGCTTAGAAAACTGACTGATATCCTTCACTCTGAGAATCATGTTCCTCCTTTGCAAAAATATGCATTTGATGCAAGCTTCTCCTTGGAAACCACTTTTCCAGGTTAAGCCAATCTAAGTGAACTACAACAATGAGTTCCAACATCAATAATCATAAGAAAATAAATGACCAATATTTTTACCTTCACGGTTCCAAATTCCACGTATGGAAAAATGCATTCGCCATCTCCTTCGCTTCTTGGCGTCAACACATCAAATGGTCTACAATGGATGTTGTTTTGGCTACAATATTTTTGGCATATTTTCCCTCTTTCCCATCATCCTCCAGTGTTGAAATGCTGCTCATGCCATGATTTGGGAATGAAGGCTAATCATGAGCCTCTCACTCAAGAGTGGACCTTCTAAATTCCTGCGACATCTTGTCACAAACACAACCATGAATATGAAAAACACATCATGCAAGAAAAATAACTTGATGACATATCCTTTTGCTCCTCCAAAGCAACCAATGTCCCATCATGTGAACATCACCATGTAATCTTACATATCCATGTATAAACTCATCGACCAGTCAACACTCATGCATTTGCAAATGATCAACACTCTCAAGTTGACAAACAAAGTGAGTCAACATACTCCAATTTCAAACACCTTTCTGGCATAAACATGCAACATTCATTCAATTGGCAAAGAAATGCATCAAATAGGAAATATTTGCATCAATCATCAAAAGACATGCAAAGCCTTAACTAGATAAGAAATCTAATCATCTCTTACCAAACCATTTCAACGGTGCCTCTTTCAACTGCACTTCATCATGTAAATCATCCTCACCCACATCAATTATGGAATCCTCTTTTCCATTCTTGTCAAGGTCTCTCTCCACCTTTTTCAAATTTCGTGGATGACTTGTTGGATACAAAGTCCAACACTTGTCTACAAGATGACCTTTCTTATGGAAATGAGTGAAAAACAATTTCATATTATTTTCCGCATGATCTGCATTATCTAATGGACCTTTGGCTTTTTTCCTCCTTTGTTTAGAAAGTTTCTTGTGCATGGATATCTTCTTCCAACATCTTGAAACATTATGGTTATTCAAACCACAAAAGGAACATGCAAACGTTTTCCACATATTATGTGAATATTTACCATGTTTATCATAATCAAAAGCAACCTAATTAAATATAGATTTATATCTTGTACATTCACCTTTGTAGCCTTCTTGAGGAGGCGAATTTGATGAGTTATTGGCTCTCTTCTAAATACCAAGAATGGCTTCAATGATTTTTAAATATATCAACATCTTCTTGTTTTCCATTCTTATGAGTTGCATGCTTATGAGCATATTCTTGCAAAGTGGGTGTAAAACTTTTGCATTCCTCATGAACACAATCTTCACAATCTTGAGGTAATGAATATGAAATGAAAGTCCTTCTTGGAACACCTTCATGTGACTCCTTGGCTTTGGATAATTCTCCGTCATGTTGTGCATAACCAAGACCCTAATACCTTGGCCTGAATTGCATACCTCTTGTCCATGCACATACATGGCTAAAGTTTATTTTACAATATGGAGTTGAGTCTCTATCTCATGCATCTTTTCAACAAGCTCTTGCTTCTACTCCTTCATGGAAATCAACTACTCTTGAACTATAATTCTCTCCCTCTTATCTTCATACAACTATTGCACCATATCATTCATGATGTAGAGCTTCTGCAACATCTCTTTACCAAAGAGTCTTGCTAAGGAAGGTTGACTATAAAATCACTTAATGAAGCTTCCATCACACCTGCAATGCATACAAAGCTTATTTGTTGTGATTTCAGAACTTAGCTCTCAGTCTTGACCTTCTCCTTCACACATAAACTTACACACAGTTAAATTTTCCTTGCACAAATCTAAAACAAATAGCTAATTCTTCTAGCTAACCTTGACTAAAATGAGCTAAACATTTCTCTGATACCAACTTGATTTGAATATGGGAAAACTAGTTTTGTTGTGATAGCTCCCTTATCAGTTAAATAAAAATGTGTTTAGGATCGTCTCAAATTAGCTAGCTATATGAGGGTTTATGTGTTAAGTTTTAAGTGTTTTTATGAGAAATTTATGAGTTAATTAGCTATTAAAAACTCATGTAAAAAAAATGCATAGAAATAACACACAACATACACATTACACAATAGCTGAAATGGAGTTCACCCCTCTGGGCTACATCTCCATGGACCAGCTTCAACTGGCTAGGCCCTCTTCGAATTAATGGTCAATTTTTTGATTACTTGCACCTACAATGCTCCAATGGCTTTGGAACCTGCTCCATTGGATTCAGAAGACCAAAAAATATCAATATAGACTCTTCAAGCTCTGAAAATGGTCTTCAGATGATATAGGCATGGCCTCCTCTCCTAGTGGCCCTAGGCTTATTTAATCTTCAAAGTGGAAAAATCACTTACAAAAGTGCTCCAACGCCTCTACAACCTACACCATCATGCTCATAGCATCAAAATCATCTATAAATGACTCTTCTTGAGCCAAAATTGGTCAAAATTTGCAAAAGTTATGCTTCATTCAATTTTTCTCTATGAATCTCCACTAAAACTGGAACATATCCGGTTAAGTCCACCAATTTTGGAGGCAGTGCCAGATTTGGTGGCTCTGCCAGACATGCTGATGTATTAAACTCCAGTTTAATTAAAGTTAAATGCGGGTTTAGTTGGTGCTTAGCGCATTACGCGCAATTAACAAATCTGAATTAAAAGAAATATGATTAGCACGTTAAGATGGGATTAAGGGTAATAATCTGAGTTTAGTTTGTTTGACTGTACCATTAAACATTGGCCCTGCCTATTGGTTATGAACATGGTTGAGTAGGAAATCTAGTAGTCTTTCCCACATTCAAACTGATGCTAGTGTGTCTTCAAAGTGGTAAAACTACATTGTCAATTACTTCATTGAAAGGCCTACTCTCTCCATCATCCTATTTTACCCCTTCGGAGACTATATCTAATCAGGAGTTCATAAATATTGCTCAAAATTCAAAGTTATAGGATTGGGTTGAAACCAGAACGGTTGCGTAGATCTCATCTTCCTAATTCCAGCACCACGAACGGTTAAAAAACCGATGTCGTATGAGGAAGATATTGCATTTTGATCGAAATGGAAAAAAGGTAAAATTACGATAGTTTGACCAGGTTTGACTGGGATGCATAGTTAGAAAATTGGATGCACAGTCAGCAAAAAATATAATATTCCTTCGAATATTACTTCCACCAGACCAATCGTTGGTTGACAAGTGTCACTCTTCTATTGGAGGTAAAGGTTGGAAGAACCAATTAGAGGGTGCCACGTGGCTAGCCCTGAGGCTGCCACATGGCCCTGAAACTTCATTGTAAAATTTTATGTGAGGCCGCAGGGCTCGACCCCCTGACCTCCCTTCGGGCATGCACACAGCTTACCGTTTTCTCTATGCAATGTTACTTAACAACTTAGGGTGGCGGGTTCATTTTATTATGTATTGCATATATGGTTGAGGGTTGGGAACCACTTGCGGTCCCAACCCACCAGTAGTCCCTGATATATATATCACATGGAAACAATTATCACCAGCCCAACCGCGCGGTCAAGGCTAACCTGACAGCAAACACACCATGGTTCAACTTTATTAACCGCAGTCCCGACGTGGGTTCTGCTAACCGCTCGTCTTCTAATGGTTTGGGGGTATGCATGTGGCCACCGCCCAACCGTAACAATTAATAAGAGGCTTATTCAGTGGAGTGGATAGGGGCGCACCAAATTTGGAAGTCTTCCCTAATTTAACTCCAGCTAACTGGAGTTCTCCACATTTAGTGGAGTTTTCCTAGGAGATATTGGGCAAAAGTATATGAGGCTCAATTTTCGACCATTCTAAGTGAATGAAGAGTCATTTTTTACTAATTGGAGCATTCTGAAGCCATTGGTGTAGAGAAAACAACCATTAGAGCTATATAAATACATGTAATAGAAAATTTTTGAGCATAATGAAAGATGGACAAGCCATTGAGAGCTGGACCAACAGATGTAGCCTAAGAGGGGTGAACTACATCATCATGCCTGCTGTGTAAACTTCATGTGGTGACTTTTCTCTCTATTTTACATTGTTGTTCATTGTTATTTATGCTTCTAATTCACTAAAAATCATCTATAAATCATGGAAAAACTCCTTAATCCCTATGCAAACTAGTGAATCAATTATGCACATGTTTTTAAACTGAAATAACCTTAGCACAAAAAAAATTATACAGTCATTTCAAATCAATATCCTTGGCGCTGGGGATTGATAAAAAGTTAAAAACCTTAGAAAAAATGTTGTTCTATAGCTAGTTTACAAATTGGTATTTAGCCATCTTGCAACCATTTCTTCTAATATCCAAATGAATATGAACTAGAATATCATTTAAGAAATTAAAATATCTTTAATGTGAGCTACTAGAGGCTCCAGTTTAAGCAAGATTACTCGGGACTATGAACTTTGATAACCACATTTTATTTGGCATTGGTGAGAGCTTCTGGCCTTCTTTATGTTTGGGAAAGTGTATTACCTAGAGATTCCAAGGGAAGTGGCCTCACATCTTGCCTCCTCGGTTGCATGAGATTTTTGGGCCAATCAGACCTAACCTTTCCTCTCTTGAGCTTCCCTGTCATTCACCAAAACAGAGAAAATCCAAAAATGTACAAGAAGAAAAATTGTGCATGCATACATGTATCCTCAATGTTAAAAGCCTATAAAAGTATTGGTTGACCCTCTTGTATACTCTACTGCCACGCCCTCATCCACAGGCAATCATGCTACACATAAATCAATGTTGGATAGATCTATTAAGATTTCCATTTCCATAGCCAGACATGTATGTAAGGGTCTACAGTACTATTGGCTATAAATTATACTGTAGTATGGACCTGTTCAAGCACCTCCTTTTCTGAATTATTCTGTTTGTAGCCATGCCTTCTTTTCCCACATGCACACCCAGGACTTGGACACACTTTCCAAGGTACCAAAAACTAATAGGGGTAGGGTGGTTCCATCCTAAAAAGGGGGTTCTCATACACAAAAAATGTGTGTTGGCAAACAATGAGGTGGGATACCCTACCTCACATATTTGGGCTCCACCATCCCAAAAGTTCATACAAAATATGTTATAAAATAATATAGATTCATAAAATAGACCATACAAACATGTCTAAGGCCTTTGTGAAATTTTTTCTCAACACAATGTAACATATTGTGCCCTCCCGGTTGTTGTTAACAAAATATAGACCCCAACTCAACCAAATGGATGTTTAATAAAATATGAAGTGCAGTGCCCTCTTTACCTTCTCAAGCAATAAAATCAGATTGTCCCATGTTGGTAGAAAATGCATCTCGACAACTTGAACTAAAAATTTGAAACTTGCTTGATAAAACTGAAACCAACACATGAAAATTCATATGCCCTCATTTACTTAACTAAGAAACAACATGCAAATTGTTGAAGCTAACAATATCCCTTCCTATATACTGTTGGTGCATACATGCATGTCTCAATGTTAAAAGCCTAAAAACGTATTGGTGCACCCTCTTGTATACCCTACTGCCACGCCCTCATCCAAAAACCATCATGCTGCACATAAATCAATGTTGTGTAGATCTGTTAATATTGCCACATGCATTTAAGGACCTGCAGTACTACTTGCAATACCTTATACTGTAGTACGACTTGTTCCAACACCTCCTTGGGAAAAAATTTCTGCATGTACCTATACCTTCTTCTGCCACATGCGCACCTAGGACTTGGAGTCTTGGACACACTTTCCAAGGTACAAAAAACTAATAGGGGTAGGGTGGTTACATCATCATAAAGAGTTTCTCATAAAAAAAAACGTGTGCTAGAAATAAATGAGGCAAGATACCTTACCTCACATGTTTTGGGTCCACCATCCTAGCCATTCATATGAAATATGTTATAGAATAAATATATATTCATAAAATATACCATACTAAGATGTATAAAGTATTTGTGAGATTTCTTCTCAACACAATGTAACATACTGTGTGGTCTTAGTTGTTGTTAACAAAATATAGACTCCAACTCAACCAAACAGGTGTTTAATAAAAGATGAAGTAAAGTGCCCTATTTACCTTCTCAAACAATAAAATCAGATTGTCTCGTGCTGTCAGAAAAGGCATCTCAACAACCAAAATTCGAAAGTAGCGGTATACAACTACAAACTCATCCCCCACATAGGTTTCCAAAACAACAAGTTGCAAATAACAACTAGAAAAATATTAGAAAGTTTTAAAAATATATATCTGGAAAGAATATCATGAGACAAACTTGCAAGAAACTATGAAATCATACCTAGATGATAAAAGTAGTAGAAAGAAAGCTAATGGATTTATAGATTAAAAATATAGTCTCAGTTGAGAACTAAACTGCATTCATTAGAAGAACTAAAATGACTATGCATTTAAAATGGTACTTTGAAATTTTCAGCAAGAGCTAGAACTTAATTTTTATTCTACAAATGCACCAAGATAGATACTTGCCTCATTATGAGGGTTCCCACTTGCTGCCCAAAAAGAAATCGCTTTCAGGTAATAATTAGCAGCAACTGACCAATCATGGTTTTTCCCATCTGCATCTCCATGTGGTTCTTTGTATCGAGAGAGATCACCTAAAAAAATCACGCAACGATGGCATGATAACTGACATCTTTTCAAATCTGAAACACTTTTTTGATTTTTTGTACAGTTAATCTCTTCAATGGAGAAGAGTTCCTGGGGAAGCCCATGATTCACCCTGAGTTTCAAAATCAACTCATGGTAAAATCCTTTTGCTTCAGACAAGAAGCTCTTAAAACTTGCCAAAACCTTGTGAACATGCTTGCTTCTTGTGATATTTTTAGCTCTAGGAATGTGAATAGTTGGCCCTGAAGAGGTAGATGTGGTTGCAGCCATAATTTTGCGATTTATCGTTCAAAAATCTTCAATTTATTTGTAATGGAGTCTCCAAAGAGCTTTTTCAACATCATGAATTTATGAAAAAACATGTTCATCTAAATGATAGCTTCATAACAATCAAGTATCTTGCAGTAGAGGTCCCGAACTTTAATGTTTAAAACAACCTGAGAAAGGAAGTTTGTTAATTTTTGGAAAATAGGTAGAAAATCCATGTTTCACTGCTCATATGATGATGATTATATTTTTTTTGGATTCCTCTTTCGAAGAGGTGCAAGATTGATCTAAAGATCATCTTGTTTGGATGAGCAGAACATATATTTTGATTTTATTTTCCAGACATGTGCAAGGTCATCCATATTTGTAATGTAGGCTCACAAGCCTAATAGATGTGTCACACGCTCTCACTGATGGATATAAATTGGAGAGACGTGGATATAATTTTCTCATCAACTCATCACACATTCTCCCTTGTGATCTGATTGGTTCGATCAGCCTTTGGATGACTCTTTCCTTCAGATGTGCGAAGCTGAAGCTGGGTAAATATGAAGAATGGCTTTACGGTTGTTTGTTGTGTGATGACAAACATTTATTGTGGCCAACCCTTGATGTTTTCACCTCCAATATTTCCAGAAAATCTAATTTTTGAAGGTCGTGTTGTTGGGCACAAAAATCGAGGCTAAACTTTGACTTCGATCGAAGCCCTAAATCTACAATGTTGAATTTTTGTGTTGACTTTTATGCGCTGAATTTCTGTTGACCAGCATTGAATTTTGGTGAGTTGTCTTTGAGGGTTGTGTGTGTGACACTTGGAGGGTTGGTTGATATGATGTTGAGAAAGACTTTGCTAGTTGATGCATCCTGTTGACTGTGACAAAAAACACTATCCTATATCTTTGCTGGAAAAGAAGAATTGTAAAATATGATCTATATTATTGGCTTGTCTTATGTTGATCTATTATTGTGTTCTATTAGCATTTTAATTTCATGTTTATGTGATTGCTAGATTGAATTGGGCCTAAGAAAGATTGAAGTAAAATTTCATTAAGCATAGAACATTCCATGTCTATCTAAATTGAACATGGTATCAAAGTTGAGGTGAAGATAAAGCCCAAGCTAGTGTGAAAAGCAATCATCAAAGAATAAATCCTATCAAGGACAAATGGCCTCCTCAACCTATAAGGGTTTCAAGTCTGATGATAAATTCACTGATAAGTATGATTATCATGCGTGGAAGATGTCCTTGGATTTGGCATTAGAAGATCAAGATGTCATGGACTATGTGCAGGGAAAGATTCATGATCCTCAATAAAATGCACCTACTGCCACAAAGACGAAGTATAAAAAAGGGGAAATCAAAGAAAAGATGATTATCCGAGATTATATTCATAAGCACTTGGTTTCTTACATTTCTGAGTTGGGCATGTCTAAAGAGATGTATGATAAGTTGTTTAGCATGTTCAGGGCTAGGAATGCTAATCAAGTTCTTTTATTAAAGAATCAATTTAAGAATATCAATAAGGGCGGAGAAGAATCCATTCAATCCTATTTTATGAGGCTCACTGAAATTAGGAACAATCTCCTAGCTGTTTGAGAAGAAATAGTTGATTGAGAGATGGTTCTCATTACGCTTGGAGGTCTCCCCTGTGATTGGTATGTATTCAATACCACTATTCTTAATAATAATGTGATTCCTTATTTTGATGAAATATTGATGATATGCACTCAAGAGGAGACAAGAATGACGGAGAGATATCATCCCTCTAATGGAAATGGAGGTGACCCTACTGTCTTCACCGCTCATGCAAAGAAGAGAAACAATGGTGGTCCGAGAAATAAAAACCATGGAGGAGCGAGGCCCAAGGGAAGGAAGGGAAGATGTTACACTTTTAACAAGTTTGGTCACTATGCAAGGGATTTCCTTAATATAAGGGACTCTCCCAGGGATGATGACAACAACAAGTCTAGGTGGAATGGCAATCAAAGGCACAATAGGTTCAAAGATAAAAGGAAGGCTCCCTCTGATCGTATTGGAAATAGGAAACCTTTCAAGAGGTCAAGAAATTCTAGGTACAATGAGTCTAATGTTGTTGATAATAAGAGAAATGAATTCATTCTTGTATCTACCCTATTTGTTGCATCTCCTCCCGGCACCCTGGATGTTTGGTTGATTGATAGTGGTGCTTCAAGGCACCTCTCTGGTTATAATGAAGCCCTCTTTGATTTGATTGAGAAGGATACTAATCTAGAAATGATCCTTGGAGATAATGCCCATCTTGTAAAAGGGAGAGAGACCACGACCCTTCATCTATATCAAGGTCAAGTCCTTCATTTACAAGATGTGTTTTACGTGTTGAAAATGCAGCAAGATGATGGAGCTTAGTGAAATGAAGTCGCCTTCACTAAGTGGGCCCGCAGGCAAATTCTGGCGCAAAGTCTATTTTTAGACTATGTCTATTTTTAGACATATGGAGCATGGTCCAGGGATTGCAGTATGTTAGTCTTGGAGTATTGGTCATGTTGGTAAAAATAGATGGACCTCTATTTTTGGACCTATAGGTCGAAGTCTATTTTTAGACTGCCTATCCTAAAAATAGGGAAGTCAAATATTATTTACCCTTAATAATATTTGGACTCTAAACTTCAGTTTACTCTCTTGGAGCACTTCAATTCGAGCCTTGGAAGTGGCTCATGCATCTGACAGAGGAATTACGCTATTCCTAGGGTTTGGTGAGCACATGCATGGTTGACTTCAGTTAGGACTTCAGTGGCAGAAGTTTCGTGGAGTTAATGAGACAGCTAGTGGAGTTGTGTTCGGTTTAATTTAGTTGAACTGGTTGAGATTAGTTTAACTAGCTAATCAACTAGTTATGAGTGGAGTGAATTAAATATTATTTAATTCATTAATTAGTAACTCATTATTCAACTCAAGAACACATCCGTTCACTACAGTGCATGATCAGTTCAGTGGAGACCAGTGAAAGAGGTAGATGAAAGGGTGGAGTTAGCTATCAGTGGCGACATCAGTTGTGCATGAGATTTGCACCACACTTGGAGGAATTACCCATGATGATTGCGCTGTCAAGCCAAGGAGATTCGAACCTTGGATCTCTATATAGACAGGCCTGGATTGCGCAATAGAGGCAAGGCAATTGGCGGTGAGTTTTGAACCAGTAACCTGTTCAAAACTGAGCTAGATTGTGGGTAACTGTATGAGAAAGTACTTAGTACTTGTGAGGAGTATTGTACTGAGTTTGTTACTTGATTTCTCCATTATAATATACACAATAGCTGCGGGGTTTTCAGCTATAAGCTTTCCCCATACATACTGTGTTAATGTGTATGATGATTTGATGTGTTATCGCTTGATTTTATTTCCGCATGTTTGATGATCTGAGTGGAAGAGATAATGTGTTGCATATAAATTCGAATTGTATGTGATCAGGATAGTCTCGGTGGATAATTAATCATTATTCAGCAAATTTCTACATGGTATCGGAGCTATTGAAGCAGAGATTGATCATCATAGTGATTACAAAATTATTTCGGTAGACAGAGTCTGCATGCGGGCCAGGTAGCCTCTGGATCCATCCTTTCTTTGAAAGGTGATATATCCAGTAAACGCCCCTTGCAGTCAATATTTGTGCTAGAAATAATTTTTTCTCACAGATCTAGAGCGGTTGAGCTTTGAGGTGGAATTTGAATTTTGCAGCAGTTTTGTTTTCTTGGTGCCAGTGTTGAAAATGTCTTTCAACGGTTTGTGACTCGAATATGCTCTTGAAGGCAGTTCGAATTATGTTGCATGGAAGGATCGCATGGAGGAAGTATTAGAAGATAATGGTCTGAAGGAGTTCGTAGATACGGATGTCCAAAAGCCCACTGATCCTGCTGAAGTCGAAGCATGGCAAAAGAAGATGGCGAAGTGTCGAAGGATCCTGTTGGAGGGCGTCAAGGATCATATTGTATCCGGCCTGCATGGAAAGGCTACTCCATATTTAATGTGGAAAGCTTTGACGGATCTATTCCAGAGTAAGAGTGACCAAAGGAAGCTGGCGCTCAAAGATAAGCTCGGGAACATCAAGATGGAGAAGGGCGACAGTATCGCCAAATACCTCACGAAGTTCACTCAATGCAGAGATGAGCTGGGAAGTGTGGGGGTGATTGTCGAAGATGAGAACATGGTCAACCTGGCTCTCCTTGGTCTTCCGAAGGCTTGGCACTCATATCAAGATAGTGTCAATGGTCGGGAGAAGCTGCCGGGATGGGAGCGCCTTTGGGCGGATCTCATGCAGGAAGAGATAAGGAGGACTACTCGAGATGGATCTTCATCAAAGGGAGCTGATGAAGAAAACTGCGCTTTGGTGTCCAAAGCAAAGAAGGGGAAGGGTAAGAAAACCTCTCATTCTGGTGCAAAGGGCAAGAAGCAGGATATGGCGAAAGTGAAGTGTTTTCACTGCCATGATCACGGACATTATGCTACCAATTGTCCAAAGAATAAGAAAAACAAGCAAGCGGGAAGATCTGCAGATGGAGAAGCTTTGGCTTCACAGTTCGAGCTTGACTTTTCACTGATCGCATGCTTGGTTTCAAGTGTGTTGGGATCGGTGTGGTTCTTGGACAGCGGTGCGTCATTTCATATGACGGGAGACAGGGAATTGTTCTCAGATCTGGAGGACAAAGATTTGGGTGTGCACATCGAGATGAGCGATGATGGTAGATACAGTGCAACTGGTATCGGTACCATATCCTTTCAGAGGGAGTCTGGTAAACCCTTTGTATTGAGGGATGTCATGCATGTACTTGGATTGAAGAAGAACTTGATCTCTGTGGCGATGTTGGAAGATAAGGGGTATGATGTGGTCTTCAGCGAAGGAAAATCCTTCCTGTGCAGTAAGACTACTGGAGAGACCCGGAAGATAGGGGTTAGAACCAAGAACCTTTATCAGTTGTAGGTAGATGGCTGTGTAGCTATGGCATGCAAGGCGGGAGAAGTGGTGAGCCGGGATGATGAGGGCGAACTGTGGCACAGGAGATTGGGCCACCTTCACCATGGAGCTTTGAAGATCCTGCAGCAGATTTCTACTGGGCTTCCTAAGGGCACTCTTGTGTAGTCAGATCAGTGCAAGGGGTGTACTTTAGGGAAGTATGTGAAAGCCACCTTTCACGAGAAGGATAGTCGCGCCACGACGATCCTTGAGAGAGTTCACACATACGTGTGTGGTCCTTTCTCAGTTGCTTCGACAGCAAAGCACAAGTATTATGTGATCTTGTTGATGATTTCTCTCGAAAGTGCTGGATCTTCTTCATACAGAAGAAGAGCGATACATTCGCGAAGTTCTGTGAGTTTAAAGCACTGGTCGAGAAGGAGTCGGGGAAGAAGGTGATTTCTCTAAGGAGTGATAACGGTGGTGAATTCATCTCGGCTGAATTCAAGGAGTTCTGCAGCACAGAAGGGATTCGGAGAGAGCTCATTGCACCCCATAACCCACAGCAGAACGGGGTGGCTGAGCGGAAGAACAGAACGATCGTGGGTGCTGCACGGGCGATGTTGCATGATCGGGGCCTACCCCTTCACTTGTGGGCTGAGGCATGCAATACAGCAGTGTATGTGCAGAACCGTTGTCCTCACAAGGTTCTTGGCATGAGTACACCAGAGGAGGCTTATTCTGGCAAGAGGCCTGATATTTCACATTTGCGGATTTTCGGATCTCCTGTCTACATGCATGTGACGAAGGATGCAAGAAGGAAGCTGGATCCAACTGCTGAAGTTGGAATATTTGTGGGGTACACTGATACACCTCACAACTATCGGGTGTATGTGCCAGACAGTCGCAAGACTGTTGTGCGACGGGATATAAAATTTCGGGAGGAGAAAGCCATGCAGTGTTCGCTTGAGAGGGAGCTACACTTGCATGCAGATGAGGAGCTGTTAGTTCCTAAGGAGGAGCTTCCGGATGTGGATCGACCACAAGAGGAGGTTCAGGAGGTGGAAGAAACCACCCATGCAGCACCAACCATCAGAGGGCGCATGCGCACTACAGAAGCTGAGCGACTGGCTCGGGATGCAGAGAAGGTTGTAGGACCACCTACAGCACAGCGCAGACAGAGGCAGTCACCGGATCGGTACACTGGATACATGGCTATTGTGAGTCAATGTGTTGTGACGGAGCCATCCTCTTTTGAGGAAGCTGTGGAGGAACCCGCATGGGTTGATGCCATGATCGAAGAATATGATTCAATCGTCAGGAACAGTGCATGGGAGATTGTCCCAAGACCGGTGGGAAAATCAGTGGTGGGTTCGCGATGGATCTACAAGGTGAAGCAGGCGGCTGATGGGAGTGTGGAGAAGTACAAGGCGAGATTTGTCGCCCGTGGCTTCTCACAGATCGAGGGGATTGACTATGAGGAGACTTTTGCACCTGTCGCAAGGTACTCTTCCATACGGACGATCCTTGCTCTCTCGGCGCAGATGGGGTGGCACATTCATCAGATGGATGTGAAGACTGTGTTCCTCAATGGAGTTATTGAGGAGGAGGTGTACATAGAGCAGCCTGAAGGTTTTGAGATCTTCAGCAGTGAGTCGCATGTGTGCCAACTCAAGAGAGCACTGTACGGGCTGAAGCAAGCACCTCGTGCTTGGTACACTCGGATAGACAGC
Organism: Pinus albicaulis; assembly: GCA_034641835.2. NCBI lineage: Eukaryota > Viridiplantae > Streptophyta > Pinopsida > Pinales > Pinaceae > Pinus > Pinus albicaulis. The sequence goes on from CM076583.1 coordinate 1,185,474,248, forward strand.
TACTTCACCGGGCTTGGATTCTCCAAGAGTGAGGCGGATCCTAACCTGTACCAGATTGTGGTGGAGGGGAAGATGTTGATCATCGTACTGTATGTAGATGATCTGATTTTGACTGGCGATGAGCAGTTGATGCTTTCATGCAAGGAGGATCTTGCACGAGAGTTTGAGATGAAGGACTTGGGCATCCTTCATTATTTCCTGGGATTGGAGATTTGGCAGCGCAGCGGAGGACTGTTTGTTTCTCAAGGCAAGTATGCCCAGGAGATTCTGGAGAGGTTCAACATGCAGGGCTGCAAGCCTGTTGACACTCCTCTTCCTGGTGGTTGGAGGAAGGAGGATGCTACTTCAGCGGAGGTAGTGGATGCCACTGTCTATCGACAGTTGGTGGGGTAGCTTATGTATCTGGTCAATACACGACCCGATATATGCTATGCAGTTAACCAGCTTTCGCAAGCTATGGTTAAGCCTACCAAGCTCTTTTGGAAGGCGGGGAAGCATGTATTGCGCTATATCAGAGGCACATCGGGATATGGTCTATGGTACAGACAGGAGGATGGAGTGAAGCTTTCTGGTTTCACTGATGCAGATTGGGCAGGAAGCCCAACGGACCGGAAGAGCACTTCTGGAGGAGTTTTCAGCATTGGGTCGACGGCAGTTTCCTGGTACAGCAGGAAGCAGAGATCCGTGGCACTCAGTTCAGCAGAGGCCGAGTACATGGCAGCAAGTTTGGCTGCATGCGAGGCTATTTGGATGAGGAAGATCCTCGCAGGTTTGTTTAGGTTGCATTTGGAGCCTACAGTGATCTACTGTGATAACCAGAGCTGCATCAAGCTCTCGGCTAATCCAGTATTTCATGATAGGTCCAAACATATCGACATCAGGTACCATCATATCATAGATTGTGTTCAGCAGAGAATCATGATGCTTTCATATGTTCCCACGGAGGATCAGGATGCCGACATCCTGACGAAGGCGCTCACCAGGAGCAAGTTCGAATTCCACAGAGGCAGGATAGGGGTTGCAGATAATCCATATCTTGCTGAGAGGGAGTGTTGAGAATGCGGCAAGATGATGGAGCTTAGTGAAATGAAGTCGCCTTCACTAAGTGGGCCCGCAGGCAAATTCTGGCGCAAAGTCTATTTTTAGACTATGTCTATTTTTAGACATATGGAGCATGGTCCAAGGGTTGCAATATGTTATTCTTGGAGTATTGGTCATGTTGGTAAAAATAGATGGACCTCTATTTTTTGACCTATAGGTCGAAGTCTATATTTAGACTGCCTATCCTAAAAATAGGGAAGTCAAATATTATTTACCCTTAATAATATTTGGACTATAAACTTCAGTTTACTCTCTTGGAGCACTTGAGTTCGAGCCTTGGAAGTGGCTCATGCATCTGACAGAGGAATTACGCTATTCCTAAGGGTTTGGTGAGCTCATGCATGGTTGACTTCAGTTAGGACTTCAGTGGCAGAAGTTTGGTGGAGTTGATGAGACAGTTGGTGGAGTTGTATTCGGTTTAACTTAGTTGAACTAGTTGAGATTAGTTTAACTAGCTAATCAACTAGTAATGAGTGGAGTGAATTAAATATTATTTAATTCATTAATTAGTAACTGGTAACTCAAAACACATCGATTCACTACGATGCATAGACGATTCGAGTGGAGACCGGTGGGAAAGGGTAGATGAGGGTGAGTGTTGATCGGTGGCGACATCGGTTGTGCATGATTTACACCACACTTGGAGGAATTCCCATGATGATTGCGTCAGAAATAAGGAGATTCGAACCTTGGATCTCTTCATATACAGGCCATGATTGCGCAAGAGAGGCAAGGCAATTGGCGGGGAGTTTTGAACCAGTAACCTGTTCAAAACTAAGCTAGATTGTGTGTGACTTTATGAGAAAGTACTGAGTACTTGTGAGGAGTATTGTACTTGTTTTGTTACATGATTTCTCCATTATAATATACACAATAGCTGCGGGGTTTTCAGCTATAGGCTTTCCCATACATACTGAGTTAATGTGTGATTGGTTTGATGTGCTATCGCTTGTTTTATTTCCGCATGTGTGATGATCTGAGTGGAAGAGATTATGTGTTGCATATAAATTCGAATTGTATGTGATCATGATAGTCTCGGTGGATAATTAATCATTATTCAGCAAATTTCTATAGTACGTACTTGATTTTAAGAAGAACATTGTGTCTATTTTGGCTATGTAAGACAAAGGATTCAAGGTGGCATTCTTTGATGGAAAGGTACGCATATAGAATAATAACTTCAAGGAAGATATTACTATTGGTTTTAGAGTTGATACACTCTACTAGGTTGGAGGAAGTGCTTTGGGGGCTATGTCATGTGATACAACTCTTCAAACAGATTTATGGCACCAAAGGTTTGCACACCTTCATTACAAATCCCTACTCGAAGCAAGGAAGGTGGTGACAGATATACCCGAATTTAAAGATGATCATGAAGGTATATGTGAAGGTTGTGTTGAAGGGAAGCATACAAGGGGACCATTCCCATCAAGTGTCGCAAAGACAACTGATATCTTGTAGTTGACACATTTTGATTTTTCTAGTATGCTACCCATGACATCCTTGGCAGGATGTTCCTATTACATGACGTTTACAGATGACTTCTCTCGCAAGACTTGGATATATTTCTTGAAGAAGAAGGATGGAGCATTCAAATGGTTTCTTTCCTTCAAGGCCTTGGTGGAAAATCAAACCAAGAAGAGAATCAAAGTTTTGAGGACCGGCAATGGGTCCGAGTATGAGTCAAATGAATTCAATGAATTTTGCAGTGAAGCTGGCATAAGAGGGAGACCACAACTGTGTATACTCCTAAGCAAAATGGTGTTGTTTAAAGGAAGAGTAGGACCATTTTGGAAGCTGCCTGCGCCATGCTATATGACCAAGGTATTCCGAAGTTTCTACAGGGAGAAGCTGTGAACACTATTGTTTACATTCAAAATATATGCCCACATTCCACTCTAGACTCCAATACTCCTGAATAAGTATTCTCTAGTAAGAAACTTGATGTTTCTCATTTTAGAGTTTTTGGTTGTCCTGTTTACTTTCATGTGCCGAAAGAAAAGAGAAGTAAGCTAGATGCTTCTGGAAAGAAGGGAATGTTTGTGGGATACAGTGAAACTTCGAAGGCATATAGAATCTATGTGTATGGTCAAAGAGAAGTGGAGATATGCCATGATGTCACCTTTGATGAAGAGGCTGCCCTCAAGAAAGTAATAAATCTTCCTAGCTCCAGGGAAGACAAAGAAGATGAAGAAGCATGGAAGTAGGAGGAATTGAAGGATGAATCAAGCCCGATGTTGAAGGACCTATGGATCCTATTGATCCACCTCCTTCAAATAAGAGAAGACCCTCATGGCTCAGGGACACTCTCGAAGATGCTGAGAGACACATTTCCCCAAGGAGGAAATTCCGTGAAAGCAAGAAGCAGAATTGATACCAAGGGTATCTAGCAGCCATGAGTACAATTGTATAATTTGAGCTTGGATCATTTGAAGAACCCATAAAGCATCAATTTTGGAAGGATGCTATGCACGAAGAATATGAGTCCATTATGAAAAATGATGTCTGGGAAATGGTCCCGAGACTGCAGGACAAATCTGTTGTCACCTCGAAATGGCTCTATAATATCAAGCATGGACCCGATGGTAGTGCTGAAAAGTACAAGGAAATATTTGTTACCTGAGGCTTCTCTAAAAAATAAGGCATATATTATGATGATATATTTTCACCTGTCGCTCACTATACCGCCATCCGATCAATTATTTCCCTTGCTACAATGCAAGGATGGAATCTCCATCATATGGATGTGAAGACTTATTTTCTGCATGTTTCAATAAAGGAAGAGGTGTATGTGGAGAAACCTCTAGGGTTTGAAGTCCAAGATAGAGACACCTATGTATGTAGGTTGAATAAATCCCTCTATGGGTTGAAGCAAATCCCTAGGGCTTGGTATGAGAGGATAGATAACTACTTGATGAAGCTGGGCTTCACTCGAAGTAATGATGATCCAAACATTTATTTTAAGGTTGATAGAGAAAGGCCTCTCATTCTAGTTCTCTATGTGGATGATATCTTCCTCACGGGTGTTGATCCTCTCACTCATTAGTGTAAGAGGGAGATAAATTCTGAGTTTGAGATGAAAGACCTAGGACTGATGCATTACTTCCTATGCTTGAAGGTCTGGAAAAAGCCAGGCGAAATTTTCCTTTCTCTAGGAAAACATGTCGTGAAGCTGCTGGAGAGATTTGGTATGGTGGACTGTAAGTCTATGTCGACACCAATGGAACGAAAATTTAAGAATTTGTGTGGAAACGTAGCTAGGCCTGAGCTGGGAAATCCCACTGATTATTAACAGCTCGTATGGGGCCCTAATGTTCCTATTGAACTCTTGTCTGGATGTATCTTTTGCAGTGAACACTTTGAGTCAACATATGGTTGTTCCTCATCACATTCACTCGATTGGTGCCAAGAATCTATTGAGATATCTTCGGGGAACAATCAACCATGGGTTGAGATACACTACCAAAATTTTTATACTCATGCTTTATGATAACCAGAGTGGGATTTGTCTTTTTGAGAATCTCATGTTCCATGATTGATCCGTGCATATTGATATCAGGTACCAACTTATCCGGGATATGGTACAGCAAGGCATCGTAAGGCTCTATCATAGGAACTAATTAGCAATTCATGAATATTCTCACGAAGCCCCCTGGGGAAGGTCAAGTTCCTAACCTTTCATGAGAATCTTGGAATCATGGAAAGACCCTATTCTGAGGGTCCTTCTTGAGTTGGACTATGAGCTCTGGGAGCTCCACAGGGCTTGAGGATAGCTTCTTGGAGCTATAAGCACACACAATGCTAGGATTTTTGAACCTTGTTGTGCTTCTACCCCACTGTTATGATATTGAGTTGGTTCACCTCTATTTTATCTATGCCCCTCACGCATCCTACCCATGGAGTTTCAGACTCATGTGAAGTACCTCTCATTTGGCCAATGAGGTGGAAAATGTGGATAGAGACCAATAGCAAGACTGATGGATGCATCATATATTGTTGTACTCTCTATGTCTAGGATGGCACGTGTCCAACACCTTGATCTGGGATCAATTCTGATGAGGTTTTCACCTCTAAATTGACTTCGGGTCAGTCAAAAAACTTCGGGTTAGTATGAGACTCTTTTTGAGTCCAAGAGAGGTTTTAACCTCTAAGATGACTTCGATTTAGCTATGAGTGATGTATTTTTGACTCACCTTTTTTTCTATTTGTGAAGAAGAGCCAGCAAAGAAAGCTATGACAGGATGACGCACGATGCTATATGATAGTACACGATGGTATTGATCCCTGGATGGAACATGTGGATAGACAAAGTTCTCCCTAGTTGAGAGGGAGTGCTAATTTTGAGCAACTAGGTCCAAACTCCATGTTTCGCTGCTCATATGATGATGATTATATTTTTTTTTGGATTCCTCTTTCGGAGAGGTGCAAGATTGATCTAAATATCATATTTTTTGGATGAGCAGAACATATATTTTTGTTTTATTTTCCACACATGTGCAAGGTCGGCCAGATTTATAATGTAGGCTCACAAGGCTAATAGATGTGTCACACACCCTTAATGATGGATATAAATTAGTTCGATAAGCCTTTGGAGGCCTCTTTTCTTCATATGTGCGGAGCTGAAGATAGGTAAATCTGTGGATTGCTTTTAGGGTTGTTTGTTGTGCATTGACCATCATTGACCATGGTCAACCCTTGATTTTTTGACCTCCAAAATTTGCAGAAAATATGATTTTTGAAGGCTGTTTGTTGGGCACAAAAATCGAGGTTGAATGTTGGCTTTGATCAAACACCTAAATCTACAACGTTGACTTTCTGTGTTGATTTTTTGTGTTGAATTTCTGTTGACCAGCGTTGATATTTGATGAGTTGTCTTTGAGGGTAGTGTGTTTGACACTTGGACGGTTGGCTGATCTGATGTCGAGAATGACTTTGCTAGTTGATGCATCCTGTTGACTTCCGTAACACACAATATCCTATATCTTTGCTGGACAAGAGGAATTGTAAAATCTGATCTATATTATTGACCTATCTACTGTTGATCTATTATTTTTTTCTACCAGCACTTTACTTTCATGTTTATGTGATTTATAAATTGAATAGGGCCTAAGAAAGATTGAAGTAAAATTGCATTAAGCATAGAAAATTCCATGTCTATCTAAATTTAACAAAGTTGATCCATGGAAACACAACTGAAATGAAAATAGGGGAAGCAAGGGATACATGTTGGCTCCAATGCATAGGAAGATAATAATGTAGAGAAATTTGATAAATTCTATCATTCTCATTTTTTATTATGGATATATGATGGTGATATGGCCTAGTACTACTGATATACAATGATAGTTTTCATGACTGCTCATGATTTATTTAGTCTTCTAATGTTATCAATCCAACAAAGATGACTTATAGTTCTCTGTCGTCTATGGCAAAAACTGAAAGGATATTCTTCTCCAGGCCCAATACATACAATACTTTGTTCACCTTCATGAACCCACCTAAGTCCATCTGAAACTCAATAGTGTGAATACCTTCTACTGCATACTTGGCCTTATCACCAAGCTCTACATGTATATCCCTAGGCTCCTTGGTCATGTTAGTGAATACATGTCAGGATCCCGTCATGTGACAAGATGTACACAAATCAGACACCTCTCATGATAGTTCTAAAAAGGCATGACACCAAGGAAAATTTTTTCTCAAAATTTTCAGCCATCTCATTCATTTGTGTATGTTAGCAATATGTATCGTAAATCCTATCATATTGAAATTGATTTTCCTTAATGGC